>CM023863.1:21825961-22261529 GCA_013389735.1 Phaseolus lunatus | reverse complement strand
AGGCAGATCAGTGGGTCAGGGAGTTGGAGAAAATCTTAGGGCGACCTCTGCCCTGAAGAGAAGAAGCTGCTGTTCGCCACTTATCTGCTATCAGGAGAAGCAGAGGTTCTGGTGGATGGGAGCTCAGCAAAGATGGAGGGCACGGGAGGATGTTCTGGATTGGGAGAGCTTCAGGGTGAAGTTCTTAGAGAAGTACTTCCCAGGACAGCGCCAAGTTTGCAAGAGAGGCTGAGTTCCTGAAGTTGGAGCAGGGGGGAACATGACTATAAAGCATATGCTGCCCGTTTCGAGTACCCTCGCCCGGTTTTATACCCAGGCGACCTCCGAGGCCTGGAGGTGTAGGAAGTTCGAGGAAGGACTGAAGCATGGCTGAAGAAGACCATAGCACGATGTTTGCTCAGGGAGTTCCACGCCTTAGTGGAGAAGGCAAGATGGTGGAGACCCTGGAAAGGGTGAGTCTAGGGTGATCAGGTCACACCCAGGAGGTCCTTCCAGTGGGAGAGCTAAGGCACAGCACCCACAAGCAAGCCATATGCTAGGCCTTCACCACATCGGGTGGGAACAGCTTCATCCCGGTTCCAACAGCAACAACCTGGGAAAACTTAAATGTTTCCATTGCGTGGACCCCATACAGCCAGCGTGTTGCCCAAGAGGGATCCAGAGAGGAATGTTTTGTATGCCAAAAGACGGGGCATTTGCTAGAGAATGCCCTAACCAGAATAGGGCGACCCAGCCCAGTGGCTTCTCAGCAGACGAGGAACGAGGGCAGCAGACCTCAGCAGCAGGGGGGTGTTCGCCACATGTCTGGAGCAGAGGCAACTCAGTCAGGTGGTAACCTCATCCAAGGTGTTTGTTTTATTGCTGGGTAGAGGTGTAAGGGCTTTGTTTGATTCTGGAGCGACCACTCCTTTGTGTCAAGCTGTGGTAGCTGAGTTGGGTCTCCTAGTGAAGGAGTTACCTTTTGAGCTGTTGGTCTCTACACCTGCGTCAGGACAGGTGTCGACCTCTACAGTGTGCCCTGAATGTCCAGTGATTGTAGAAGGACGTAGATTCAAGGTGAACTTGATCTGCCTACCTCTTCAGGACCTGGATGTCATCCTAGGAATGGAGATTGGTTAACTGCCAATCACGTCCTCATAGACTGTGGTAGGCAGAAGGTAGCGTTTCCAGACCCCCATGAAGCGGATGTGTTAACAGTTCAACAAGGGCGATCAGCATTGGAAGAAGGGGCGAGGTGCTTCGTGGTGCTCGCCCGGTTGGAAGTGATGGAAGTGGAGAATAAAGGGGACGTAAACGAGATCCAAGTGGTGAGAGACTTCACCGATGTGTTCCCAGAGGAGGTGCCTGGATTACCCCCTAAGAGAGAAGTGGAATTCTATTGACTTGGTACCTGGAGCTGGACCAGTGTCAATGGCACCTTACAGGATGGCACCAGCCGAGTTGGAGGAGTTAAAGAAGCAATTGGAAGAGTTGCTGGAGAAGCAGTTCATCAGACCCAGCGTATCTCCATGGGAGCTCCAGTGCTCCTAGTCAAGAAGAAGGATGGAGGGTCTCGGTTGTGCATAGACTACAGGCAATTGAACAAATTGACCATCAAGAACAAGTACCCCCTACCTGGATTGATGATTTGATGGACCAAATTCATGGGGCCTCGGTGTTCTCCAAGATTGACCTGAGATCGGGGTATCACCAAATCTTGGTAAAAGCTGAAGATGTTCAGAAGACAGCTTTTAGGTTAGATAGGGCACTACGAGTATGTAGTGATGCCATTGGAGTCACCAATGCTCCAGCTCTATTCATGGACTATATGAATAGGATCTTTCGCCCTTTCTTGGATAAGTTTGTGGTGGTCTTCATAGATGACATCCTCATTTATTCAAAGACCGAGGAAGAGCATGAGGAACACCTAAGGGCAGTATTGGAAATACTGAGGAGAAGAAGCAGCTCTATGCCAAGTTCTCCAAGTGTGAGTTCTGGCTAAGGGAAGTCAACTTCTTAGGACACGTGATATCTGCCCAAGGGATCTCGGTAGATCCAGCCAAGGTAGAGGCAGTGCTACAATGGGAACGTCCTAAGACAGTGACTGAGATAAGGAGCTTTGTGGGGTTGGCGGGCTACTATCGGAGGTTTATTGAGGATTTTTCCAAGGTAGTGGCTCCTTTGACACAGCTGACTCGCAAGGACCAACCCTTTGCTTGGACCGACCGATGTGAGCAGAGCTTCAGGGAGCTAAAGGAGAGGTTGACCAGTGCTCCAGTGCTGGTGATCCCCGAGATAGGAAGACCTTTTGACGTCTTCTGTGATGCCTCACATCAAGGCTTGGGATGCGTCTTGATGCAAGAGAAGAGGGTGGTTGCATATGCTTCAAGGCAACTCAAGGTGCATGAGAGAAACTACCCTACTCATGATTTGGAGTTGGCAGCGGTAGTGTTTGCCTTGAAGATCTGGAGGCATTATCTATATGGAGCTCGGTTCCAGGTGTTCAGTGACCACAAGAGCTTGAAGTACCTGTTCGATCAGAGGGAGCTAAACATGAGACAAGAAAGGTGGATGGAATTCCTAAAGGACTACGACTTTCAACTCATGTATCACCCAGGGAAGGCCAATGTAGTGGCAGATGCCTTGAGTAGGAAGTCTATACAAGTCGCCACCATGATGATGGAAGAGCAGAAGCTGATCGAGCAGTTCAGGGACTTAAACCTGGGAGTAGAGTTCCACGTGAATCACATTAGTTGTAGTAAGCTGACTATAACTAATGACTTCCTTGTGATGTTGAAGGACAAACAATTGGAGGACCCTAGCCTGAAGCGCACTATGGAGTCACTAGGGACAGATCAGGCGAGAGGCTTTGAGATGGGCGAGGATGGGATCTTGAGGTTTGATGGCAGGATCTGCATACCTACAAATGACGAGTTGAAGGAGATGATCCTAGAGGAAGGCCATAAGAGTCGCCTTAACCTCCACCCAGGCATGAACAAGATGTACCATGACTTGAAGGAGTCATTTTGGTGGTCAGGCATGAAGAGGGACGTCGCCCAGTACGTGGCAACCTGCTTAACGTGTCAAAAGGCGAAGGTGGAACACCAAAGACCTGGCGGGCTGTTGCAGCAACTGGATATCCCTGAGTGGAAATGGGACAGCATCGCCATGGATTTTGTCACCCATTTACCCAGATCAGTAAAGGGTCATGATGCAATCTGGGTCATCATTGATAGACTGACGAAGAGTGCCCACTTCCTCCCAGTAAATATGAAGATGCCCATGGCCAAGTTGGCACACAGCTGTACATCAAGGAGGTTGTGAGGTTGCATGGAGTGCCTTCCAGCATCATTTCAGATAGGGATCCCAGGTTCACTTCACGGTTTTGGCAGACCTTGCAAGAGTGTTTGGGAACCAAGTTGAGGATGAGCTCTGCATATCATCCCCAAACAGATGGTCAGTCAGAGAGGACAATCCAATCTTTGGAAGATCTGCTGAGGGCATGCGTTTTAGATCAATTGGGAGGTTGGACGGAGGTGTTGCCACTAGTGGAGTTCACCTATAACAATAGCTACCACGCCAGCATTGGGATGGCGCCATATGAAGCCCTGTATGGGAGGAAATGCAGAACTCCATTATGTTGGTACCAGGAGGGCGAGGCAGTCTTGGTTGGACCAGAGTTGATTCAGCAGACGACCGAGAAGGTGAAGCTGATACAAAGCAGGATGAAAGCCTCTCAGAGTAGGCAGAAGTCCTATGCAGATCAGAGGAGGAAGCCTTTGGAGTTTGCTGCTGGAGATCACGTGTTCATGAAAGTGACACCAACCAAGGGTGTAGGGCGGGCGATCAGGCCAAAGAAGTTGTCCCCCAAATTCGTGGGACCATATCAGATCTTGAGAAGGATTGGCCCTGTGGCGTATGAAATCGCCCTACCTCCCCATCTGGCAAATCTGCACAATGTGTTTCACGTGTCACAGCTGAGAAAGTACATGGCAGACCCTAGTCATGTGCTGGATGTAGACGACGTGCAGATTAGGGATGACTTGTCCTTTGAAGCCAAACCAGTTAGGATTGACGATCGGCAGTGTAAACAGCTCAGGGGCAAGACCATCAACATGGTGAAAGTGGTGTGGGATGAGAAATCGGGGGATTCTACTTGGGAATTAGAAGAACCCATGAGGGAGGCTTATCCATACCTCTTTTCCTTGTAATCCAATTTTCGAGGACGAAAATTTTTGTTGTTGGGGAGAATGTAAGGACCTGAGATTTATTGAAATGAATGAGTATGTTAAGTAAATTCTATGTATGTTTTATCTAAGTTAAAAAGGAAGGAAAGTGTAGTCTAGGAAAAACGATAAGAGTTTCTTGTTTATACATCATCGCCGGTCGCCTAGACCACACGTCATCGCTTGGGCGCGAGGCATGCAGGCGTCACCAGAGAAGAGAGACATCGGTCGCTCGCGCGAGAGGTCATCAGCGGGTTGTCATCGCGCGATAGCTCATCAGCGGGTTGTCATCGCGCGATAGCTCATCAGCGGGTTGTCATCGCGCGATAGCTCATCAGGGGTTGTCATCGCGCGATAGCTCATCAGCGGGTTGTCATCGCGCGATAGCTCATCAGTGGGTGTCATCGCGCGATAGCTCATCGGTTGTTAGCCTTCGCGCCTGTGGTCATCGGTGAAAAGGTCATCGCGCTACGTTAAGTTATACACAGAGAACGTGGGACCCAGACTCCCAGCAAGAGACGTTCTGCACGCGCGCCACGTAGACAAAAGGTGGTTCAGAATAGTGACCTCATAGCGTAGCCTGCGCAGAGGCACGCTCAGTAGTACTGTGCAGGGAAGCGTACACGCAAACTTCCCTGCAGAGTGGGTGGTGGCAGCTGCTTTTGGAGGGATAAAAGGGGTTTAAGTTGCAGAAATCCACACCTGAGAGAAAGAAAGCATTGTTGTACTCGAAGAGAGAAAGAGTGAGTTTCCTCCTCCGCGTTGCGATTTCAGCATCTCCACACAAGAGTACGACGAGAAGGAACACCATTGGAGCACTTGAGCAGTTCTCTGCAAGATCTTCAAAACAGAGCCAAGGCATTCTTCAAGCTTCGTTGGATTTCGAAGCTCCTGGTGTTTGCGCAAGTCCAGGTAAGGGAAGCTAGACCTCTTTTCCATACGAGCCATAGTTTAACTATCTTCTGAAGTGAGGGCGACGTGGTCGCCATTTTCGTTTTCATCTGCGTAAAATGCTCTGTTTGTGTGCTTGGGCGACGAGGTCGCCGGTTTTATATACAGTTTTCGAAATACCTTGTTTTTGAACCAGGTCGCCGGTTTTGGCGCTGTTTTGCGAACTCCTTGTGTTTGATGTTGTTTTGAGAACTGCTTGAGATTTACATGAGATATTCGAAAATATGAATCCTTTGAAATGGCTATTGCTGTGATTGAAATCATTTCTTTGAGTATGGTATGATGTGTTGAATGTTGTGAATGTGGGGTCGAGGCATAGTATTTTCAGGAAAGGAAATACCGTGTAAGACCATGTTAGATGTGCATTGATCGGTGATTATGAACGAGATATCCTGACTCTGCTGATAATGGAATCACATAGAGGAAGTTACTCAGTTGGGAGAGTCGAAGGAGGTTCACCTGTATGGGTGGGTTGTTTGAAAGAGAACATACCGACCTGTATTGCGTGGATTTACCTTGTCATACTGTATGGTGATGTGTTGAGATTCATCATATGCCTGTGAATGTGTGAGATTTCACGGCGACCCTGTGGATGTGCGAGATTCCACAGTGGGCAGTGTGACAGGTGCACATCTCCGAGTCTAATCAATGCATGAGTCAATCCGGAAGTAGTGTCAAGTGTCTTGTGTGGTGAGTCAGTGGAAAGTCTGACATGTGAAATGGTGAAATGAGAAACTGGAATACTGATAGACACTTGATGCTGTGGTGTGAAATGGAATGACTATGGGAAATGTTTGTGAATTTGTGAATTTGGGC
This sequence comes from Phaseolus lunatus, assembly GCA_013389735.1. Classification (NCBI taxonomy): domain Eukaryota; kingdom Viridiplantae; phylum Streptophyta; class Magnoliopsida; order Fabales; family Fabaceae; genus Phaseolus; species Phaseolus lunatus. The sequence goes on along the minus strand of CM023863.1, from coordinate 22,255,557 downwards.
GATTAGTTGAATGCTATGAGTAGCTCTACGTTTACTTGGATATTTTGGAAACTTGGTTTACTTGGGTTTTTTCATATGCATGATTTAAACTCCTTTCATATTATCTAGCTTACCCTTTTATCTGTCATTTTGGTTGCCTTCTCAAAACTGTGATGATCGTGTAATTGTTACGCGGGAGCAGAAGACCTTCCAGGAAGAAGAGCTCCCTAAAGGGGTGGTCGCCGAGGGCAGAGATCGCCCATTTCCACCTCTCGGTGGTGATCGCCGGATTTTGCCCTACTATCAGATCGCCTGTTTTGAGGTCGCCTGTTATGAGATCGCCGATTTTATGTCTGGCTAGCAAGTCGCCCATTTTTGGGGACTTCTGGTGATCGCCGTTTTGAAGTTGGAGATCGCCGTTTTCTTTTGAGACCGCCTGTCTTACTGCATTTCTTTTATTTTCGTAAAATCTTGCAAACATTTGATTTGGTTATGTATTAAACTCCCTAAGAGGAGCAACTTCATTTCAAATATATATATTATCATGTTATTTCTCTTCAATATTATTTGGTTACATTTAATTTCATTATACCTGTATGTATGTATTACTTTGGCGGGATGTTACAGTCTCCAGCAGCAAACTCCAAAGGCTTTCTGTAAGGACCTGAAATTTATTGCAATGAAAGAGTATGTTTTAAATAAATTCTAAGTATGTTTTTATTTAGAATAGAAAGGGAGGAAAAAGTTAAGTTTAGAAGGCTACGAGGTCGCCGGTCGCCTGCTACTCATGAGCGCCAGGGGGCATCGCGCGGGCGCGAGAGGCATGCAGACATCGCGCGGGCGTGAGAGGCATGCAGGCATCGCGCGGGCGTGAGAGGCATGCAGGCATCGCGGCGGGGGCGAGGGGGCATGCGGGCATCGCGCGGGCGCGAGGCACGCAGGCATTGCCAGGGCGCGATGCATGTGGACGTGGCCAAGGCGCGAGAGTTTTGAGGGCGTCGCCAGGGAAGACATCGGTTGTCTCCCAGAGGAAGACATCGGTCGTTCGCCAGAAAGATGTCATCGGTGGTAGTCTTCGCGAGGTCATCGGTGGTAGTCTTCGCGAGGTCATCGGTGGTAGTCTTCGCGCGAGGTCATCGGTGGTAGTCTTCGCGCGAGGTCATCGGTGGATCGTCTTCGCGCGAGGTCATCGGTGGATCGTCTTCGCGCGAGAGGTCATCAGTGGTTTCTCTTCGAGCTGGTAGTCATCGGCGAAAGGTCATCGCGCGACGTTGAGTTACACCCAGAGAACGTGGGCCCCAGACTCCCAGCAAGAGACGTTCTGCACGCGTGCCACGTAGACGAAAGAGTGGTTCAGAATAGTGACCTCAGAGCGTAGCCTGCGCAGAGGCACGCTTAGTAGTACTGTTCAGGGAAGCGTGCACGCAAACTTCCCTGCAGAGTAGGTGGTGGCAGCTGCTTTTGGAGGGATAAGTTGGTTTAAGTTACAAAAAATCCACTGCTGGGAGAAAAGGAAAACATTGTTGTATTCGACGAGAGAAAGAGTGAGTTTCTTCCCTTCTCCTCCAGTTACCTCCTCCGCGTTGCGATTTCAGCATCTCCACACAAGAGTACGACGAGAAGCAACACCATTGGAGCCCCTGGGAAAGTTCTCTGCAACTCCTTCAAAACCAGACGCAAAAACAGAGCCAAGGTATTCTGCAAGCTTCGTTGGATTTCGAAGCTCCTGGTGGTTGCGCAAGTCCAGGTAAGGGAAGCTAGCCTTCATCTTTAATACGAACCATCGTTTAGCTTTTTCTGAAGGGTGGGCGATGTGGTCGCCGTTTTCGCTTTCGTCTTCATGAAATGCTTTGTGTTATGTGTTTGGGCGACGTGGTCGCCGGTTTTAAACATAGTCTTTAAAAACGCTCTGTGGTTGAACTAGATCGCCGGTTTTGGCGCTGTTTTACGCAATCTCTGTTTTTGATGTTATTTTGAAACTACTTGAGATTTACATGAGATATTCGAAGATCTGAAGCTTTGAAATGTTTGTGGATGTGATTTGAATCATTTACTTGAATGGTAGGATGTGTTTGAATGCTGTGAATGTGGGATCGAGGCATAGTATTTTCAGGAAAGGAAATACCGTGTAAGATCTGTATAGGTGTATTGACTAGGGGCTTGTCTAGAAGGAGATATCCTGACTCTGCTGAGATAATGAAATCACGTAGATGAAGTTATTCAGTTGGTGAGAGTCGAAGGAGGTTCGTGTGAATGGGCGAGTTGTTCAAATGGGAACGAGCTCGGCCTGTTATACGAATTAACCTTGTCATACCGAGAGAATGGTAACAATGAGATGGTATATGCGCATGCTGTGTGGATTCACAGTGGTAGGTATGACAGGTGCAAATCTCTGGGCCTGAGTCAACACACGAGTCAAATTGGAAGTAGTGTCATGTGTCTATGCATGGTGGGTCAGTGGAAAGTCTGACATGTGAAATGAGAAACTTGAATATTGATAGACACTTGATGCTGTATTGTGAAATGGAATGACTATGGGTGAATGTTGTGAAGTTTGTGATTTTGGGCGATCAGCTGAATGCTATGAGCAGCTCTACGTTTTACATGGATATTTTGGAACTTGGTTTACTTGGATTTTCATGTTCTTGATTTAAACTTCTTTTAAATTATCTAGCTTACCCTTTTATCTGTTATTGTGGTTGTTTTTCTCAAAACTGTGATGATCGTGTAATTGTTACACGGGAGCAGATGATCTTCCAGGAAGAAGAGCCCTCTAGTGAGTGATCGCCGAGGAGGAGATCGCCGGTTTTCTGTCTCTATCGGGTGATCGCCTGTGTCTGCCTCCATCGGGTGATCGCCTGTTTTTTTTCTGTCTTGATAGGTGATCGGTCTCGTCTGATAGGAGATCGGTTTCTTCCGATAGGAGATCGCCTTCTTTGTTTTTTTTACTGTATTTTGTTTATGTTTCTGGAAAATTTGACCGAATTTGTATTAAACCCCCTAAGAGGAGCAACTTCATTTCATATATATATTATTTTGTTCATAGAATCTATTTGTTACCTTTATTTTCATTATATACATTTGTATAGTATTTTGGCGGGATGTTACACTTTCTCCTCTGATCTGCATAGGATTTCTGCCTACTTTGAGATGCTCTCATTCTGCCTTGTATTTGTTTCACCTTCTCGGTCGTCTGTTGAATCAACTCTGGTCCAACCAATACTGTTTCGCCCTCCTGGTACCAGCACAATGGAGTTCTGCATTTCCTTCCATACAAGGCTTCGTATGGCGTTATCCCTATGCTAGCGTGATAACTGTTATTATAGGTAAACTCCACCAGCGGCAACACCTCATCCCAACTTTCCAATTGATCCAAGACACACGTCCTCAGCAGATCTTCCAAGGACTGGATCGTTCTCTCTAACTGTCCATCTGTTTGAGGATGATATGCCGAGCTCATTCTCAACTTAGTTCCCAAGCAATCTTGTAAAGTCTGCCAAAACCGTGAAGTGAACCTGGGATCTCTATCTGAAACAATGCTGGAAGGCACTCCATGCAACCTCACTATTTCTTTGATGTACAACTGTGCCAACTTGGCCATGGGCATTTTCAAATTCACTGGAAGAAAGTGGGCACTCTTCGTCAGCCGATCTACTATGACCCAGATTGCATCATGACCCTTTACCGATCTGGGTAAATGGTTAACAAAATCCATGGCGATGTTGTCCCATTTACACTCAGGGATATCCAGTTGCTGTAACAACCCGCCAGGTCTTTGATGCTCTACCTTTGCCTTCTGACACGTCAAGCAGGTAGTAACATACTGGGCGATGTCTTTCTTCATGCCCGACCACCAAAATGACTCCTTCAAGTCATGGTACATCTTGTTCATGCCTTGATGTAGGCTAAGGCAACTCTTGTGACCTTCCTCTAGGATCATCTTCTTCAACTCTTCATTTGCAGGTATGCAAATTCTGCCATTAAATCTCAAGATCCCATCATCGCCCATCACAAAGTCTCTAGCCTGGTCAGTCCCTAGTGACTCCACAGTACGCTTCAGACTAGGGTCCTCCAACTGCTTATCCTTTATCATTCCAAGGAAGTCATTAGTTATAGCCAGCTTACTACAACTAATGTGATTTACGTGAAATTCTACCCCAAGGTTTAAGTCTCTGAACTGCTCGATCAGTTTCTGCTTTTCCATCATCATGGTGGCTACTTGTATTGATTTTCTGCTCAACGCATCTGCCACTACATTGGCCTTCCCTGGATGATACATGAGTTGAAAATCGTAGTCCTTTAGAAACTCCATCCACCTTCTTTGTCTCATGTTTAGTTCCTTCTGATCGAACAGGTATTTCAGGCTCTTATGGTCACTGAACACCTGGAACCGAGCTCCATATAAATAGTGCCTCCAGATCTTCAAGGCAAACACCACAGCCGCCAACTCCAAATCATGCGTAGGGTAGTTCCTCTCATGAACCTTGAGTTGCCTTGAAGCATATGCAACCACTCTTTTCTCTTGCATCAAAACACATCCCAAACCCTGATGTGAAGCGTCACAGTAGACATCAAAAGGTCTTCCTACCTCTGGGATCACCAGCACTGGAGCACTAGTCAACCTTTCCTTTAGTTCCATGAAGCTCTGCTCACATCGGTCGGTCCAAGCAAAAGGTTGATCCTTGCGGGTCAGCTGTGTTAAAGGAGCCACTACCTTGGAAAAGTCCTCAATAAACCTCCGATAGTAGCCAGCCAAACCCACAAAGCTCCTTATCTCAGTGACTGTCTTAGGACGTTCCCACTACAGCACTGCCTCTACCTTGGCTGGATCCACTGAGATCCCCCGAGCAGATATCACGTGTCCTAAGAAGTTGACTTCCTTCAGCCAGAACTCACACTTAGAGAACTTGGCATAGAGTTGCTTCTCCCTCAGAATCTCCAACACTGTCCTCAGATGTTCTTCATGTTCTTCCTCGGTCCTTGAATAAATGAGTATGTCGTCTATGAAGACTACCACAAACTTATCCAAGAAAGGGCGAAAAATCCTATTCATGTAGTCCATGAACAGAGCTGGAGCATTTGTGACTCCAAACGGCATCACCACATACTCATAGTGCCCATAACGAGACGTAAAAGCTGTCTTTTGAACATCTTCAGCTTTTACCAAAATTTGGTGGTACCCCGATCTCAGATCAATCTTTGAGAACACCGAGGCCCCATGTATTTGATCCATCAAATCGTCAATTCTAGGTAGGGGGTACTTGTTCTTGATGGTCAACTTGTTCAACTGCCTGTAATCTATACACAACCGAGACCCTCCATCCTTTTTCTTAACTAGGAGCACTGGAGCCCCCCATGGAGATACACTGGGTCTGATGAATTGTTTCTCCAACAACTCTTCCACTTGCTTCTTTAATTCTACCAACTCGGCTGGTGCCATCCTGTAAGGTGCCATTGACACTGGTCCAGCTCCAGGTACCAAATCAATAGAGAATTCCACTTCTCTCTTAGGGGGTAATCCAGGTACTTCTTCTGGAAATACATCCGTGAAATCTTTCACCACGTGTATTCTGCTTACGTCCCCTTCATTCTTCACTTCCAACCGAGCTAGCATCACGAAGCACCTCGCCCCTCTTTCCAACTCCGACCACCCGTGCTGAGCTGATATCACATCTGACTCTTGGAGGTCTGGAAACGCTATCTTCTGACTACCGCAGTCTATGAGAACGTGATTGGCAGCTAGCCAATCCATTCCCAGGATAACATCCAGGTCCTGAAGAGGTAGGCAGATCAAGTTCACTTTGAATCTACGTCCCTCTACTATCACTGGACATTCGGGGCAAACTGTAGAGGTCAACACCTGTCCTGACGCAGGTGTAGAGACCAACAGTTCGAAAGGTAACTCCTTCACTAGAAGGCCCAACTCGGCTACACACAGGCTTGACACAAAGGAGTGTGTCGCTCCAGAATCAAACAAAGGTTTTACACATCTACCAGCTATAAAACAAACACCTTGCACGAGGTTACCTGACTGAGACGCTTCTGCTCCTGACATGGCAAACACTCTCCCTGTTGCCTGAGGCCTGCTGCCTTCGTTTCTCAACTGCTGAGAACCACTGGGTTGAGTCATCCTATTCTGGGTAGGACAATCTCTTGCAACGTGTCCCGTCCTTTGGCAGGCAAAACACCTTCTCTCCGAAGCCTTCTTGGGGCACACATTGGGTGTGTGTGGTCCACCACAATGGAAACACTTGGGTTTCCAAGGTTGTTGCTGCTGAAACTGGGATGACGTTGTTCCCGCCCGAATTGGTGGAGGTCTCGCATAGGGCTTGTTTTGTGGGTGCTGCACCTTAGCCTTCCCACTGGAAGAACCCCCTGGGTGTGACCTGATCACCCGAGAATCACCCTTTTCCAGGGTCTCCACCATCTTCGCCTTCTCTACTAAGGCGTGAAATTCCCTGATGCACATCGGGGCTATGGTCCTCTTCAGCCCATGTTTTAGTCCCTCTTCGAACTTCCTACACCTCCAAGCCTCAGAGGTCGCCTGGGTGTAGAATCGGGCGAGATACTCAAACCGAGCAGCATAAGCATTTACTGACATCTCCCCCTGCTCCAATCTGAGGAATTCTGCTTCCCTCGCAAATCTTGCACTATCTGGGAAGTATTTTTCCAGAAATTTCACCCTAAAGCTCTCCCAGTCTAATACTTCAGCTCTGGCTTCCATCATCTGCTGAGCTCCCATCCACCAGAACTCGGCCTCTCCAGATAGCAGATAGGTGGCGAACACCAATTTCTTCTCTTCAGGGCAGGAGGTCGCCCTGAAGATTTTCTCCAACTCTCTGACCCACTGATCTGCCTGATCAGGGGTAGCATTCCCACTGAACTTGGGTGGGTTGTGCCTCATGAACTCGGTCAGTCCCATCTGTTCCTGAGGCTGACCGACGTGGGAATTTGTTTCAACCGATCGAGCAGTTTCCCAGTGGTGCATTGTAGCTTGATGGTTCTAAGCCATCGCTGCATTCTGTTGTTGGATGGCAGTTGCCATCATCTCAATAGCCTTGGCAATCTGGCTCATTTCTGAAGAAGGTTGGGGAGGGGTAAGAGGTCTACGTGCCATCTTCTTCATTTCAGATTTTGAAACTATGGGTTTCTATATTCCCTACAACTACAAGAATGAGATCGATAAGAAATCAATTCATTCAGGAGGTAACATCTAGACATTACAAAGGTCAGCATCTCAAAGTCATTAAGAATTTGAGCTCATCAACAGAATCATAATACTTATAACCTCAAGCAAAACACCAGAACGGCTACTGGTATACACCCATCAATCCAAACAACTACTTTCAATCAATTACAAAAACACTCAATAAAATGAAATAAATCACACCAGAATTCAATGTATGCTAAATATCAAACCTTTGGAATTAAGATTGAGAATCATCTCGATCCAGTTATGAGTGTGCACCCTCACCACTTTATCAAGACCCTCTCATTCTTAATACTAAGATTCTCAGTTAGGGCATACATTCACTAAAGCACACACAAAATTTCAATACAAAAAAGTTTGAAAACCTTTCACTATAGTTGTTATTTAAAACTCAAATAAATTTTATGAGCAGAAGAAACACAATGGATCCACAGCCCTCAGGTCATCCTAAGGACGAACTGCTCTGATACCATTAAGGTAACATCCCGCCAAATCCTTTCATATTTATATAATAAAAATAAAGGTAAACAAATATATTGAAGTGAACATAATTATATATATGTAATGAAGTTTCTCCTCACAGGGAGTTTAATACATACTCGGTCAATTTTCCAAAAAACGTAAACAAAATTACAGTAAAATAGAAAGACAGGCGATCTCCTAACAGCAAAAAGGCGATCTCCTATCAGAGAACGGCGATCTCCTATCAGAAAACAGAAAAAGGGTGATCGCCTAACAGAAATATGAACAGGCGATCTCCTTCCGGTGACCACTCACTGAGGAGCTCTACTTCCTGCAACATCATCTGCTCCCAACACAACACCAAAAATCACAGGGTAAGCTAGATATTTGAAAGAGAGTTTAGATATGAAACTTTAAAATCAAGATAAAACAAATTTAAGACACCCACGTAAAACCATCAACTTTCTCATTCCCTTCACATGACCATCAGGTAAAACACATATTTCACAATTCCTCAAGAGTCGTCCAATTCACATAATTCATCAAGTGTCTATCAATTTCAATGTTTCTCATTTCTCATGTCAGACTTCCACTGACTCATCACACAAGACACTTGACACTACTTCCGGAAGACTCGTGCATTGACTAGACTCAGAGATCTGCACCTGTCATACTACACTGCTGTAATGTTTCCACAGCTATGCGCATCAACACAATCTCGATCTCAATTTCATCACTCTCACAGTATGACAGGGTGAATCCACACAACATGTCAAGTAGTTATCTTTCAAACACTTACCCATACGTATGAACCTCCATCGACTCTCAACGCCTGAATAACTTCATCTATATGAATTAATTATCTCAGGAGAGTCAGGATATCTCATTATAGAAATCACCGATCAATGCACATCCTACACGATCTTACACGGTATTTTCTTTCCTGAAAATACTATGCCTTGATCCCACATTCACAACATTCAACACATCATATAACACTTAAATGAATGATTCCATACACAACACAATCATTCCCTGGTTCAGATTCTCGAATATCACATTTAAATCTCAAACCGTTTCAAACAACACAAAAACAGGGGAGTTCGAAAAACAACGCCAAAACCGGCGATCTCGTTCAAAAACACGGGATTATGCAACAACAGTTGAAAAACCGGCGACCACGTCGCCCCATCATCTCAATCATCTACTATAAGGTTTTCGTTGGAAATAAGGCTAGCTTCCCTTACCTGGACTTGCGCAAAACACCAAGAGCTCCAAAACCCACCGAGCTTAAAGGATGCCTTGGCTCTGTTTTAGCGTCTGGTTTGTAGAACTTGCAGAGAACCTCCCAGGTGCTCCAAGGGCAGTCGTCGCTCGTCGCACTGGTGCTTGAGGATGCCTGAATCGCAGCGCGAAGGAGAGAAAAGGAGAAGAATGAAGGTAAACTCACTCTTTCACTCTTGAATCACTGCAACGTCCTTTTCCTCTCAGAAGTGGTTTTTTGAATCTTAAACCAACTTGTCCACAAAAGCCGCTGCCACCACCCACTCTGCAGGGAAGTTTGCGTGTACGCTTCCCTGAACAGTACGACTGTGCGTGCCTCTGCGCAGGCCAACACTCTGATGTCACTATTCTGAACCACCCTTTTTGTCTACGTGTCGCGCGTGCAGTACGTCTGATGCTGAGAGCCTGGGTCCCACCTTATCTGTGTGAAACTCGACCTCGCGCGATGACTATCCACCGATGCCTCATCCTGGGGGACGACCGATGTCTCTCCCTGGGAGACGACCGATGTCTCGCCCTGGCGATAACCGCATGCCTCGCGCCCTGGCGATGCCCGCAAGTCTCGCGCCCTGGCGATGCCCGCATGCCTCACGCCCGGCAATGCCCGCATGCCTCTCGCCCGGTGATGCCCGCATGCCTCGCGCCCGGGCGATGCCCGCATGCCTCGCGCCCGGCGATGCCCGCATCCTCGCGCCCTGGCGATGCCCGCATGCCTCGCGCCCTGGCGATGCCCGCATGCCTCGCGCCCTGGCGATGCCCGCATGCCTCGCGCCCGGCGATGCCCGACGACAAATCGCCACGCCTTGCTGTAGGTTCTTCATCCCACTATGTTACGTCCAAGGTATCATCTCCACATGACTTGGTGACGTCGGTAGCTTCACATTTCCAAGAGTAGGTCAGCACTACTCCTCGTGCACCCATGCATGCAACACCAAGGACGATTTCTTATGCTCAAGCATAGAGCTTTGCATGCACAGCGTATCTAAGGCTTAACCCACACCTTGATACGTGTGGTTTTGTGGAACCCACTCTGGTTGATCCAGTATCCTGACCACATACTGAGTGCACTTTCGGCGATCATGTGCACCATAGGCGACTGGCGATCACGTGCAACCTAGGCGACAGGCGATCATGTACTAACCAGGCGATCTCATAGTCTTCTAAACTACACTTTCCTTCCTTTTTATTTTAAATAAAAACATACTTAGAATTCATTTAAAATATATCCCTTTTTATTCCAATTTAATTTTACAGGTCCTTACTGCGATCTCCTATCAGAAAAGGGCGATCTCCTATCAGACAACAGAAAAAGGGTGATCGCCTAACAGAAACAAAAACAGGCGATCTCCTTCCGGCGACCACTCACTGAGGAGCTCTACTTCCTGCAACATCATCTGCTCCCGTGTAAATTATACACGATCATCACAGGTTTAAGAAAAAGCCAAACACAACACCAAAATCACAGGGTAAGCTAGATATTTGAAAGAGAATTTAAATATGAAACTTTAAAATCAAGATAAAACTAATTTAAGACACCCACGTAATAACCATCAATTTTCTCATTCCCTTCACATGACCATCAAGAAATCACACATTTCACAATTTCTTCAAGAGTCTTTCAATTCACATAATTCATCAAGTGTCTATCAATTTCAAAGTTTCTCATTTCTTACGTCAGACTTCCACTGATTCAACACACATAGACACATACCACACCACTGTAAAGTCCACACAGGACAGCTAGTAAAGTCCACACAGGACAGCTAATGAAGTCCACACAGGACAGCAAGTAAATCGACACAGGACAGCAAGTAAAGTCCACACAGGACACTTGACACTACTTCCGGAAGACTCGTGCGTTGAACTTAGCATCCAGAGACCTGCACCTGTCATACTTCATTGCTGTAATGTTCCCACAGCCATGCGCATCAACACAATCTCATTCTCAATTTCATCACTCTCACAGTATGACAGGGTAAATCCATATAACAGGGCAAGTCAGTTATCTTTCAAATGACTAACCCATACATATGGACCTCCTTCGACTCTCACCAACTGAATGACTTCATCTATGTGAATCCATCATATCAGCAGAGTCAGGATCGTCTCATTCACAGGATACTCACTGATCAATACACCTCATAACCAATCTCAACACGGTATTTCCTTTCCTGAAAATACTATGTCTTGATCCCACATTCACAACATTCAACACATCATATAACACTTAAACGAATGATTTCAAATCACAACAACAATCATTCCATGGTTCAGATTTTCGAACATCACATTTAAATCTCAAACAGTTTCAAACAACACAAAAACAGGGGAGTTCGAAAAACAACGCCAAAACCGGCTATCTCGTCCAAAAACAGGGGATTATACAATAACAGTTGAAAACCGGCGACCACGTCGCCCCATCATCTCAATCATCTAATATAAGGTTTTCGTTGGAAATAAGGCTAGCTTCCCTTACCTGAGCTTGCGCAAAACACCAAGAGTTCCAAAACCCACCGAAGCTTAAAGATGCCTTAGCTCTGTTTTAGCGTCTGGTTTGTAGAACTTGCAGAGAACCTCCCAGGTGCTCTAAGGGTAGTCGTCGCTCGTCGTACTGGTGCTTGAGGATGCCTGAATCGCAGCGCGAAGGAGAGAAAAGAGAAGCATGAAGGTAAACTCACTCTTTCACTCTTGAACCACTGCAACGTTCTTTGCCTCTCAGAAGTGGGTTTTTGAATCTAACCCAACTTGTTCACAAAAGCCGCTGCCACCACCCACTCTGCAGGGAAGTTTGCGTGTACGCTTCCTTGAACAGTACGACTACGCGTGCCTCTGCGCAGGCCAACACTCTGATGTCACTATTCTGAACCACCCTTTTTGTCTATGTGTCGCGCGTGCAGGACGTTTCATGCTGGCAGCCTGGGTCCCACCTTATCTGTGTGAAACTCGACATCGCGCGATGACTATCCACCGATGTCTCATCCTGGAAGACGACCGATGTCTCTCCCTGAAAAACGACCGATATGTCCCTCATACCGGCGATGACTGATGTGCCTCATCCCGGTGATGACTGATTCCTCTTCCTGACGGACGACTGATTCCTCATCCTGGCAGACAACCGATGTCTCACCCTGGAGGACCACCGATGTCTCACCCTGGCAGACAACCGATGTCTCACCCTGGCAGACCACCGATGTTTCACCCTAGAGGACCACCGATGTCTCACCCTGGCAGACCACTGATGTGTCTCCCATCCTGGTTGATGACCGATGTTCCTCTCATCCTGTTGGCGATCTCTTGTCGCCCTTGTGTGTGACGAGAACACATGGCCTTACTCTGGTCACCATTGTCACATCGTCACACCTTGCTGAAGGTTCATCCTCCCATTATGTTACGTCCAAGGTATCACCTCCAGATGGCTTGGTGACGTCGGTAGCTTCACATTTCCAAGAGTAGATCAGCACTACTCCTCGTGCGCCCATGCATGCAACACTAAGGACGATTTCTTATGCTCAAGCATAGAGCTTCGCATGCACAACGTATCTAAGGCTTAACCCACACCTTGATACGTGTGGTTTTTGGAACCCACTCTGGTTGATCCAGTATCCTGACCACATACTGAGTGCACTTTCGGCGATCATGTGCACCATAGGCGACTGGCGATCACGTGTAATCTAGGCGACAGGCGATTATGTGCCAGAGAAGTCGGAGATCGCCTCCGTCTTCAATAACGGCGATCTCGTAGAAGACTTCTAAGCTACACTTTTCTTCCTTTACTCTTCTTGATCCACATGTCTTCCTCGAGCACACCCACGTGATTACCTCACGATAAAGTCATCGCACCTGACTACTTGGTTAATACAATGGTCAGCCGACCGACCTCTACCAGCTGACCCCAGACCTTGGGTGACGTCCGAGGTCCGACTACTACGAAACTTCATGTACCAGCTCTTTGTATTTTTAAATAATAACATCTTCTGAAATTATTTAAATATAACACTTTCATTCCAATTAAAGTTTCTAGGTCCTTACACAGCCAGGTCCATCTGCATACGCACCTGATCTGCCCTAGATTCTGCCACTGTCTCCTGGAGGGCATGCATCGTTTCCATGAGTTGTTGCATGGTAACACTCTCACCTCCATTTGGTGGGACAGATCCTTGCCTGGTATTCCTCATGTCTCTGGATTCTTCTCTTTTGCTTGTGTACGGGACCTTGTTTTACTACGGCCACGGTGGGCGCCAAATGTTCTCGCCGGTTAACACTTCTGTCAATTGACTCTACGACAATCACGCGCCTCCTTTCCTCACCTTGAATTAGGGTTTGCTGTTTCGAAACAACCTGCACCTGCAAGATAGAAAGGGGTGCCCTAGAGGCCGTTTGCACTCCGATGCTCAAGTCAAAACTAGGGCAAGTACACCAAGTGTATTGAGTATCTGTGTTTAAGTCTAGAAACTGTGTACCTTTGTGAAGTGTTTTACTACCCTTTATATAGTCTAGGGTTTCCTCTGCGTCGTTACCCATATTTAGGGTTTACAGGAATTGTAACATCCCGCCAAATTCTTTTCATAATTATAAAATGAAATAGAGGTAAAATAATAATATTGAAGTGAACATATGTATATATATATATATTGAAATTGCTCCTCACAGGGAGTTTAATACATAATCGGTCAATTTTCCAAAACTTAAACAAAATACAGTAAAATAGAAAGGCAGGCGATCTCCTAACAGAACAAGGCGATCTCCAATCAGAAAACGGCGGTCTCCTATCAGAAATAAGAAAAAGGGTGATCGCCCAACAGAAATAGAAACAGGCGATCTCCTTCCGGCGACCACTCACTGAGGAGCTCTACTCCCTGCAACATCATCTGCTCCCGTGTAAGTTATACACGATCATCACAGTTCTAAGAAAAAGCCAAACACAACACCAAAAATCACAGGGTAAGCTAAATATTTGAAAGAGAGTTTAGATATGAACTTTTTAATCAAGATAAAACAATTTTAAGACACCCACGTAAAACCAGCAACTTCCTCATTCTCTTCACATGACCATCAAGTAAACACATATATCACAATTCCTCAAAAGTCGTTAAAATCACATAATGCATCAAGTGTCTATCAATTTCAATGTTTCTCATTTCTCACGTCAGACTTCCACTGACTCATCACACAAGACACTTGACACTACTTCCGGAACACTTGTGCATTGACTAGACTCAGAGATCTGCACCTGTCATACTAAACTGCTGTAATGTTTCCACAGCTATGCGCATCAACACAATCTCGATCTCAATTTCATCACTCTCACAGTATGACAGGGTTAATCCATATAACAGGCTGAGCTCGTTCTTTTTCACAGGACTCACCCATTCATATGAACCTCCTTCGACTCTCACCAACTAAATAACTTCCTCTATGTGATTCCATTATCTCAGCAGAGTCAGGATATCTCATTATAGAAATCACCGATCAATGCACATCCTACACGATCTTACACGGTATTTTCTTTCCTGAAAATACTATGCCTTGATCCCACATTCACAACATTCAACACGTCATACAACACGAAAATGAATGATTCCAATCACAGAAAAACTCATGCCAAGGTTCAGATTTTCGAATATCACGTTTAAATCTCAAACAGTTTCAAACAACACCAAAAACAGGGGAGTTCGAAAAACAACGCCAAAACCGGCGATCTCGTTCAAAAACAGGGGATTATACAATAACAGTTGAAAACCGGCGACCACGTCGCCCCATCATCTCAAACATCTACTATAAGGTTTTTCGTTGGAAATAAGGCTAGCTTCCCTTACCTGGACTTGCGCAAAACACCCAGAGCTCCAAAACCCACCGAGCTTAAAGGATGCCTTAGCTCTGTTTTAGCGTCTGGTTTGTAGAACTTGCAGAGAACCTCCCAGGTGCTCTAATGGTAGTCTTCGCTCGTCGTACTGGTGCTTGAGGGTGCCTGGATCGCAGCGCGAGGGAGAGAAAAGAGAAGGATGAAGGTGAGCTCACTCTTTCACTCTTGAGCCACTGCAACGTTCTTTGCCTCTGAGAAGTGGGTTTTTGAATCTTAAACCAACTTGTCCACAAAAGCCGCTGCCACCACCCACTCTGCAGGGAAGTTTGCGTGTACGCTTCCTGTAAGGACCTGTAAAATTAAATTGGAATAAAAAGGGATATATTTTAAATGAATCCTAAGCATGTTTTTATTTAGAATAAAAAGAAAGGAAAGTGTAGTTTAAAAGCCTATAAGATCGTCGGTCGCCTACTACACATGATCGCCAGGGCGCGAGGGGCGTGCAGGCATCGCCAGGGCGCGAGGGGGCGCGCAGGCATCGCAAGGGCGCGAGAGGCATGCGGGTGTCGCCAGGGATAGGCGTCGGTCGTCTCCCCGGGAGAGACCTCGGTGTATAGTCATCGCGCCATCTCTCATCGGTGTATAGTCATCGCGCCATCTCTCATCGGTGTATAGTCATCGCACTATCTGTCATCGGTGGATAGTCTTCGCGCGAGAGGTCATCGGTGGATAGTCTTCGCGCAAGAGGTCATCGGTGGATAGTCTTCGCGCCAGTGGTCATCGGTGAAAGGTTATCGCGCGATGTCGAGTTGCACACAGAGAAGGTGGGACCCAGACTCCCAGCATGAAACGTCCTGCACGCGCGCCACGTAGACAAAAAGGGTGGTTCAGAATAGTGACCTCAGAGTGTTAGCCTGCGCAGAGGCACGCTTAGTCGTACTGTTCAGTGCAGCGTACACGCAAACTTCCCTGCAGAGTGGGTGGTGGCAGCGGCTTTTGTGGACAAGTTAGTTTAAGATGCAAAAAACCCACTTCTGAGAGAAAGGAACGTTGCAGTTGTTCAAGAGCGAAAGAGTGAGCTACCTCCTTTCTCCTCCATTTCTCTCCTTCGCGCTACGGTTCAGGCATCTTCACACAAGAGTACGACGTGCGACGACCACCATTAGAGCACCTGGGAAGTTCTCTGCAAGTCCTACAAACCAGACGCAGAAACAGAGTGAAAGCATCTCTTAAGCTTCGTTGGGTTTTGGAGTTCTTGGTGTTTTGCGCAAGTCCAGGTAAGGGAAGCTAGCCTTCATTTTCAATACAAGCCATAGATTAGCTGTTTCTGAAGTGAGTGCGACGTGGTCGCCGGTTTCGTTTTCATCTTCGTGAATGCTCTGTTCTATGTATTTGGGCGATGTGGTCGCCGGTTTTAAATACAGACTTTGAAATACCTTGTTTTTGAACCAGATCGCCGGTTTTGGCGTTGTTTGCGAACTCCCTGTTTTTGGTGTTGCTTTGAAACTGTTTGAGATTTAAAGGTGGAATGCATGTAATACTCGAAAATCTAAACCTTTGAAATGATTGTTGCTGTGATTTGAATCATTCATTTGAGTGGTATGATGTTTTGAATGTTGTGAATGTGGGATCAAGGCATAGTATTTTCAGGAAAGGAAATACCGTGTAAGATCGTGTGTAGGTGTATTGACTAGGGGCTTGTCTAGAAGGAGATATCCTGACTCTGCTGATATAATGGAATCACGTAGATGAAGTTATTCAGTTGTGGAGAGTCGGAGGAGGTTCATATGAATGGGTGAGTCGTGTGAAAAAGAACGAGCTCGGCCTGTTATATGAATTAACCCTGTCATACCGGGAGAGTTAATGACATTGAGATTATAGATGCGCATGGCTGTGTGGATTTCACAGCGACCCTGTGTGGATTTCACAGTGGTATGGTATGACAGGTGCAGATCTCTGAGCCTGAGTCAACGCACGAGTCAATCCGGAAGTAGTGTCATGTGTCTATGCATTGTGAGTCAGTGGAAAGTCTGACGTGTGAATCTTGAATACTGAAAGTAGCAAATGGACACTTGACGAGTATGTGGAATATGGAAATGTTGATGGTTGTAATTGATATGGATCATGAATGGTGTGAAGTTTTATGTTTACTATGGATTTAAAAGCTTTTAAAACATCTAGCTTACCCCTTTCTTTTGTATTGCTCTGTGGTTGTTTTCTCTTAAAACTGTGATGATCGTGTATTTTGCACGGGAGCAGACGAGGTTGCAGGTGGTAGAGCTCCTCAATGAGTGGTCGCCGGGAGGAGATCACCCATATATATTTCTGATAGGTGATCGCCCTTTTATGATAGGAGATCGCCCTTTCCTGATGGGAGATCGCCTATCCTGTTGGGAAATCGCCTGTTTTTATGTATTTTATTGTATTTAGTTTACGTTTTTGGAAACCGGCAGATTATGTATTAAACCCCCTACGAGGAGAAAACTTCATTACATATATATATAATTATGTTCACTTCAACATTATTATTTTATCTCTACTTCATTTTATAATTATGCAATCCAATTGGCGGGATGTTACACTTCCCTGAACAGTACGACTACGCGTGCCTCTGCGCAGTCCAACACTCTGAGGTGACTATTCTGAACCACCCTTTTTGTCTACATGTCGCGCGTGCAGGACGTGTGATGCTGAGAGCCTGGGTCCCACCTTATCTGTGTGAAACTCGACATCGCGCGATAACCTTCCACCGATAACCGCTCGCGCGATGACTATCCACCGAGGCCTCATCCTGGAGGACGACCGATGTCTCTCCCTGGAAAACGACCGATGTGTCCCTCATCCTGGCGATGACCGTCTGTCTCTCATACCGGCGATGACTGACGTGCCTCATGCCGGTGATTACTGATTCCTCATCCTGGCAGACACCCGATGTGTCACCCTGGAGGACCACCGATGTCTCACCCTGGCAGACAACCGATGTCTCAACCTGGCAGACGACCGATGTCTCACCCTAGCAGACCACCGATGTGTCTCCCATCCTGGTTGATGACCGATGTTCCTCTCATCCTGTTGGCGATCTCTTATCGCCCTTGTGTGTGACGAGAACACATCGCCTTACTCTGTTCACCGATGTCATATCGTCACACCTTGCTGAAGGTTCTTCATCCCACTATGTTACGTCCAAGGTATCACCTCCACATGGCTTGGTGACGTCGATAGCTTCACATTTCCAAGAGTAGATCAGCACCACTCCTCTTGCGCCCATGCATGCAACACTAAGGGCGATCTCTTATGCTCAAGCATAGAGCTTCGCATGCACAGCGTATCTAAGGCTTAACCAACACCTTGATACGCGTGGTTTTTTGGAACCCACTATGGTTAATCCAGCATCTTGACCACGTACTACGTGCACTCCCGTCGATCACGTACACCATAGGCGATTGGCGGTCATGTCTCCTCTAGGCGACAGGCGATTATGTCCCAGAGAAGTTGGAGATCGCCTCCGTCTTCAATAACGGCGATCTCGTAGAAGACTTCTTAGCTACACTTTTCTTCCTTTACTCTTCTTGATCCATATGTCAGCCGACCGACCTCGACCGGCTGACCCCAGACCTTGGGCGACGTCCGAGGTCCGACTACTATGAAACTTCATTTACCAGCTCTTTGTATTTTAAATAATAACATCCTCTGAAATTATTTAAATCTAACACTTTTATTCCAATTGAAGTTTCTAGGTCCTTACAGGAATACCCTTGTGCCGCTATCACCCAGACTTAGAGTAATCTAGCACGTAAGGTTTCCTTAATTGGAGTGCATATTCTAACAGGATGGCCACCTGGGTATCCCCTCGTGCACCTAATCTCTGGGGCCACCTGTCCTGGGAGCGCCTTCACTGGTCACGTGCCATGCATGTAGCTTCACTGGGAAACCCTAATCCTGATGAGTACTCAACCCCTCAGGACTCTGCACCTAACTGTGCTTTTCTTGCCACACGCATAGGCACTTCGTGACTTAGGCCTCTCCCTACCTCTGGGCATTTCCCTGATCACTGGTAGTCCCTTGGGGCCTACCTTAGATGTTCTAATTTAGTTGTTCAAAACACCCAAGACCGATGTCACATCGTCCCACTCTATTGTCGAGGCCTCATCGCCCTGCTGAGTGACGAGGATACATCAGTCCCTTGTGGTGATCGACACGCTGATGACTAATCATATCACTAGTCCATACTATCTGTGGGGCCCAGCCCACGTGGCTCTAGCCCATGCTATGGGACCCAACTGACGTGGCTCATCATTATTAGCTGTTATCGGTGTCCGAGGACTGGTCGGTACAAATAGTAATATCAATATCATAGAGTATGAACAACCCCAGCATAGTAAGTAAGAGCAAAGCGGAAGCAATAAAAGCACATTACAGGGGTAGGGCAAGGTAAAGTTAGTACCTTTGTGATGATCGGAAAGGTTTTAGGGATAAGATTGTGTGGACGACGATGAGGATGCAGAAAGATTGAAGAAAAACACGAAAAGTGCTAAGAGCATAATGAAACAGTGGAGATGTTTGAGTTTCTTTAGCCTTATTGTAGTAAGGGAGTGATGTGAGTTGATTTTAGGTTCATTATATTTGTGACACTTTCTTAGAATTAGGATCAAGATTCTTAGCAATTTAGAGTGAGTCACCTAAGGAAAATCCCCACTGGACATTAACTTAACAAGTGTTAAGTAGATGTGAAGGTTCATTTCCAAAGGTCCAAGGTTAAAACACAATTAATGGTGATGAATGAATGAAGAACAAGGTGCTGAACTCAAAAAAAGAATAGGTGCAGAATTTAAACACAAAAAACAGAATGGAAACACAAATTGAAACAAAAGAACCGATTGAAATTCAAGAACAAGACATAGAATCAAAACTACCGATTGAAATGACTATGGAAGATGAAAGAAGATGAAACTTATGTGGTTGTAGCCATGGATTGGGAATGGACACGCCACTTGGAGGTGATGATCCAAGATAAGTGCAGATTTGCCGCCACTTGAGTGCTCCCAAAGCTTCACAAGATGAGACAAGGAAGAGGAGAACAAGTCTCACAAAATTCACTCACAATTTGAGTATAGTAACTTTTCTTCTAATTTCAATATTCTTTTACATGAGCATAGCACCTCTATTTATAGTGTGAGAGGGCTGAAATTAAAGTGGGAAAATTCAAATGAGAAGCATTTGAATTTGGAGCCAAAACACATGTCACAAGGGAGGTGTGACTTGATTTCTACTTTGGCACCTCCTAAAACTACACCTACACCTACTCTTTATGTCACATGGAAGGTGTGACTTGTTTTTGTACATTAACACCCCTTATTTTAATTCCTACACCTCCCTTTAAAGTTCTACTAAAAACTATACACAAGTAATTACAAAAAGAGACATCCATTGATGCTCTTCTCCCAAAGCTTTAGCCTTGCTCCTAGTCATCCTTTGAGGCATGAAGGATGTTGAGCTAATTGGTTGGGCTTGGGCCCCAACTTGGGCTTGGGCTTCATGGGCTTGGGCCTCAGGCGCCTCCTCTACTTGGTCTTCATCACTATCACTCTCCATACCTTTCATGCACCTACAAGGAACCCATAGCTCTATATGAGCCATCCTTGACCCATATCATCCATAGCTTCCACCACCTTTTTACCTCATATTTCAAGAAGAACAAATGGTCATGAAGAACAATCCATCATTTGGTATCTCGAGCTTTGGTTCTTCAAGAGATAAGTGTTCTCTTCATTTTATTTTTTGAGTCTTCTTTATTCCATGTTGTTCATCATATCCTTAAATGTCTTGCTGTTTTTAATTTCTTTTTAAGTTGGTGTTGCTGTTTTTAAATTTCTATTTGGTATTTTTGGTTCAACTTGATCTTGAACTTCCATTTTTCAAACTGTTTTAGGTTCCTTTTGTGTTGGCTGTTCTGTTTTTATTTTATTGGAGTCTTATTGATGTTTTTAATCGGTGCAAAGTGTTTGTGGTTGAGTCATTTTGATTTTTGAATCCATACAAGTTTTGTCAAAGTCATGTTCATCCTACAATGTCATAAATTCCAAGTGGTGCCTTTTATTGTTGATTTGGTTGCTTGATTTTGTTTTGAGTGCAGTTTATATTTCTGGTTTTGAAGCTTTGGTGCCTTTTATACTTTCGTATTTGAGTTCATACTTGTGTGTTAGTTCCATACAAGTTCGTATCCAATCATTTCCATTGTGTTTTTGAAGTTTCTTTACCGTTTTCTAATTTCAAGTTAGGATTTCTCTGTTTTCACTGCTACTGTGCTGGCTGGAATCGTTCCCAAAAATTACATTTGTTGGTAAAAAACTCTGAAATTTTGGATTTGAGTAGTTTGATGTGTTAAGAAAAAGTGAAAAAAAGAAGCACATCAAAATTCAAAATACAAAAAAAATGATAAATGAAATACGAACAGAGTGCAAAAATCCTGACTCTGAAAAAACGCTGACGCGGCAGTGATTTCGGAAAAATTATTACAATTATTTGGCTCACTGTTTTGGTGAAATTCCAACGCCTATATTGAGCTAAAACATTGAAGTTTCTGTGGTTAAAATTTCAAGCTCAAATTTGAAGTATTCTGACCAGCATAAAATTGGAAAGTTGTGAAAAATTTACACAAAAAAAATTTTGTAGTGCTGTTTTGGTTTTATTCATCTATTATAGTTCCATTCACTAGGATTCCACTTTGTGTGCTACCTTTTCTTGTGTGCCTTAATTTTTTGCTTGTCAAATTTTATTGAATACTCTTTCAAGTCTTGTCAAATATCAACTCCATTTGCAGTAGTCCTTGATTTTAAATTTGAGTTTTGTTGCTTTAAAACTTGCTTGACCTCTCTTTGGTGGATTTGACCTAAAAAGTGCTTTGGTGAGTGTGGAGCTAAAATTTTGTTTTGGTGAAAGCCATATCACTAAAGAGGAGCTGGATTAAAGATTTAAGGTTGAATAACCTAAGGAGACAAAGCAAGGGACAGCAGCAACCTCATTGAAAAATACACAAATATACACAAAGGAGCTACAAGTGAAGGAGTGCATAGAATAGGACTTTAAATTTTTGTGCATCAAAATTTGTTAACCTAATTTCTTTGTATTTCTTTGAGTTGTAATTTGCAAGGACATTGATTAATTAGTGGATTAATACGTCTTAGACGGTGAGTGTGTCTTCAAGGTTCCAAAGTGCCAAGAAGCCTCACCTTAGGATTCGACTAGTTTTAAAAGCTTTCTAGATAGCAATTTTCATTTGTGTTTTATTGCTTTACATATAGTTTTTCTTGCATAAAAATTTTGTTTTTATCTTTGATTGTGCTCTAAGTAAATTGCTTAGAGAAAGGTTTCTGAAAGTGTTGTGGGATAGTATCTGGCTAAGGAAAGGCTTGGTACTTAAGAGATCCTAGTGATCCACCTCCCTTTCCTGGGAAATTACCTACTTCACTCCACTTATCTTTCTTTTTGAAAATTACTTTTATCACAAACCCTAAACATGTCTACTCATTCTTCAAGTCATAGTGAAAGTGATAGAAAATCCACAAAATCTCTTTTGAAACAATTGGCTAGAGATTTTCAATCACTATCACTAAGACAATTGCAACATGAGGCTCAACTTTTGGAAGATAAAAAAGAAAGAGATGCCCATCTTGCACTTTTGGAAGAGGAGTTGAGAATTGTTAGAGAAAAAGATGAATACATTCGAAAATTAAAAAAATCACATGCATCACATGCATCTAGTTCTAGGTCAAGTGACTCACATGTTGAGGGGAGTCTGAGAGTAAATGATTATTATCAACCTCCACCTAGAAGAACTAGGAGAGAAAGCCACCCAAAAGAAACTAGGGTAGACTTACCTCATTTTTATGGAAAGGAAAATGTTGAAACATACCTAGATTGCGAAATGAAAGTAGAACAACTTTTTGCTTGCCATCATGTTAGCGAGGAAAGGAAAGTACCCTTAGCCACTTTAAGCTTTCAAGGAAATGCTATGTATTGGTGGACAGCCTTAGAGAGAGATAGGCGCCTCCACAGGGACCCTCCCATAGAATATTGGAATGACCTTAGGGGAGCCTTGAGACGCCGCCATATTCCTTCATACTATGATAGGGAGTTAATGGACAAGCTCCAAAGACTCCAACAGAAAAACATGAGTGTAGAGGAGTATAGGCAAAAGATGGAGCTCTACATGATGAGAGCCTCTATTAGGGAAGAAGCCACCACCACCATAGCTAGGTTCCTAAGTGGTCTCAATCTTGAGATAAGGGATAAAGTAGAACTTTTGCCCTACAGGGACTTGAATGATTTGATCCAACTTTGTATAAAAGTTGAACAACAAAATTTGAGAAAGGGATCAAGTCGCAAGGAGAGTTCTTACTCTAACTCTTATCCCAAGAGAGAGTATAGAAGAGAAAAGGAGGATAGTCTTTCAAAGGATAAATCCAAAGAAACTCCCAAAAGTGTAGGAAAAGATGTGTCTACCTCACAACCCCGCAGTAGAGACATCCAGTGCTTCAAGTGTCTTGGTAGAGGCCATATAGCATCCCAATGCCCAAATAGGAGAACCATGATCTTAAGAGGGAGGGATGAGTATAGCAGCCAAGATGAAGAGTCTAGTGGGGAAGAAGAGAAGGAAAGTAGTGAGGGGGCATATCCTTGTGAAGGAGAATTAATGATGATCAGAAGAACCCTCAACAATCAACCTAGTGTGAACCATGAAACACAGAGAGAGAACATCTTTCATACAAGATGCAAAGTTTCAGAAAACATTTGTTCTCTCATTGTGGATAGTGGCTCTTGCTGCAATTGTTGTAGCACTAGGATGGTTGAAAAGCTTAATCTACAATTAATACCTCATCCAAAACCTTACAAACTTCAGTGGATAAATGAAGATGGGGAATTAACTGTAGATAAGCGGGTAAAAATCAGTCTTTCTGTGGGGAACTATAAAGATGAGATTTTATGTGATGTAGTACCCATGGA
Organism: Phaseolus lunatus; assembly: GCA_013389735.1. Taxonomy (NCBI): domain Eukaryota; kingdom Viridiplantae; phylum Streptophyta; class Magnoliopsida; order Fabales; family Fabaceae; genus Phaseolus; species Phaseolus lunatus. The sequence continues at coordinate 22,231,816 of CM023863.1, read as the reverse complement.
AGCCTGCCATATCTTATTGGGAAGACCATGGCAATTTGACAAGAAAACCATCCATAATGGTCTTACCAACGAGATAACTTTTACCCATAGGGAAAAAAAGTTTGTACTCTATCCTTTAACACCTTCACAAGTGGTAAAGGACCAAGTACAAATGAAAATAAAAAGAGAAAATGAGAAAAAGAAAAAAAAAAAAGGAAAACAAGAGAAAATCCTTAGGAACGATGTTGAGGCGTGGGAGAAGAGTGTTCCTTCCCACAAGGTTATTCAGAAAGAAGAAAAATTTGAAAGTAAAATTGAAAAGATACTTCTATCTGAACAACCTTCAGGCCTCCTTCTGTGTAAAGGAACACTTGCATGCACTGCCACACTTTCTGAAGTTTGTGAACTACCTCTTCAAGTCCAAAAACTTATAAAAGAATTTGGTGATGTATTCCCTGAGGAAGGACCTATTGGACTTCCACCTGTTAGGGGTATAGAACACCAAATAGATTTAGTTCCGGGAGCTAGTTTACCAAATAGACCAGCTTACAGAACTAATCCAGAAGAGACTAAGGAGATAGAGTCGCAGGTTCAGGATTTGTTGGAGAAAGGCTGGGTTCAAAAAAGCCTAAGTCCTTGTGCTGTACCTGTTTTGTTGGTTCCAAAGAAAGATGGCAAGTGGAGAATGTGTTGTGATTGTAGGGCCATCAACAATATCACCATCAAATACATGCATCCAATTCCTAGACTTGATGATATGCTTGATGAATTGCATGGGTCTACTATATTTTCCAAGATTGACCTTAAAAGTGGATATCACCAAATTAGAATTAAAGAAGGTGATGAGTGGAAAACTGCTTTTAAGACCAAATTTGGACTATATGAGTGGTTAGTGATGCCTTTTGGACTCACTAATGCACCTAGCACTTTCATGAGGCTTATGAATCATGTCTTTAGGGATTGCATAGGTAAGTATGTAGTAGTCTATTTTGATGATATCTTAGTATATAGTCAAAGCCTAGAGTCCCACCTAAGTCACCTTAGGGAGGTTCTTTTAGTGCTTAGGAAAAATAGTTTGTTTGCCAATATAGATAAATGCACTTTTTGTGTAGATAGTGTAGTGTTTTTAGGTTTTATAGTAAACAAAAATGGGGTACATGTTGACCCCGAGAAAATCAAAGTCATCCAAGAGTGGCCAACTGATGGAGATCAAGTAGAAAAGGATTTCACTAATGGAGGAAGAGGTCATCCACCCAAGCATTTAAAATTCTTCTTACTAGTCTTCTTAAAAAGTAGAACATTTTGGGTTCTCTTGAAAATTCAAAAGATAGTAGTATAAATAAATCTTTGTAAATAATCTTGTATAAATTTGTAAATAATATAGAAATATCCTTAGGAGTATGCCAAAGAGGAAAACCAAAAGAAACCTCTAAATGTAAGGCATTTTAGGCACTTTCTTTAGGAAAAAGTGGAAAAAGTGACTTTTCTACTCCTTTCTCTCTTAGGCACTAGAAGGAGCTAGAAGAGTGACTCTTCCCACTCCTTCCCCTTTGTAACATGACCAGCCCTCTCCATTATAAATAGGGGTGCTTGGTACTTTGAATAAAAAAAGTTGAAAGTTAGAAGAAAAGAAACTATCTTGAAATTGAGAGAGAGTGAGTTTGTGAGACTTGTCTCTTCTTCTCCTTCATGTCTTATCTTGTGAGCTTTGGAGACTCTCAAGTGGCGGCACCACCCACTCATCTTGGAAGAGCCACCCTCCAAGTGGCGTGAATCACATCTCCAAAAGGCTACAACCACATAACTCATTTCTATTCATCTTCTAAAAATACCCATTTGTGTTTTCTTGTAGTTTTTCCATTTTTAATCGGTTCAATCTTTTTCATGAGTTGTTTCCTTTCATTTGCTGCCATTGTTCTGCACTTTGTTGGTTTATTTCCTTGTTTTCTTGTTGTTTTAATTTCGTCCAAACCATGGGTTTCCATATACATGTGTTGTTCTTGTTTTCCATCCATGGGTTTTTGTTCTTTGATGAATTTCTTTGTGATTTTCTAATTCCTATTGAATTTCAATCAGTATTTTCACTTGTTCTTGGTTTTCTTATGTTGTTCTTGTGTTTCCTTTGAAGTTTGGTACTGTTCTTGAATTACCCATTCATATTCCATTGTTATCTTACACTACAAGTTACCTATTCATGTGTTTATAGTATGAACCTTTGTTTTCTTGAGTAGAAACTCTATTAATTGCTCTTTAGAATTTTGATCCTAATTCTTGAAAGTGTCACGAATACAATGAAACCTATATCAACTCAACCCAAACCAAGAAAGGTTCATAAGAGACTCACATCACCAACCCCGCAAAATGTAGGAGATGTTAGGAGCTTTCATGGTCTAGCAAGTTTTTATAGAAGATTTGTTCCTAACTTCTCAAGTCTAGCTTCACCACTCAATGAGTTAGTAAAGAAAGACACTCCATTTTGTTGGATAGAGAAGCATGAGCAAGCCTTTCAAAGTTTGAAAGCTCAACTCACTAATGCACCCATTCTAGCTTTGCCAAACTTTTCAAAAAAAATTTGAGCTAGAGTGTGATGCATCAGGAGTAGGAATAGGTGTTGTGTTGTTGCAAGGTGGGCACCCAATTGCATATTTTAGTGAAAAACTTCACGGTGCCACCCTCAACTACCCCACCTATGACAAAGAGCTTTATGCACTTGTGAGGGCCCTACAGACTTGGGAACATTATCTAGTTTCAAAAGAATTTATCATACATAGTGATCATGAGTCTTTGAAATATCTAAGGGGTCAACACAAGTTGAACAAAAGACATGCAAAGTGGATGGAATTTCTTGAGCAATTTCCATTTGTTATCAAATACAAGAAGGGCAGTACAAACATTGTGGCTGATGCTCTCTCAAGGAGACATATCCTCTTTTCTAAACTTGGAGCCCAAATTCTTGGATTTGAAAACATACCTGAACTTTATAAAGAAGATCAGGATTTTGCACCCACTTTTGTTGAGTGCCAACATAGAGCACAAGGAGGTTTTTATGTTTCTGAGGGGTACTTATTTAAAGAAGGAAAACTTTGCATACCCCAAGGAACACATAGAAAACTCCTTGTAAAAGAATCACATGAAGGAGGACTCATGGGCCATTTTGGAGTTGATAAAACTCTTGAGCTTTTGAAAGGAAAATTCTTTTGGCCACACATGAGGAAAGATGTCCAAAGACATTGTCATAGATGCATTTCATGTTTAAAAGCTAAGTCTAAGACAATGCCTCATGGACTCTACACTCCTTTACCTTTTGCAAGTGCTCCTTGGGAAGATATAAGCATGGATTTCATATTAGGACTTCCTAGGACACAAAGAGGTTTTGATTCCATTTTTGTGGTAGTGGATAGGTTTAGCAAGATGGCTCATTTTATACCTTGCCATAAAGTGGATGATGCTAGCAACATCTCTAAGCTCTTCTTTAGAGAAGTGGTAAGACTACATGGTTTACCTAAGACCATAGTGTCGGATAGAGATCCTAAATTTATTGGCCATTTCTGGAGAACTCTCTGGGAAAAGCTAGGAACTAAGTTGAACTTCTCAACTTCTTGTCATCCTCAAACGGATGTGTAAGGACCTGTAAAATTAAATTGGAATAAAAAGGAATATATTTTAAATGAATTCTAAGTATGTTTTTATTTAAAATAAAATAAAAAGGAAGGAAAGTGTAGTTTAGAAGACTATAAGATCGCCTGTCGCCTACTACACATGATCGCCAGGGCGCGAGAGGTATGCGGACATCGCCAGGGCGCGAGGCATGCGGACATCGCCAGGGCGCGAGGCATGTGGACATCGCCAGGGCGCGAGAGGTATGCAGGCATCGCCAGGGCGCGAGAGGCATGCGGGCGTCGCCAGGGATAGACATCGGTCGTCTCCCAGAGAGAGACATCGGTCGTCTTCCATAGAGAGATATCGTTCGTCCGCCAGGATGAGACATCGGTGGATAGTCATCACGCGAGCGGTCATCGGTGGAAGATTATCGCGCGATGTCGAGTTTCACACGAATAAAGTGGGACCCAGACTCCCAGCATGACACGTCCTACACGCGCGCCACGTGGACAAAAAGGGTGGTTCAGAATAGTGACATCAGAAAGTTGGCATGCGCAAGAGACACTCGCGGTCGTATTGTTCAGGGAAGTGGTTGGCATGCACAAGAAGACAACCGTGGCCGTACTGTTCAGTGAAACGTACACTCTGGCTTTCTTGCAGAGGGGGTGGTGTCAGCAGCATGCGTGGACAAGTAGGCTTGGATTCAAAAACCCACTGCGAGGAGGCAAAGAACGTTCCAGTGACTCAAGAGTGAAAGAGGGAGTGCATCTTCATCCCTCTCTTTTCTCTCCCTCGCGCTGCGATCCAGGCACCCTCAAGCACCAGTACGACGAGCGAAGACTACCATTAGAGCACCTGGGAGGTTCTCTGCAAGTTCTCCAGACCGGGACACTAAAACAGAGTGAAAGCATCTTTAAGCTTCGTTGGGTTTCGGAGTTCTTGGAGTTTTGCGCTAGTCCAGGTAAGGGAAGCTAGCTTTATTTTCAATAAAAGTCGTAGATTAGCTGTTTCTGAAGTGAGGGCGACATGGTCGCCGGTTTTAAACCCTTTTTTCATGATGTTCTGTTCTTATGTGTTTGGGCGACGTGATCGCCGGTTTTAAATACAGATTTCGAAATCCCCTGTTTTTGGACGAGATCGCCGGTTTTGGCGTTGTTTTTCGAACTCCCCTGTTTTTGTGTTGTTTGAAACTGTTTGAGATTTAAAGGTGATATTCGAAAATATGAACCATGGAATGATTGTTGTTGTGATTGGAATCATTCATTTAAGTGTTATATGATGTGTGGAATGTCGTGAATGTGGGATCAAGACATAGTATTTTCAGGAAAGGAAATACCGTGTTGAGATTTGGTTATGAAGTGTATTGATCTGTGAGTATCCTGTGAATGAGGCGATCCTGACTCTGCTGAGATAATGGAATCACATAGAGGAAGTTATTCAGTTGGTGAGAGTCGAAGGAGGTTCATATGAATGGGTGAGTCGTGTGAAAAAGAACGAGCTCGGCCTGTTATATGGATTAACCCTGTCATACTGTGAGAGTGATGAAATTGAGATCGAGATTGTGTTGATGCGCATGGCTGTGGAAACATTACAGCAAATTTAGTATGACAGGTGCAGGTCTCTGGATGCTTAGTTCAACGCACGAGTCTTCCGAAAGTAGTGTCAAGTGTCTTGTGTGATGAGTCAGTGGAAGTCTGACGTGAGAAATGAGGAACATTGAATTGATAGACACTTGATGAATTATGTGATTTTAACGACCTTTGAGGAATTGGGAAATATGTGTTTAGTTGATGGTTTTACGTGGGTATCTTGAATTTGTTTTACCTTGATTTTTAAAGTTCATATCTAAACTCTCTTTCAAATATCTAGCTTACCCTGTGATTTTGGTGTTGTGTTTGGCTTTTTCTTAAACCTGTGATGATCGTGTATAATTTACACGGGAGCAGATGATGTTGCAGGAAGTAGAGCTCCTCAGTGAGTAGTCGCCGGAAGGAGATCGCCTGTTCCTATTTCTGTTAGGCGATCACCCTTCTTCTGTTTTCTGATAGGAGATCGCCGTTCTCTGATAGGAGATCGCCTTGTTCTGTTAGGAGATCGCCTGTCTTTCTATTTTATATGTAATTTTGTTTACGTTTTTGGAAAATTGACCGAATATGTATTAAACTCCCTGTGAGGAGAAACTTCATTACATATATATAATTTTGTTCTCTTCAATATATTTGTTTACCTTTATTATCATTATATAAACATGAATAGTATTTTGGCGGGATGTTACAGGATGGACAAACTGAAGTTGTAAATAGATCTCTTTCCACTATGCTTAGGTCAATCATGAAAGGAAACCACAAATCTTGGGATGAGTACCTTCCTCATATTGAGTTTGCATATAATAGGGTAGTTCATAAAACTACTAATATTTCTCCTTTTGAGGTTATGTATGGGTTCAATCCTCTTACTCCTTTGGATTTGTTACCTCTACCTAATCCACAAAATTTTGTGCATAAGGAAGGAGTAACGAAGGCTGAATTTGTAAAGAAAATGCATGAGAGGATTAAGAACCAAATACAACAACAAACAGAGAAATACATGAAACATAGCAATAAGGGGAAGAGAGAGATGATTTTTGAGGAGGGAGACTGGGTTTGGCTTCACCTTAGAAAAGATAGATTCCCTAATCAGAGGAAGTGTAAACTTAGTCCCCGGGGTGATGGTCCTTTCCAAGTTCTCAAAAGAATCAATAATAATGCATATCAAATTGACCTGCCTGAGGAATATGGAGTACATACTACCTTCAATGTTATGGATCTAACACCCTTTGTAGGTAGAGAAAATGAAGAGGCAGAAGCATGTGATTTGAGGACAAATCCTCTTCAAGAGGGAGGGGATGATGGAAGAGGCCTAAACTTAGGCCCAACAACTAGGTCCATGGCAAAGAGGATTCAAGAAGAGTGGGACTCTGCTACTGATGGCAGAGAAACTTTTCTCTACATATTCAAAGACCCTTCAGAGGACTACAAGGAGTAAAGCCCAAGCCATGGGAGCTGAGCATAAATTAATTTTAGTTTATTTATAATTTCAGTAGAGTAGGGTTCATTTAGCACAATCGGGGGTGTATTTAACAATTTAGCTTGTACCTAGGCCTTTTAGGGTAGGAATGTAGCCCTACCTTCTAGAAGCATGCTAAGGGGCTGCATTGACCTTTAGTCAACACCCTAGCAGCCCCCTCTTTTATGTATTCCCCATCCTACCCTTGTTCCTTACTCTCCAAGGCACCATCTCCTATAAATAGGGTGCTTTGGCTCATGTTTTTTTAAGATCAATTTATATGAGTAAATGCTGCCAAAATTATGCTAGCTTCTACTCTTTGTCTAGTCTCTCTAGGTTAGACACTTTGATCTTCATCTTCACCTTCCTCCAAGTGATTTGGCCTAACCTATCACTCTCCATACCTTTCATGCACCTACAAGGAACCCATAGCTCTATATGAGCCATCCTTGACCCATATCATCCATAGCTTCCACCACCTTTTTACCTCATATTTCAAGAAGAACAAATGGTCATGAAGAACAATCCATCAATTTCCCTCAAGCAGGTCAGCTCGGCACATGGTCCCACTTGTATGTCATGTGACTAGGCTACAAGTATGTGTATATATTAACTTTCATTTATGTGCATAATATAATTTTTCACGCATGAGATTAATTGCTAAAGTAAAGAAACGTAATAGGCTTACGGGTGTGCTTAGCGTGTCCAGGTCTATGATAAGTAAAGTGTTAACTGCAAGGCCTAAGCCCAATAATGCTTGGACAACCCAAGCTAAGCTGCATGCATGGCACAAAATAGCATATGAATGGGAGTGTATTAGTGGGAACGCATTTGTATGTGAATGAATACATTGTACTGGGCAAGTCCTTGCGTCAAGGTTTAGGGTTTAGGTTTTAATGGGCCCAAAACACATACCCCAACTGCTATGTGCTAATAACCAGTGGCATGCGCTTAAAGATAAATGTATATATATGGTTGCTCATGTATTTCTTACGATTACGTATAGATATGTTTGTTGTTATCATGTTAGATATTTTTGTTGCTTGGTTGTTACGCGTACATGTTTGTTGCACGTAAAATACTTGTCGATAGTGGTTGTTAACCCTAAAAAGATAGGGATGTGCATGTATAACAGAAAGATAAGCCTGTAGTTTCGCACCTGAAGATTATTGGTGCCTGTGTCAGGAGGTTTTCTATTAGAGATATAAGATAATGTGCTTATTTTCAGTTAATATTTGTTTATCTCAAGTACAGTTGGTGCATGACATGCTATAAAAGGGGTTGAATGTCCCAAGTGAAGAAATGCAATTCTGAATACACATTTTGAATACTGAAACTACTTTTGTTTCTTATTCTTCTTAAAGCCCTTACTGACTTGATCATCGAAGTGTTACCGGCCGTAAGGGCGCCCTCTATTTCACAAGAACAACATCCAAACAACCAAGGAAGACACAGTTTCCAACAGAGGTAGGCGAAGCCAGAACCGATCATCGGAGTTAACCGGCGACTAAGTCAACCTGCAAGAACAGTAATTGTATTCTGGTTTTGTTGGAGACTCTTTCTTGAGTAAGGATCATCATTTGGAATGGCTTTGATCCTGCCGCTGACTCGAACGTGGAGGATATGCCTCGTCACTCCTTCGTCTAGCCTTCTGCAACTGCATGTTCTGCAAGAACGCTCCAAGAACCTCCACCAGAACTCCAAACGATGCCTGCAAAACACACAGACGGCGCCTCTAGCGGCCGTTGTAACTCCGACGCTCTAGTCACGCAACAAGAACACCAAAAACTCTCACTGAATCTCTCTGTGAGACTCGTGTGTGCTCTGATCCACTTTCTCTCTCTGTGTAACTGAATTCTGTTATCACTGTGCAACATGTACAAACGCTCCCACAATGACTCAGAAACTGTGTGTAGTAAATATGTGTAAACTTGTAATCTGAAAAACTTGTGTAAGAATCTGTGTACCTTACATGAGGTGGAGTACCTTTATACTGGACCGCGCCTCTCTCTCAGATGGTGACACGTCGAGGCATGCAGCTGACATCCAACCGTACACGTGTCACATCTGAAGGGCTTCTGTGCTTTTCTCTGTGCGGCTAAGTTATCCTCTTGCGGAGTAACTTAGCGCGTTTCTTCTTTCTAAGTGAGTCGCATACTCCCAGGAGAGCGCCAGGTGTGGCTAGTCAGAGCACACTCACCAGGCGCATCCTGCCTGCATGGTCTCACCATACATCCTCTGAGTGGGTGCATGCTCCCAGGAGAGCACCGGGTGTGGCTGTTCTAAGCACACTCACAAGGCGCATCCTGCCTGCATTGTCTCACCGCACGTCCTCTGAGTGGGCATCATGCGAGGTGCATGCATAACGCTCTCGCTGGGAACCTGGGTCCCAGCTTAACACATGTTGGCAAGAACCTCGATGACTGATGCCCCGACGACCGTGTGGTGCCTCATTACTTTCCACCGATGACTGTGCGGTGCCCCATTGCCTTCCACCGATGACCGTGCGGGGCCTCAATACCTTCCACCGATGACCGTGCGGTGCCTCATTACCTTCCACCGATGACCGTGCGGTGCCTCATTACTTTTCGCGCTCTGCTTTCAGGCGCTTATCTAGGCACCGATCTGGGGGTGGTGGCCACTTGGTAACTAACCACCGATCACCGTTCTAAGTGGTCTCCTCCCTGATTCACCTGCTATCTCATGCCACGTGTCACCTTGTGACTGGTCCACGTGGTCATCTGTTGCTGACGTCATCGACTACTGATGATCGACCGGATCAGAAGCCCCCCAGTCTCGAGCTGTGAACTTGTTCTCAGCGAAGAGACTAAGCGGTCGATGGCAAGCTCATTTGTCCTGCTTGAGCTACTCCCCTTGCTACTTCTCCTTCTGTGTAATTTCTTTTTCTGCTACATAACTTGTATAAACCTTTTAGCTATAAAAGCTCACTGTATTGACTTCGATATGAATGAAATCTTTGCTCCAGCTGCATGTCTCTTTCCATTTTTAACTCTCTGCATGTGACTGACCGTTAACTGCCTTAGGCTTTAGTGCGATCTCACTGTAACCCTTCAAACTTGGTTTCTGACTTGATCACTACTAACTGTTACCTTAGCATTGTCTTTAACAGCTTTTATGCATAACTTCATGCTGGACAACTGACTTGACGGGCCTAAATCACCATCAACCACCGACTAGCATGTTAGTTCACCACTGATCAATCATCGTGCTTCAGGATTTGCTTTACTTCTCTGTTACTCTAGCGCTAAGCACATAGAGGGCCTGAATGCCAAAGATGATGCCTGTGTTTTGGGGAAGAAAAGTGCTTCTCGATGACCCCTCTTGCCTCAGCCTCGCTGTAAGAAGTCGAGGGTGAGGTCTTGCTTCTCTCGCCTCAGCCTCGCTGTACAAAGTCGAGGGTGAGGTCTTTCTGCTTTCACCTCAGCCTCGCTGTACAAAGTCGAGGGTGAGGTCTTTCTCCTCTCGCCTCAGCCTCGCTGTACAAAGTCTAGGTGAGGTCTTTTTTCTCGCCTCAGCCTTGCTGTAAAAAGTCGAGGTGAGGTCTTTTTCCTCTCGCCTCAGCCTCGCTGTACAAAGTCGAGGTGAGGACTTTTTTATCTCGCCTCAGCCTCGCTGTACAAAGTCGAGGTGAGGTCTTTTTCCTCTCGCCTCAGCCTCGCTGTACAAAGTCGCAGTGAGGACTTTTTTCTCTTGCCTCAGCCTCGCTGTACAAAGTCGAGGTGAGGACTTTTTTCTCTTGCCTCTGCCTCGCTGTACAAAGTCGAGGGAGAGGACTTTCTTCTCTCACCTCAGCCTCGCTGTACAAAGTCGAGGTGAGGACTTTTTTATCTCACCTCAGCCTCGCTGTACAAAGTCGAGGTGAGGTCTTTTTCCTCTTGCCTCAGCCTTGCTGTACAAAGTCGAGGTGAGGTCTTTTTTCTCGCACCTCTGCCTCGCTGTACAAAGTCGAGGGAGAGGGCTTGTTCTCTTGCCTCTGCCTCGCTGTATAAAGTCGAGGGAGAGGACTTTTCTCTCACCTCTGCCTCGCTGTACAAAGTCAAGGGAGAGGACTTTTCCTCTTGCCTCAGCCTTGCTGTACAAAGTCGAGGTGAGGTCTTTTTTCTCGCGCCTCTGCCTCGCTGTACAAAGTCGAGGGAGAGGGCTTGTTGTCTCGCCTCTGCCTCGCTGTATAAAGTCGAGGGAGAGGACTTTTCTCTCGCCTCTGCCTTGCTGTACAAATTCGAGGGAGAGGACTTTCTTCTCTTGCCTCAGCCTCGCTGTACAAAGTCGAGGTGAGGAATTTTTTACCTCGCCTCAGCCTCTGTAAGGACCTGTAAAATTAAATTGGAATAAAAGAGTATATTTTAAATGAATTCTAAGTATGTTTTCATTTGAAATAAAAAGGAAGGAAAGTGTAGCTTAGAAGACTATAAGTCGCCTAGTTAGCACATGATCGCCGGTCATCTACTACACATGATCGCCGGGGCGCGAGGCATGCGGTCATCGCCAGGGCGCAAGGCATGCGGGCGTCGCCAGGCGCGGGACATGCGGGCATCGCCAGGGCAAGAGCCATGTGGACATCGGTCGTCTTCCAGGGAGAGACATCGGTGGTCCACCAGGGTGAGACATCGGTTGTCTGCCAGGATGAGGAACCAGTCATCACCGGGATGAGGAACGTCAGTCATCGCCGGTAAGAGAGGAACATCGGTCGTCGTCCAGGATAAGTCATCGGTGGATAGTCTTCGCGCGAGAGGTCATCGGTGGATAGCCTTCGCACAAGAGGTCATCGGTGGATAGCCTTCGCGCAAGAGGTCATCGGTGGATAGTCTTCGCGCGAGTGGTCATCGATGAAAGGTTATCGCGCGATGTCGAGTTGCACACAGAGAAGGTGGGACCCAGACTCCCAGCATGAAACGTCCTGTACGCGCGCCACGTAGACAAAAAGGGTGGTTCAGAATAGTGCCCTCATAGTGTTAGCCTGCGCAGAGGCATGCGTAGTCGTACTATTCAGGGAAGCGTACACGCAACCTTTCCTGCAGAGTGGGTGGAGGCAGCGGCATTTCTGGGCAAGTTGAGTTAGATTTAAAAGCTCACTTCTGAGAGGCAAAGAAAGGGCTACGATTCAAGAGTGACAGAGTGAGTGAGTGAGTTACCTTCATCCTTCTCTTTTCTCTCCTTCACTCTGCCATTCAGGCCTTATCACGTCCCTGCTTACCTATCAACGACTGCCATAGAGCACCTGGGAGGTTCTCTGCAAGTTCTCCAGATCAGAATGCTTAGGCAGAGGTCGAGCATCCTTAAGTTCGGTGGGTTAGAGCTAGAAGTGAGGTTTTACGCAAGTCCAGGTAAGGGAAGCTAGCTTTATTTTCAATAAAAGCCGTAGATTAGCTGTTTTCAGAAGTGAGGGCGACGTGGTCGCCGGTTTCATATTCTTTTCGTGATGCTCTGTTCTATGTGTTTGGGCGACGTGGTCGCCGGTTTTAAAACATTGTTTTCGAATCCCCTATTTTTGAACGAGATCGCCTGTTTTTGGCGTTGTTTCTCGGACTACCCTGTTTTTGGTGTTGCCTTGGAACTGTTTGAGACTTAAATGTGATATTCGAAAGTTTGAAACGTTGAAATGATTGTTGCTGTGATTTGAAATATTCCTTTGCATGGTATGATGTCTTGAATGCTGTGAATGTGGGATCGAGGCATAGTATTTTCAGGAAAGGAAATACCGTGTAAGATCTGTATAGGTGCATTGACTAGGGGCTTGTCTAGAAGGAGATATCCTGACTCTGTTGATATAATGGAATCACGTAGAGGAAGTTATTCAGTTGTGGAGAGTCGGAGGAGGTTCATATGAATGGGTGACTCGTGTGAAAAAGAACGAGCTCGGCCTGTTATATGAATTAACCTTGTCATACCGGGAGAGTGATGATATGAGACTATATATGCGCATGGTTGTGTGGATTCACAGCGACCCTGTGTGGATTTCACAGTGGTATGGTATGACAGGTGCAAATCTCTGAGCCTGAGTCAACGCACGAGTCAATCCGGAAGTAGAGTCATGTGTCTATGTATTGAGTCAGTGGAAAGTCTGACGTGTGAACCATGAATACTGAAATTAGAAATAGACACTTGACGAGTATGTGGAATATGGCAATGTTGATGGTTGTAATTGATATGGATTATGAACGGTGTGAAGTTTTTTTTTATGTTTACTATTGATTTAAAGTTTCAAACCATCTAGCTTACCCTTTATCTTGTATTGCTCTGTGGCTGTTTTCTCTTAAAACTGTGATGATCGTGTATTTTACACGGGAGCAGATGATCTTCCAGGAAGTAGAGCTCCTTAGTGAGTGGTCGCCGGGGGAGAGATCGCCTGTTTCTATCTCTTTGTGGTGATCGCCGGATTTCTGTCATGATAGCAGATCGCCTGTTTTGGGGTCTTCTGTTAGGAGATCGCCAGTTTATGTATGGAGACCACCGGTTTAGATGTTTATGACTGTATTATGTTAAGTTTTTGAAAAATTTGACCGGTTATGTATTTAACTCCCTGTGAGGAGCAACTTCATTACTTATATATATAATTATGTTTTCTTCAACATTATTTGTTTACCTTTATTTTCATTATATAAATATGAATAGTTTTTGGCGGGATGTTACATTAATGGTATCAGAGCAGTTCGTCCTTAGGATGACCTGAGGGCTGTGGATCCATTGTGTTTCTGCTGCTCATAAAATTTATTTCAGTTTTAAATGAAAACTATAGTGAAAGGTTTTCAAACGTCCTTGTATTGAAATTTTGTGTGTGCTTTAGTGAAGATATGCCCTAACTGAAAATCTTAGTATTAAGAATGAAAAGATCTTGATAAAGTAGTGAGGGTGCACACTCATAACTGGATCGAGATGATTCTCAATCTTAATTCTAAAGGTCTGATGTTTAGCATATAATGAATTCGGGTGTGATTTATTTCATTTTATTGAGTGTTCTTGTAATTGACTGGGAGTGGTTGTTTGGATTGCTAGATTGTATACCAGTAGCTATTCTGGTATTTTGCTTGAGGTTATAAGTATCCTGATTATGTTGATGAGCTCAAATTCTAGCTGACTTTGAGATGCTGACCTTTATAAGGTCTAGCTGTTACCCCTTGAATGAATTGATTTCTTATCGATTTCATTCTTATAGTTGTAGGGAATATAGAAACTAGTGGTTTCAAAGTCCGAGAACGAAGAAAGATGGCACGTAAACCTCCTACCCCTCCCCAATCTTCTTCGGAGATGGGCCAGATCGCCAAGGCCATTGAGATGATGGCAACTGCCATCCAACAACAGAATACGGTAATGGCTCAGATTCATCAGGCGGTAATGCATCATTGGGAGACTGCTGGATCGACTGCAACAGCTTCCCATGTCAATCAGCCTCGGGAGCAGAGGGGGATGACCGAGTTCATAAGGCACAACCCACCCCAGTTCCGTGGGAATGCTTCTCCGAACCAACCAGATCAGTGGATTAGGGAGTTTCATGCCTTGGTGGAGAAGGCAAAGAGGGTGGAGACCCTGGAGAGGAGTGATTCCAGGGTAATCAGATCACACCCAGGGAGTTCCTTCTGTAGGAAGGCCAAGGTGCAGCAGCAGCAGAATAAGCCTTATTCGAGACCTCCACAACATAGAGCAGGAGCAGTTCCGCCCCAATTTCAGCAACAACAAACATGGAGACCCAGGTGTTTCACATGCCAAGAGATGGGGCACATTTCTAGAGATTGTCCTAACAGAAAAAGGATGACTCAACCCGTTGGTTCCCAGCAGTTGAGGAACGAAGGCAGCAGACCTCAGGCAGGAGGGAGAGTGTTTGCCATGTCTGGAGCGGAAGCATCTCAGTCAGGTAACCTAGTACAAGATACTTGTTTATAGCTGGTAGATACGTTAGAAGTTTTGTTTGATTCTGGAGAGACACACTCTTTTGTGTCAAATCGGTGTGCAACCGAACTGGGCCTTCTAGTGGAGGAGCTGTCGTTTGAACGGTTGGCCTCTACACCTGCTTCAAAACAGGTGTTGACCTCTACAGTTTGCCCCGAATGTCCAGTGATAGTAGAGGGACGCAGATTCAAAGTGAACTTGATCTGCCTACCTCTTCAGGACCTGGATGTTATCCTGGGAATGGATTGGCTAGCTGCCAATCACGTTCTCATAGATTGCGGTAGTCAGAAGATAGCGTTTCCAGACCTCCAAGAGGCAGACGTGATACCTACTCAGCGAGGGTGGTCGGTGTTGGAAGAAGGGGCGAGGTGCTTCATGATCCTAGCTCGGGTGGGAGTGAAGAATGAAGAGGACGTAAGCAAGATACCTTGGTGAAAGATTTCATGGATGTATTTCCAGAAGAAGTACCTGGGTTACCTCCTAAGAGAGAGGTGGAACTCTCTATTGTTTCGGTACCTGGAGCTGGACCAGTGTCAACGGCTCCAGCTGAGTTGATGGAATTAGAGAAGGAAGTGTAAGTTAGATTTAGTGTACCAAGGTTTAGTTTCAGCTACATATAAGTTATGGAGAGTATGTAAGCAGAATGTTGAAGGTTTAAAGACTTAAGCATGTGTATCCATGGGAAGCACTGGAGTTAAGTTCCAAGATGAAAGTAGGAATTTTCTTTGATCTGGAGCTTGGAAGGTGTTAGTGTCAGTAACACAACATAAGATGGCTCTAGCTGGACACAAGGCTTAAAATGGAAATTTGAGTTTTGGTAGAGGATAAGTTTACAAGATGATTATATCATCTTGAGATGTATCAGTGATTTTGGGAAAGAGGAAAGATGAAATATCTTAATTGTGTTTAAAGTTACAGTTAGGCAAAGAAAATTGTTGAAAAGCAACAGGCGGAGAAATTGCTTGGATGAGAGAGAAAGTCTCACGTGGGATGGATGTTGTTTAATTGATTTGGATTTGAAAGCTGTATGTGATTCGAAATTTGGACACTAGTTTATGTTGAGTATGTAGGAGATGAATTGGATGTTACATTAATGGTAGAATTTGCATACCAGCAGATGGAGAATTTAAGAGATACCGGAAATTTTAACTTTGCTCTTCTGGCGAAATGGAAATGGTGGATGAGGAGTGATGAGAAAGGGAAATGGAAAGATATTCTTGTATCCAAATATGGCTCGGAACTTGGGAGAAGCCGAGCTCATTTGAAATATCAATCGTGGTGGTGGAGAGATGTACGTAAGGTGTGCGAGGAGGGTGAAGATGATGGTTAGTTCCAAAAAGTCATTGTTTGGAAAGTTGGGGGTGGGAGCAGAACTTTCCGTGCCTTGTGTTTCTAATGGGATGGGATTTGCAGCTAATCCTTTAGATGGGCAGTTGTGGTGGTCAGCGTTTCGTTTCTGATTTTAGAAACAATGCTGCATTGTCAGCTGTATCTGTTCTTCCAAGTCGGTGCTAGTATAGGGGTACTCTGGCGTGATGGTGGCGTTGCAGAATGCTGATTTAGATAAAAAACCTGGAGTGTGTCTCCAATGCTGCTGGAGGTCCACAACGATGAGTTGCTTGATAAAGAGGGACCGCAGAAACTAGAGGAATGGGTCTCTTCGTTTAGAGTGGCAACCACTGATTAATTTGGGTATGCGATGTTCAGACCGCTTAACAGTCAAGCCATGCTCTCCTGAACACCATTCAGGTCGCCTTCTTGAGTTTGAATCAACAGTGTATGCCTGGTGGTATGATGAGTGGCGGGAAGGTGTTGTGACTGCAGCTAATGACGGTAGTAGATGGATCTTCGCTGGATTGCTCTACCTTAGAAAGTGAATCATCATCCATCCCCAAAGTTGAAGTTGCTAAGAAGGTGAGCAAGAATCGTTTGGTTGGGAAACCCTTGTGGATCTGGAAAATATGAAGAGAATAACTTTGAGGGAGCCACTCTATGTCGCTCATGAGGACAAGGATAATAACTCTTGTAGAGGCAGTGATGATGTTGGCGATGAGGAGAAGACCTTTGGAGTTGTAGTTGGAGATCATGCATTTATGAAAGTGACACCGACCAAGGGTGTAGGACGAGCTATCAGATCGAAGGAGCTACCTCCTAAGTTAGTCGGGCCATATCAGATCGTAAGGGGGATCGGTTTAGTGGCTTATGAAATCGCCCTACCTCCCCAATTAGCAAATCTGCATAATGTCTTTCACGTATCACAGCTGAGGAAGTACATGGCAAACCCTAGTCACGTGCTGGAAGTGGACGATGTGCAGATCAGGGATGACTTGTCCTTTGAAGCGAAACCAGTCAGGATTGACGATAGGCAAAGTAAACAGCTCAGAGGCAAGACCATCAACATGGTGAAAGTGGTGTGGGATGAGAGATCGGGTGATTCAACTTGGGAGTTAGAAGAACCCATGAGAGAAGCCTATCCATACCTCTTTTCCTTGTAATTCAATTTTCGAGGACGAAAATTTTTCTTGTTGGGGAGAATGTAAGGACCTGTAAAATTAAATTGGAATAAAAGAGTATATTTTAAATGAATTCTAAGTATGTTTTCATTTGAAATAAAAAGGAAGGAAAGTGTAGCTTAGAAGACTATAAGTCGCCTAGTTAGCACATGATCGCCGGTCGTCTACTACACATGATCGCCGGGGCGCGAGGCATGCGGTCATCGCCAGGGCGCAAGGCATGCGGGCGTCGCCAGGCGCAGGACATGCGGGCATCGCCAGGGCAAGAGCCATGTGGACATCGGTCGTCTTCCAGGGAGAGACATCGGTGGTCCACCAGGGTGAGACATCGGTTGTCTGCCAGGATGAGGAACCAGTCATCACCGGGATGAGGAACGTCAGTCATCGCCGGTAAGAGAGGAACATCGGTCGTCGTCCAGGATAAGTCATCGGTGGATAGTCTTCGCGCGAGAGGTCATCGGTGGATAGCCTTCGCGCAAGAGGTCATCGGTGGATAGCCTTCGCGCAAGAGGTCATCGGTGGATAGTCTTCGCGCGAGTGGTCATCGATGAAAGGTTATCGCGCGATGTCGAGTTGCACACAGAGAAGGTGGGACCCAGACTCCCAGCATGAAACGTCCTGTACGCGCGCCACGTAGACAAAAAGGGTGGTTCAGAATAGTGCCCTCATAGAGTTAGCCTGCGCAGAGGCATGCGTAGTCGTACTGTTCAGGGAAGCGTACACGCAACCTTTCCTGCAGAGTGGGTGGAGGCAGCGACATTTCTGGGCAAGTTGAGTTAGATTTAAAAGCTCACTTCTGAGAGGCAAAGAAAGGGCTACGATTCAAGAGTGACAGAGTGAGTGAGTTACCTTCATCCTTCTCTTTTCTCTCCTTCACTCTGCCATTCAGGCCTTATCACGTCCCTGCTTACCTATCAACGACTGCCATAGAGCACCTGGGAGGTTCTCTGCAAGTTCTCCAGATCAGAACGCTTAGCCAGAGGTCGAGCATCCTTAAGTTCGGTGGGTTAGAGCTAGAAGTGAGGTTTTACGCAAGTCCAGGTAAGGGAAGCTAGCTTTATTTTCAATAAAAGCCGTAGATTAGCTGTTTTCAGAAGTGAGGGCGACGTGGTCGCCGGTTTCATATTCTTTTCGTGATGCTCTGTTCTATGTGTTTGGGCGACGTGGTCGCCGGTTTTAAAACATTGTTTTCGAATCCCCTATTTTTGAACGAGATCGCCTGTTTTTGGCGTTGTTTCTCGGACTACCCTGTTTTTGGTGTTGCCTTGGAACTGTTTGAGACTTAAATGTGATATTCGAAAGTTTGAAACGTTGAAATGATTGTTGCTGTGATTTGAAATATTCCTTTGCATGGTATGATGTCTTGAATGCTGTGAATGTGGGATCGAGGCATAGTATTTTCAGGAAAGGAAATACCGTGTAAGATCTGTATAGGTGCATTGACTAGGGGCTTGTCTAGAAGGAGATATCCTGACTCTGCTGATATAATGGAATCACGTAGAGGAAGTTATTCAGTTGTGGAGAGTCGGAGGAGGTTCATATGAATGGGTGACTCGTGTGAAAAAGAACGAGCTCGGCCTGTTATATGAATTAACCTTGTCATACCGGGAGAGTGATGATATGAGACTATATATGCGCATGGTTGTGTGGATTCACAGCGACCCTGTGTGGATTTCACAGTGGTATGGTATGACAGGTGCAAATCTCTGAGCCTGAGTCAACGCACGAGTCAATCCGGAAGTAGAGTCATGTGTCTATGTATTGAGTCAGTGGAAAGTCTGACGTGTGAACCATGAATACTGAAATTAGAAATAGACACTTGACGAGTATGTGGAATATGGCAATGTTGATGGTTGTAATTGATATGGATTATGAACGGTGTGAAGTTTTTTTTTATGTTTACTATTGATTTAAAGTTTCAAACCATCTAGCTTACCCTTTATCTTGTATTGCTCTGTGGCTGTTTTCTCTTAAAACTGTGATGATCGTGTATTTTACACGGGAGCAGATGATCTTCCAGGAAGTAGAGCTCCTTAGTGAGTGGTCGCCGGGGGAGAGATCGCCTGTTTCTATCTCTTTGTGGTGATCGCCGGATTTCTGTCATGATAGCAGATCGCCTGTTTTGGGGTCTTCTGTTAGGAGATCGCCAGTTTATGTATGGAGACCGCCGGTTTAGATGTTTATGACTGTATTATGTTAAGTTTTTGAAAAATTTGACCGGTTATGTATTTAACTCCCTGTGAGGAGCAACTTCATTACTTATATATATAATTATGTTTTCTTCAACATTATTTGTTTACCTTTATTTTCATTATATAAATATGAATAGTTTTTGGCGGGATGTTACAGCCTCGCTGTACAAAGTCGAGGTGAGGTCTTTTTTATCTTAGTGGGTGCATGCTCCCAGGAGAGCACCAGGTGTGGCTGTCTAAGCGCACTCACCAGGCGCATCCTGCCTGCATGGTCTCATCGCACGCCCTTTAAGTGGGCAACTCTTCTTCTTCTGGTTGGGAATCATGCGAGGTGCATGCGTAACGCTCTCGCTGGGAGCCTGGGTCCCAGCTTAACACGTGTTGGCAAGACCCCGATGACCATGCACCGACCAAGTGCTCTGCTTCTGGAATCATGCGAGGTGCATGCGTAACGCTCTCCCTGGGAGCCTGGGTCCCAGCTTAACACTTGTTGACAAGACCCCAATGACCATGCACCGACCGAGTGCTCTGCTTCTGGAATCATGCGAGGTGCATGTAAGGACCTGAAAAATTAAATTGGAATAAAAGAGTTATATTTTAAATGAATTCTAAGTATGTTTTTATTTAGAATAGAAAGGGAGGAAAAAGTTAAGTTTAGAAGGCTACGAGGTCGTCGGTCGTCTGCTACACATGAGCGCCAGGTGGACATCGCGCGGGCGCGAGAGGCATGCAGGCATCGCGCGGGCGCGAGAGGCATGCGGGCATCGCGCGGGCGCGAGGCAATGCGGGCATTGCCAGGGCGCGAGGCATGTGGACGTGGCCAAGGCGCGAGAGTTATGAGGGCGTCGCCAGGGAAGACATCGGTCATCCTACAGGGCGAAGGAGACATCGGTCGTCTTCCAGGGCGAAGGAGACATCGGTCGTCTCCCAGAGGAAGACATCGGTCGTTCGCCAGGAAGAGGTCATCGGTGGTAGTCTTCGCGCGAGGTCATCGGTGGTAGTCTTCGCGCGAGGTCATCGGTGGATCGTCTTCGCGCGAGAGGTCATCAGTGATTTCTCTTCGAGCTGGTAGTCATCGGCGAAAGGTCATCGCGCGACGTTGAGTTACACCCAGAGAACGTGGGCCCCAGACTCCCAGCAAGAGATGTTCTGCATGCGCGCCACGTAGACAAAAGAGTGGTTCAGAATAGTGACCTCAGAGTGTTAGCCTGCGCAGAGGCACGCTTAGGTGTACTGTTCAGCGAAGCGTACACGCAAACTCCCTGCAGAGTGGGTGGTGGCAGCGGTTTTTGTGGAGAAGTCAGCTTAAGACGCAAAAAACCCATTTCTGAGGGAGAAGGAAAGAAACGTTGCTGTGGTTCCAGAGCTAAAGGGTGCGTTTATCTCCCTTCTCCTCCATTCTCTCCTTCGCACTGCGATTCTAGTACACCTTCACGCGGGAATACGACGAGCGACAGCCACCATTGGAGCACTTGGGTGGTTCTCTGCAAGCTCTTCAAAACCAGACACAAGAACAGAGTCAAGGCGTTCTTCAAGCTTCGTTGGATTTCGGAACTCCTGGTGTTTGCGCAAGTCCAGGTAAGGGAAGCTAGACCTCTTTGTCCATACAAGCCATAGTGTAGCTTTTTCTGAAGTGAGGGCGACGTGGTCGCCATTTTCGTTTTCAACTACGTGAAATGCTTGGTTTGTGTGCTTGGGCGACGTAGTCGCCGGTTTTAAACACAGCCTTCGAAATACCATGTTTTTGAACCAGGTCGCCGGTTTTGGCGCTGTTTTGCGAACTTCTTGTGTTTGATGTTGTTTTGAGAACTGCTTGAGATGTACATGAGATATTCGAAAATATGAATCCTTTGAAATGGCTATTGCTGTGATTGAAATCATTCTTTTAAGTGTGGCATGATATGTTGAATGTTGTGAATGTGGGATCGAGGCATAGTATTTTCAGGAAAGGAAATACCGTGTAAGATCGTGTAAGAGGTGCATTGATCGGTGATTATGAACGAGATATCCTGACTCTGCTGATAATGGAATCACGTAGAGGAAGTTACTCAGTTGGGGAGAGTCGAAGGAGGTTCACCTGTATGGGTGGGTTGTTTGAAAGAGAACAAACCGACCTGTTTTGCGTGGATTAACCTTGTCATGCTGTATGGTGATGTGTTGAGATTCATCGTACGCTTGTGAATGTGTGAGATTTCACGGCGACCCTGTGGATGTGTGAGATTCCACAGTGGGCAGTGTGACAGGTGCAGATCTCTGAGTCTAATCAATGCATGAGTCTTCCGGAAGTAGTGTCAAGTGTCTTGTGTGATGAGTCAGTGGAAAGTCTGACGTGAGAAATGAGAAACTTGAATATTGATAGACACTTGATGCTGTATTGTGAAATAGAATGACTCTTGAGAATATTGTGAAATGTGTGATTTCTGGGTGATCAGGTGAAGAGTATGAGAAACTTGATAACTTTACGTGAATATCTTGAAATTGGTTACCTTGATTTTATTTTAAGTATCCTTATTTAAACTCTTTTTAAATGTCTAGCTTACCCTTTTATCTGTTATTGTGGTTGTTTTCTCAAAACTGTGATGATCGTGTATTTTACACGGGAGCAGATGATCTTCCAGGGAGTAGAGCTCCTCAGTGAGTGGTCGCCGGAAGGAGATCGCCTATTTCCGTCTCTACCGGGTGATCGCCGGTTTATGCCTCCATCGGGAGATCGCCTGTTTTCTTTTCTGTTGGGTGATCGCCCCTCTTGCTGCTTTATAATAGGAGATCGCCTATATGAAAGGAGATCGCCCTTCTTATAGGAGATCGCCCTTTTTGCCAGGAGATCGCCTATCTGTCTTTTGTATTGTATTTCGTTTACGTTTTTAATGGAGAAGTGATCGTTTGTATTAAACTCCCTGCGAGGAGAAACTTATTTATTTTATATAAAGATTTTGCTCACTTCAATCTATTTGTCACTTTATTTTCGTTTTATATTTATTTTCAACGAAAATTTGGAGGGATGTTACAGTGCATGCGTAACGCTCTCGCTGGGAGCCTAGGTTCCAGCTTAACATGTGTTGGCAAGACCCCGATGACCATGCACCGACCGAGTGCTCGCGCTCTACATCCAGGCGCTCCTCTAGGCACTGATCTGTGGGTGGTGGCCACTCGGTAACTAACCACCAATCACCTGCACTTGCGCCTGGGGCAAGGAGAACTTTAAACTGGGAAACACTTGCACACTTTATGTACTGAAATCTTTTTTATTGGGTGGCCTTGTTAAAAAGTGCCCCTGATCTGCTCAACTGTTTGCAATAGATATACTGAGTGTCTGTACAGCGCGAGAACGCATCTACTTTACAACTTAACTGAAGTAGAAACTTAAGTGTGTAGCGTTCCACATCCTGGGGATAACTGCTCCATCCAGAGTCTCCAGCCGATAAGCTCCATTCTCCAACGCCTCAACCACTCTGTATGGACCCCTTCCTTTCATAGGCAATGACCGCCCTGGCGACGCCTGATTCACAAGGAGCTTCCTCCTAAGCTACTTGGGAGCCCCCCCGCGTTGCATCCTCCATCACCTCACGTCCCCATGCATAGGGATTTTGTGTTGCTGATCACCTGTCTAAGACCCCGAAGCGCGATCACCTTGCGCCTCCCGCAGGTAATCGGTCAGGAATCCTGTCTTCACCAACTCAGCAAGTTGATGCCCCAATGCCAGGTAGGTGCGGAGCGTGTGTCCATAAGCCTGATGGAACTCACACCACTCGTCCTTCCTCCCTCCAAGTACCTTGTCAGTTTTCTCTGGTACTCGGAGTCTTGCAGCCACGACAGGGATGGCGATCAGCTCCGCCAACTCCACCATGAAATCATACCTAGGGGGTGCGTTGTTCTCCCTTGCACGCCCCCTGGTCTGGTCCTTACTGGGTGCATAGGGACAAGGCCTTCCCTGCGCCTTCTTCCCTTCCTTGGCTTCATACACCCGCGCCTGCTGCTGCTGCTTCCCCTGACTTCCGCACGGCTTCGACGGTGCAGCACCGCTTCTCTTCTCAGAGACCTCTGTCTCTGCTACTATGTGCGCCACCGCGCATCACCGAACCTCAGCAAAGGTGGCAGGGTGGCTCCTGATGAGCGATTCACTAAAAAGGCCAGGCAGTACGCCTTTCTTGAATGCATGCACCAGCATGCTCTCGTCCTTGCTGGGCAACCTCACCACCTGCGCACCGAAACGGTTAAGGAAGTCCTTCAGCGACTCCTCCTGGTACTGGCGCACGTCGAACAGATCATGGGACACCACTGGTGGCGCTCTGTTGAAGATGTACTGCTCCGTGAACAGCTTCGAAAACTGATGGAAAGAGGTGATGTGGCCCTCTGGCAGGCTCATGAACCACTCCATAGCTACTCCGCTCAGCGTGCTCATAAACATCTTGCAGTACACAGCATCTGAACCTCCAGACAGCATCATCTGAGTGTGGAAGGCTGTCAGGTGTGCTCCTAGATCTTCCACCCCCGTGAACGACGCCTTCAGTCCCACCAGATTGGGAGGCACCGCTATGTTCATGATTTCGGGGGAGAAAGGCATAGGAAATGCTCTAGGAGGCGACGGCGGTGCGATGTCCTATCTTCGACTGCGCGCTCGTTCTGCGCCTGCAACTCCCTACGCAGTTCCTCATTTATGCGGTTCAACTCCTCATTTCTGCCATGCGATGCAGTCAGCTCTGCATCTATCTTCTCTTGCTCAGCTCTTGATGCCGCGACATTATCCTGCAGCGCGCACATCATCTCCATGACCTGCGCCATGGTAACAACTCCTTCTTCCGCAGGTGGCGCAGGTATGGTTTGTCTGGTTCTTCTACTCATCTTCTCAAGAACTTCGACGAAAGCTTCAAGAAACTGCAAGAACTTCAAGAAACTTCAAGAACTGCGATGTGGATAGGAACAAGATTAACACTGGCCCCACAGTGGGCGCCAAATGATCCTATCGCTGACTCGAACGTGGAGGATATGCCTCGTCACTCCTTCGTCTAGTCTTCTGCAACTGCACGTTCTGCAAGAACGCTCCAAGAACCTCCACCGGAACTCCAAACGATGCCTGCAAAACACACAGACGGCGCCGCTAGCGGCCGTTGTAGCTTCGACGCTCAAGTCAGGCAACAGGAACACCAAAAACTCTCACTGAATCTCTCTGTGAGACTCGTGTGTGCTCTGATCCACTTTCTCTCTCTGTGCAACTGAATTCTGTTATCACTGTGCAACGTGTACAAACGCTCCCACAATGACTCAGAAACTGTGTGTAGTAAATCTGTGTAAACTTGTGTAAGAATCTATGTACCTTACATGAGGCGGAGTACCTTTATATTGGGTCGCGCCTCTCTCTCAGATGGTGACACGTGGAGGCATGCAGCTGACATTTAACCGTACACGTGTCACATCTGAAGGGCTTCTGCGCTTTTCTCTGTGCGGCTAAGTTATCCTCTTACGGAGTAACTTAGCGCGTTTCTTCTCTCTGAGTGAGTCGCATGCTCCCAGGAGAGCGCCAGGTGTGGCTGGTCTGAGCACACTCACCAGGCGCATCCTGCCTGCATGGTCTCACCGTACATCCTCTGAGTGGGTGCATGCTCCCAGGAGAGCACTGGGTGCGGCTGTTCTAAGCATACTCACTAGGCGCATCCTGCCTGCATGGTCTCACCGCACGTCCTCTGAGTGGGCATCATGCGAGGTGCATGCATAACGCTCTCGCTAGGAACCTGGGTCCCAGCTTAACACGTGTTGGCAAGAACCCTGATCCAGCCTCTTGACCAAAGCGTTATAACTTCTCCTTCTCGAACCTCGTCCTCACCAGCTTCACGCCAAGTGCATCGATGACCTTCACCTGAAAATCCTCCAAGAAACCTGAAAGAACAGTATGGCGCCTCTGCGGCCGGTTGCGCTCCGACGATCAAGTCAGTAATCGAATCAACAAATAATTTCAGAGAAAACTTAAAACCGTGTACAAGTGAATCACCACCAATGACCAGAGAAACCCCTCTCTAATTCCGTTAAGAATTCTATATATATACCTGAGTCTTTCTCTCTCCTGACGGTTATTCCTCTTGACACGTGGATAACATCTGGTCATACACGTGTCACCATCTGGAGTACCTGCAGTTGAAACGTTACTTTCACTTTGCTCCTGTGACTAAGTTATCCACACAGGGAGTAGCTTAGTGCACAGGCTACTCTGGGCACAACCTTAACATGGTGAGCTGGTTAACACTGGGTATCATGGCTCACACTACACATGGTGGCAGATATGCCACTTATCTTCTCTACTTTGGCGGCAGACATGCCACTTATCTTCTGTATTTAGACCATATAATAAGTGCTTACCAAGTCTTCTCAAATACGCGGTGATGTGCTCCTTTGGGCGACTTGTTGACCACCTGATCTCCTAATCTTCACACACGGCGATCATGTGCAATCTAGGCGATTACTGATTACATACGAGAGAAATCGGAGACCGCCGCCTTCTTCAACAAACGACAATCTCATCGACTTCTGAGCTACACTTTCCTTTCTCTTACTCTTCTCAATCCACGTGCCCTCCTCAAGCATGCCCACAGGATTACCTCACAATTACGTCATCACACCTGACTACTTGGTCAGTACACACCGATCACCCTTCTCCGAGGGAACACACCGATGACTGATCACCCCTCTCTGAGGAGGCACACCGATCACCCTTCTCCGAGGGAACACACCGATGACTGATCACCCCTCTCTGAGGGGACACACTGATGACCGATCACCCGCTAATCCAAGCTGCCTGCGAGGTCCACTCCACGTGGCTTTGGTCCATGCTGTGGGACCCAGCTGACGTGGTTCACCCTTTACTATCTGTTCTCGACGACCGAGGTCTGGCCACTACACAAGCCCCCCAGGCTCGAGTTGTGACTTGTCTCAACGAAGAGCCTTACAACTCGCCTGATCGCTATTGGCCCTACCGGGCTGACGGGCTCTCACCTCTTGGCCAACGACCGAGGTCTTGCCACTACATAAATGTTCTTACTTCTGCCCCTTTCCTTCGACGACCATTATCTGCTTGTAATGAATGAATTATAAATCTTGTCTTTACAACTCGAATCACTCTTTCTCCTTTACAGCTCAACTTTCACCTTGTGTGGGTTGTGCTTGGTGACCGTGCTAACTGATGTGTGCATCTCACCCTTCAATCCACAGCAGAAACCTTTCCTGAGCTAACTTGATGTGGTGCTAACTTTTACTTCTTGACTCATGCTAGTTTCCTTGACCGATTAGTCTTTGAAGTCCCCCTTCTCGACTGATAAGCTCCAGAATACCTCTTGTTTATACTCTGGTGATGGGAGATTCCTCCTGAGTCGACCTTGGCTGATAAGCTGAGGAGGACCTTGTAAGGACCTGTAAAATTAAATTGGAATAAAAAGGAATATATTTTAAATGAATTCTAAGTATGTTTTTATTTAAAATAAAAAGGAAGGAAAGTGTAGTTTAGAAGACTATGAGATCGCCTGGTTAGTACATGATCGCCTGTCGCCTAGACTACACATGATCGCCGGACGCGAGAGGCATGGAGGCATCGCCAGGGCGCGAGGCATGTGTGCATCGCCAGGGCGCGAGGCATGTGGACGTCACCAGGGCGCGAGGGGCATGCGGGCGTCGCCAGGGATAGACATCGGTCGTCTCCCAGAGAGAGACATCGGTCGTCCTCCAGTATGAGACCTCAGTGGATAGTCATCGCGCGAGCGGTCATCGGTGGAAGGTTATCGCGCGATGTCGAGTTTCACACAGATGAGGTGGGACCCAAACTCCCAGCATGACACGTCCTGCACGCGCGCCACGTGGACAAAAAGGGTGGTTCAAAATAGTGACATCAGAAGGTTGGCATGCGCAAGAGACACTCGCGGTCGTACTGTTCAGGAAAGTGGTTGGCATGCACAAGAAGACAACCGTGGCCGTACTGTTCAGTGAAACGTACACTCTGGCTTTCTTGCAGAGGGGGTGGTGGCAGCAACATGCGTGGACAAGTAGGCTTGGATTCAAAAACCCACTGCGAGGAGGCAAAGAACGTTACAGTGGCTCAAGAGTGAAAGCGTGAGTGCATCTTCATCCCTCTCTTTTCTCTCCTTCGCGCTGCGATTCAGGCATCCTCAAGCACGAGTACGACCAGCGACGACTGCCCTTAGAGCACCTGGGAGGTTCTCTGCAAGTTCTACAAACCAGACGCTGAAAACAGAGCTAAGGCATCTTTAACCTTCGGTGGGTTTTGGAGCTCTTAGAGTTTTGCGCTAGTCCAGGTAAGGGAAGCTAGCTTTATTTCCAACGAAAACCTTATAGTAGATGTTTGAGATGATGGGGCGACGTGGTCGCCGGTTTTCAACTGTTATTGTATAATCCCCTGTTTTTGAACGAGATCGCCGGTTTTGGCGTTGTTTTTCGAACTTTCCTGTTTTTGGTGTTGTTTGAAACTGTCTGAGATTTAAATGTGATATTCGAAAATCTGAACCTTGGCATGAGTTTTTCTGTGACTGGAATCGTTCATTAAGTGTTGTATGACGTGTTGAATGTTGTGAATGTGAGATCAAGGCATAGTATTTTCAGGAAAGAAAATACCATGTAAGATTGTGTAGGATGTGCATTGATCGGTGATTCTATAATGAGATATCCTGACTCTGCTGAGATAATGGAATCACATAGAGGAAGTTATTCAGTTGGTGAGAGTCGAAGGAGGTTCATATGAATGGGTGAGTCGTGTGAAAAAGAACGAGCTCGGCCTGTTATATGGATTAACCCTGTCATACTGTGAGAGTGATGAATTTGAGATCGAGATTGTGTTGATGCGCATAGCTGTGGAAACATTACAGCAGTTTAGTATGACAGGTGCAGATCTCTAAGTCTAGTCAATGCACGAGTCTTCCGGAAGTAGTGTCAAGTGTCTTGTGTGATGAGTCAGTGGAAGTCTGATGTGAGAAATGAGAAACATTGAATTGATAGACACTTGATGCATTATGTGAAATAGAACGACTCTTGAGAATATTGTGAAATATGTGTTTAGTTGATGGTTTATGTGGGTATCTTGAATTTGTTTTATCTTGATTTTAAAGTTCATATCTAAACTCTCTTTCAAATATCTAGCTTACCCTGTGATTTTGGTGTTGTGTTTGGCTTTTTCTTAAACCTGTGATGATCGTGTATAATTTACACGGGAGCAGATGATGTTGCAGGAAGTAGAGCTCCTCTGTGAGTGGTCGCCGGAAGGAGATCGCCTGTTCCTTTTACTGTTAGGCGATCACCCTTCTTCTGTTTTCTGATAGGAGATCGCCGTTCTCTGATAGGAGATCGCCTTTTGCTGTTAGGAGATTGCCTGTCTTTCTATTTTAATGTAATTTTGTTTACGTTTTTGGAAAATTGACCGAATTTGTATTAAACTCCCTGTGAGGAGAAACTTCATTACATATATATATAATTTTATTCACTTCAATCTATTTGTCACCTTTATTTTCATTATATAAATATGAATAGTATTTTGGCGGGATGTTACAGACCTCTTCAGTGGATGTCTTTCCCTTGTACTGGGTGGACAAGGGAAATAAAGGCTTCAAGGATAGCTTCAGGAGGGCAAGGAGCCCTGACAACATGGGAGCACTGGACAGAGACCTCTGCCTTTTCTGGAAAAGCGTAGCCGCCTCCAACATCTCCCTTCCCACAGCGTCTATCATTAGCTTTGAGTTTCTTGAAGACCAGCTAGACAAGCATATAGGTTATCTTTCGTTCTCTTCACTTAGCCTTGTTTCTTTGTGCGTTTAACTGACATGCCAAGTGTCTTGCATCATCGCCAGAAATTCCTCTGATCTGGTACTCGCCGAATTAATTTTGGGCGATGTTGCCTTCTTTACCCAAATAAGGCGTCCTTTGTGGGATCACCTTTTGCAACCTTCTATTCGCTTTTTCACCTGTCGTTCCTTTATACGAACCCTTCTTGCCTGCACCTGCTCGAAGGCAAGGAGGACTTCCTCTGTCGCCTACACTTGCTCACAGGCAATGAGGACTTCTCCTTTCTCGTCTGCACTTGCTCAAAGGCAAGGAGGTCTTCTTCTTTCTCGCCTGCACTTGCTCAAAGGCAAGGAGGTCTTCTTCTTTCTCGCCTACACTTGCTCAAAGGCAAGGAGGTCTTCCTCTGTTGCCTACAGTTGCTCAAAGGCAAGGAGGACTTCTTCTTTCTCGCCTGCACTTGCTCAAAGGCAAGGAGGTCTTCCTCTGTTGCCTGCACTTGCTCAAAGGCAAGGAGGACTTCCTCTCTCTCGCCTGCACTTGCTTAAAGGCAAGGAGGTCTTCCTCTGTTGCCTACACTTGCTCAAAGGCAAGGAGGACTTCCTCTTTCTCGCCTGCACTTGCTCAAAGGCAAGGAGGTCTTCCTCTGTTGCCTGCACTTGCTCAAAGGCAAGGAGGACTTCCTCTTTCTCACCTACACTTGCTCAAAGGCAAGGAGGTCTTCCTCTGTTGCCTACACTTGCTCAAAGGAAAGGAGGTCTTCCTCTGTTGCCTACACTTGCTCAAAGGCAAGGAGGACTTCCTCTTTCTCGCCTGCACTTGCTCAAAGGCAAGGAGGTCTTCCTCTGTTGCCTACACTTGCTCAAAGGCAAGGAGGACTTCCTCTTTCTCGCCTGCACTTGCTCAAAGGCAAGGAGGTCTTCCTCTGTTGCCTACACTTGCTCAAAGGTAAGGAGGACTTCCTCTTTCTCGCCTGCACTTGCTCAAAGGCAAGGAGGTCTTCCTCTGTTGCCTACACTTGCTCAAAGGCAAGGAGGACTTCCTCTATTGCCTCAAGATGTGCGAGAACATCGAGGACTTTGAACTTCGCTGGATGCCTCCGATCGCCAAAGGACGATGAGGACTTTAAAAACTTTTCACTTGTGCCTCTAATCGCCTAAGGGCGATGAGGTCTTAAAAAATTTTACTTAAAACGTGCGCAATCAGTTTACTTCTACCTCGAATCACTTTAGGTGATAAGGTTTTTCCAAAAACTTCTTTAAAACGATATGCACACAAACTTTAGTATACTTCAAAATTTCAATTTTGAATATCTTATTTCTTGGGTGGCCTCGTTAAAAAGCCTTCCTTAGGGAAAAAAGAGTGCCCCCTTGTAACTGTTTTTACAAAACTGTTCATGATTTCCCTGAGTTTGTACTACTTACGAAGCTTTAACTGAAATAAAATATGAGGTGTGTGGCATTCCAAGTACGAGGAATCGCCCCTCCTTCTAGTGTCTCCAAGCGGTAGGTGCCGTTCCCGAGTGCTTCAGTTATTCTAAACGGTCCTGTCCACCTGGGTGACAACTTATTCTCCATCTCGTACTGGTGGGCCTTCCTCATCACCAGATCGCCGCTTCTGAACTGCCTCGGTATTACTCTGGAATTGTATCTTCGTTCTATTCTTCTTTTCACCGCTTCAGCTTTCACTCTTGCTTCCTCTCTAACCTCATCTAGTAAATCCAGGTTCATTCTTCTCTCTTCATTTGATTCTTCTGCTACAAAGTGTTGAAAACTCGGCGAGCTCTCCTGGATTTCAACTGGAATCATCGCGTCACAGCCATACACTAAACTAAAAAGGGTTTCGTGATGTCCACATCGGGCGAGTGGTCCTCGAATGCTTCCACTGCCATCACAGATCGAGCATATTTCTTGCGCTGTGACGCGGTGCACCCACCTCCTGAGAAACCCCCAGCTATAGTGTGGATTTCCCTGTGGATGGGCACTTCATGTTGTTGGCTCTCGCTGCTCGCCGGCTGGGAGCTCGACGCATTTGCTGCCTTCTTCTCCAGCAAATAGTCCTTCAGAAATCCACTTCTAACCAACTCGTCGAGTTGGTATCCCAGTGACAGGCAGGAGTCAAGGGTGTGGCCAAAACTTTCATGGAATTCACACCACGCGTCTGGCTTTGGCCCCAACACCTTATCCGACATGTTTTCAGGCACCTTCAGCTTGGCAGCTATATTGGGAATGGCGATCAGGTCCACCAATCCCATCACGAACTCATGCCTCGGAGGGCGCTTGAATTCCCTCAGGCGACTTGGCCCTCTTCCTCTACTAATGTCATCACCTTTGTTTTTCTTCAGATCATAAGGATGGTATGTCCTTTGATCCTTCTTCACCGTCGCCGTCTCCAACACCCTCTGAGGATGAGTCTTGGCTTGGGTGCGTGGTTTTGCAGGAGCCATATTCCCTCTCTTCTCTATCACTTCATTCTCAGCGGCGATGTGAGCCACAACACGTCGCCGAATCACTGCAAACGTTGCAGGGTGGCTCCTGATTAACGATTCGCTGAAGGGTCCAGGTAGCACGCCCTTCTTAAAGGCGTGCACGAACATCTCCTCATCTTTACCTGGTAGTCAGACTATCTGAGCTCCAAACCTATTCAGATAGTCCTTCAAAGATTCCCCCTGGAATTGCCTTACGTCGAACAGATCGTACGACACCATAGGCGGCGCCTTATTCACAATGTACTGATCGACGAAAAGCTTGGACAATTGCTGGAAACTGGAAATGTGTCCAGTAGGTAGGCCTACAAACCAATCCAACGCTGTGCTGTGGAGAGTGCTCATGAACATCTTGCAATAGACCGCATCCGATCCTCCCGACAGCATCATCTGCGTATGGAACGCGGTAAGGTGAGCCTCTGGATCTTCCACTCCAGTGAAGGAGGCCTTCACTGCCGTGATGTTTGTAGGAATCGCAGCGTCCATGATCGCCTGCGAAAATGGCATTGGAAAAACTCGTGGCGGAGACGGTGGCGCACCTCCACTAGTCGCAGCACTCTCCCTCTGCTCACGAAGAGCCTGATGTAACTCTTCATTAACCTTACTCGGCTCTTCGTTCCTGGCCTGATAAGCGACCAGGTCGTCGTGCATCTTCGTCTGCTCGACGCGCGATGCTGCCACATCTTCTTGCAAAGCACGCATCTGTTGAACCAAGTGGTGTTCAAGGTTTTGAAGAATCCAAATCCTTTGAAGGATGATGAAGCTTTTGCTTGCTTGCTTGCTACTGCTGTGCTGCTTTGTTGTTTTGTTTTGGGGTAGTTTAAAGTGTAATCCAACCTTAGATTAAATCTCAAAGCAATTAGCATCTCAGTTTTTGATAAAACAAAAGTGTTTTTCAAACTAAGTTGAAACAACCGATTGTTTATATTTAGATGTTTTGAGAAAGTTTGAAAACTGTTTTTGAATGGAGAAAACTGTTAAGTGACAAAACAACCGATTGATTTGAGGAAACAACCGATTGTTTGTTTTGGAACCATAACAGAAAAACTGTTTTCTTTGACTGAGCCTTAAATGATTTGAAACTGATTACGCTCCGGTCATTAAATGCTTTGACCAATCTTTCTGAAAGCTTTTATGGGTTTGTTAAGATTTGATAAACAAACTTCCTTTTATATAATTCAAAAAATATCTTTTAAAAGGTTTAGAATGCTTTTGTCAAAGTGCTGACTAAGAGAGTTTTAAAAAAGTGCTGAGATTGCTTAAGAGCAAAAGAGATTTGATCAAAGTACTGGAATAGGATTCTACTTGTATTGATTTCAGATCTTTATCTGTAACAAGTGTAATCTGTGTAACTGCTGAAACTTTTCTTTTCTGTATTGTTGCTGAGATTGGCTGTGTGTTCTTGAGGTGTTCAAGATCAGCAATCTTAGTGTTGGCCAAGGAGAGTGTGTGTCTTGAGATTTTCAAGGTCATTCTCTTGGTTGTTGTGTAAGTGATCAAGGTGTGATTGCTTAGTGGATTTCCTCAGGGTTCTGAGAAGACTGGATGTAGCTCTGGGTTGGAGTAAACCAGTATAAACATCTGTGTACAATTTCTCTATCCCTTACTCTTTAAATTCAGTTTGTTTGTTGTTTGCTAATAAAAACAACCGATTGTTTCGAAGAAACAACCGATTGTTTTTCTGACAGTGCAGTTTTGCTTGCTGTTTTGACTAACTGAATTGCTTGATCAATTGGTTTCTGAGGTAAACTCATTCTAGCTTCAAAAAGTTTGCAAAAACCTCTTTAAACAATTCACCCCCCCTCTAGTTTAAAGCCATATTTCCTAACAATTGGCATCAAGAGCTTGGTTCTTGAAAGTTATTCAAGTTGATCTAAAATCTTTTTTATGGCTGGAAAACTATCTTTTGAGGAGGGTGCTTCAATCTACAAACCACCTTTATTCTGTGGATTGAATTATAAGTTTTGGGAAGCAAGAATGAAAATCTTTATTGAATCAATTGATCAAAGAATTTGGGACTCAATTGAGAATGGTCCTTACATTCCAAAGTTCAAAAAGAATAATTCCTTTACTATAAAACCTTTGTCCAAATGGACAGATGATGAATGTAAGATGGCTCAGCTTGATAGGTCTACTCAAAACATTATAGCTTCTGCACTAGATACTAATGAATTTTTCAGGATATCAAAGTGCAAAACTGCTAAGGAAATGTGGGAGACTCTCAAGACTACTCATGAACCAAAGGAAGCAATAACAAAGAGTCAAGCAAGAAGGAAGAAAAGACAAAATAAGAAAAGCCTCAATCTTTGCTTAATGGCCAGAAGGGAGGATGACTCATGTAGTGTAAGTTCATCAAACTCTTCAAACTCTGAAAATTATGGTCAATTGCTTCAAGCCTTTCAAGAAACACATGAAGAAGCAAACCGATTGGCTCTCTTAAACAATCGATTGAAAGAAAAGAATAGCTGGCTTGAAAACAGGGTAAAAGCACTGGAGGAGGATTTAGAAAATTCAAAAATGGATTTTGAAAATCTGGAAATCATTTACAAAAACTCCTCTTGCAAGTGTGACACTCTAGTTTGTGAAAATTGCGAAAATCTTGAAAAGAAGGTCCACTATCTTGTTAAAACAGTGGATAAGCTTTCTAAAGGCCAATCCAACTTTGAAAGTGTGCTAGCTTCTCAAAAGTGTGTTTTTGGAAAATCAGGATTGGGTTTTAATCCACAAAACCAGCAAGATAGATTTTCAAAAACTTTTTCAAAAAAGCCAGAAAAACAATCGATTGGACCATCGAAACAATCGATTGTTACATGCTTCTATTGAATGAAAAGAGGTCATTCTGTGCGATTCTGTAAAATCAGAAAACATGTTGTTCCTAAAGGGCTTATGAAGTGGATTCCCAAGAAAAATAAAGCTTGTGTTGATGAGTATACACCAGATGGACCCTCATTCATAAGGGGACCAAACCTATGTACTTGAGATTTTCTTTGTAGGAAAACTTGGAGGAGAGAAAGCAGCTTTGGTACTTGGACAGTGGATGCTCCAAACATATGATAGGGGACAAATCAAAGTTCCTTAGAATATCCTTCAAGCAAGAGGGTCATGTCACCTATGGAGATAACAACAAAGGAAGAATACTTGGAAGAGGATCCATAGGAGATGAGAACATCTTGGTGATTCATGATGTGCTCTTTGTTGAAGGCCTAAAGCATAATCTGCTGAGTATTAGCCAACTGTGTGACAAGGGGTATCAAGTGATGTTCAAGGCAAACACATGTGAAATCTGTCTACCCAACACTAAAGAGGTAATGTTGGTAGGTAAGAGAGTTAATAATGTGTATCTTCTAGATATCTCCTCACCATGTTCAATTGGATGTCTTCTATCCAAGCAAGATGAATCTTGGCTTTGGCATAGAAGAATTGCTCATATTCACATGAATCATTTGAACAAGCTTATATCAAAAGATTTTGTGATTGGGCTGCCAAAACTCAAGTTTGAGAGGGATCACATTTGTGAAGCTTGCCAAAAAGGGAAACAAGTGAAAAGTTCTTTTAAAACCAAAAATGTTGTCTCTTCATTGAGACCTCTTGAACTCCTTCACATGGATCTCTTTGGACCCTCTAGAACTATGAGTCTTGGTGGAAATTATTATGCTCTTGTTATTGTTGATGATTTCTCTAGGTACACTTGGACCTTGTTCTTGGAATCAAAAAGTGATGCCCTTGCTGCATTCAAAAAGCTAGCAAGAAGACTTCAAAACACAAAGGGCAGCAACATAGGCTCAATAAGGAGTGACCATGGAGGAGAATTCCAAAATGAGAAGTTTGTCAAGTTCTGTGAGAAGTTGGGAATCCTACACAATTTCTCTGCTCCAAGAACACCACAGCAAAATGGAGTTGTAGAGAGGAAGAACAAGTCTCTTGAAGAGCTTGCAAGGACAATGCTTAGTGAATCTTCACTTCCTAAGTATTTTTGGGCAGATGCAGTGAGTACCTCCTGTTATGTGATGAATAGGGTGCTTATAAGGCCCATTTTGAAGAAAACTCCATATGAACTTTTCAATGGAAGAAAACCTAACATCAGTCACCTCAAAGTCTTTGGCTGTAACTGTTTTGTTCTCAACAATGGAAAGGAAAGCTTGGGAAAATTTGATGAGAAAGCTGACCTTGGCATTTTCATTGGTTATTCTCTCACAAGCCATACTTATAGAGTCTACAACAAAAGGTTAATGACTGTAGAAGAATCAGTTCATGTAGTCTTTGATGAGGTAGATCGCAGAATCAGTGAGAACCCAAAGATCAGTGCTGAGGAAGATGAACAGAGCATCAGTTTGGAGAAGCTGGAAATCTGTGCAGAAAAACAACCGGTTGATTCGCAGAAACAACCGATTGAAATTCTGCAACATAGTGAGCTGCCCAAAGAGTGGAGAATTCCCAGAGATCTGTCAGTGGATAATATCATAGGGCAGATAAAGGAAGGTGTCTCCACACGTAGCTCCATCTCAAACTTTTGCAGACACACAGCTTGTGTCTCTCAAATTGAACCAAAGTCAATTGAAGAAGCTCTCAAGGATGAGAAGTGGGTTGAAGCTATGCAAGAAGAGCTAAATCAATTCGAAAGAAATGAGGTATGATTTCTTGTTCCTAGAACTAATGAAATGAATATTATTGGTGCAAAATGGGTTTTCAGGAACAAGCTAGATGAGGAAGGAGTGATCACAAGAAATAAAGCAAGGCTAGTTGCCAAAGGCTACAATCAAGAAGAGGGCTTAGACTATGGTGAAACCTTTGCTCCTGTGGCTAGATTGGAGGCTGTGAGGCTACTGCTGGCTTTTGCATGTATGAGTGGTTTTAAACTCTTCCAAATGGATGTAAAAAGTTCCTTCTTGAATGGCTACATCAATGAGGAAATCTATGTAGATCAACCACCGGGTTTTGAAGACCACAAGTATCCCAACCATGTCTTCAAGTTGAAGAAAGCTTTGTATGGTCTGAAACAAGCTCCAAGGCAGTGGTATGAGAGGCTTAGCAACTTTCTGCTATCTCTTGGCTATGAAAGAGGAATGTTAGACAAGACGCTCTTCATCAAGAAGTCACATGCAGAAATAATTCTTGTGCAAATATATGTTGATGACATCATCTTTGGTGCTACACAAGATAGGTTGTGTGAAGAATTTGTGTCTGCTATGAAAGGTGAGTTTGAAATGTCTATGATGGGAGAACTATCTTTCTTTCTTGGATTGCAGGTTAAACAAACAAAGGATGGGATCTTCTTAAGTCAATCAAAGTATTGCAAGGAGATTCTCAAAAAGTTTGAAATGGAAAATTGCAAAGAGGCAAGCACTCCAATGCCATCAAGCTGCTACATGGATGCAGATTCTGCTGGAAAGAGTATAGATCAAACAAAATTCAGAGGATTGATTGGATCATTGCTTTATCTAACAGCAAGTAGACCGGACATCATGTTTGCGGTGTGTCTATGTGCAAGATTTCAAGCAAATCCTAAAGAGTCACACTTCAAAGCTGCAAAGAGGATTCTGAAATATCTCAAAGGAACATCATCTGTAGGATTATGGTATCCCTCTCATTCTCCAATACATTTAATTGGTTATTCAGATTCTGATTTCGCAGGTTGCAAGCTAGATAGAAAAAGCACAAGTGGCACTTGTCACCTTCTTGGCTCTAGCCTAATCTCATGGCATAGCAAGAAACAAGCATGTGTTGCTCTCTCTACTGCTGAGGCAGAATATATAGCTGCTGGTAGCTGCTGTGCACAGATCCTATGGCTCAAACAACAACTTACAGATTTTGGTGTACAAATCAGCAAAGTTCCTTTGATGTGTGACAACACAAGTGCAATCAATCTTACCAAAAATCAAATCCAGCACTCAAGGACCAAACATATTGAAATAAGACATCATTTTATCAGAGATCATGTGCAAAATGGGAACTGTGAAGTAAAGTTTGTGGAGACCAAACTGTAGCTAGCTGACATCTTCACAAAGCCTTTGCCAAAAGAGAGGTTTTTCTTCTTAAGAAATGAGTTAGGTATTCTTGATCTAAATAATCTCTCTTAAAATCTGTGTTTGGTACATGTTAAAGTCTATTTGTGAAGACAAATAGGGGGAGATTTGTTGGTACTTGTATATCTGTATCTTATATGCATAAAAATGTTTAAATCTCTGAGAATAAAAGTGTTTTCTGCTTCTGCTGATAGAAACAATCGATTGTTTCGTATAAACAACCGATTGAATTTTATGTTAAAAGAGGTATAATCTAACTGGCTGCTGTAAGAAGCTTTGGATGGTACAAATGTTTTCTTTGCAGGAACTGCTTCAGATTTAATCAGTACAACACAAGCACTAGGGATTTGTCTTCATCAAATAGGGGGAGATTGTTGAACCAAGTGGTGTTCAAGGTTTTGAAGAATCCAAATCCTTTGAAGGATGATGAAGCTTTTGCTTGCTTGCTGCTGCTGTGCTGCTTTGTTGTTTTGTTCTGGGGTAGTTTAAAGTGTAATCCAACCTTAGATTAAATCTCAAAGCAATTAGCATCTCAGTTTTTGATAAAACAAAAGTGTTTTTCAAACTAAGTTGAAACAACCGATTGTTTATATTTAGATGTTTTGAAAAAGTTTGAAA
The DNA here is from genome assembly GCA_013389735.1 of Phaseolus lunatus. Lineage (NCBI taxonomy): Eukaryota > Viridiplantae > Streptophyta > Magnoliopsida > Fabales > Fabaceae > Phaseolus > Phaseolus lunatus. The sequence goes on along the minus strand of CM023863.1, from coordinate 22,193,688 downwards.
ACTGTTTTTGAATGGAGAAAACTATTAAGTGACAAAACAACCGATTGATTTGAGGAAACAACCGATTGTTTGTTTTGGAACCATAACAGAAAAACTGTTTTCTTTGATTGAGCCTTAAATGATTTGAAACTGATTACGCTCCAGTCATTAAATGCTTTGACCAATCTTTCTGAAAGCTTTTATGGGTTTGTTAAGATTTGATAAACAAACTTCCTTTTATATAATTCAAAAAATCTCTTTTAAAAGGTTTAGAATGCTTTTGTCAAAGTGCTGACTAAGAGAGTTTTAAAAAAGTGCTGAGATTGCTTAAGAGCAAAAGAGATTTGATCAAAGTACTGGAATAGGATTCTACTTGTATTGATTTCAGATCTTTATCTGTAACAAGTGTAATCTGTGTAACTGCTGAAACTTTTCTTTTCTGTATTGTTGCTGAGATTGGCTGTGTGTTATTGAGGTGTTCAAGATCAGCAATCTTAGTGTTGGCCAAGGAGAGTGTGTGTCTTGAGATTTTCAAGGTCATTCTCTTGGTTGTTGTGTAAGTGATCAAGGTGTGATTGCTTAGTGGATTTCCTCAGGGTTCTGAGAAGACTGGATGTAGCTCTGGGTTGGAGTGAACCAGTATAAACATCTGTGTACAATTTCTCTATCCCTTACTCTTTAAATTCAGTTTGTTTGTTGTTTGCTAATAAAAACAACCGATTGTTTCGAAGAAACAACCGATTGTTTTTCTGACAGTGCAGTTTTGCTTACTGTTTTGACTAACTGAATTGCTTGATCAATTGGTTTCTGAGGTAAACTCATTCTAGCTTCAAAAAGTTTGCAAAAACCTCTTTAAACAATTCACCCCCCTCTAGTTTAAAGCCATATTTCCTAACAGCATCATCTCCAGCATTTGCGACATCGTCACGTTATTCCCTCCGGATTGTGGCGCAACTGAACTAGATTTGGTTGTCCTCATTTTCCTCATGAAACTTTTACTAATTTCACACAATTACCTTTCAACACGCAAAAGTTATCTCGCAACAACGCTCAAGAAACGTTTCAACTTCCTTCGCACAACGATTGATGCAGGAATCAATCGGTAGAAACCTCCAGAAAACCACTCTCCACTGATTGAACTTCGATTCAAACGGTCAAAACTTCCAGAAAATCACTCTTCACCGATTGAACTTCAATTCAAACGGTCAAAACCTCCAGAAAACCACTCTTCACCGATTGAACTTCAATTCAAACGGTCAAAACCTCCAAAAAACAATTGCGGCAGCAAGCAATCGAACAGAAACTACCGAAAACCTCACAAACTCAACTGTGGATGGCAATCACAGTTTACACGGCCCCACGGTGGGCGCCAGATGATCCAGCCTCTTGACCAAAGCGTTAGAACTTCTCCTTTTCGAACCTCGTCCTCACCAGCTTTACGCCAAGTGCATCGATGACCTTCACCTGAAAATCCTCCAAGAAACCTGAAAGAACAGTATGGCGCCTCTGCGGCCGGTTGCGCTCCGACGCTCAAGTCAGTAATCGAATCAACAAATAATTTCAGAGAAAACTTAGAACCGTGTGCAAGTGAATCACCACCAATGACCAGAAAAACCCCTCTCTAATTTCGTTAAGAATTCTATATATATACCTGAGTCTTTCTCTCTGCTGACGGTTATTCCTCTTGACACGTGGATAACATCTGGTCATACACGTGTCACCATCTGGAGTACCTGCAGCTGAAACGTTACTTTCACTTTGCTCCTGCGACTAAGTTATCCACACAGGGAGTAGCTTAGTGCACAGGCTACTCTGGGCACAACCTTAACATGGTGAGCTGGTTAACACTGGGTATCACGGCTCACACTACACATGGTGGCAGATATGCCACTTATCTTCTCTACTTTGGCGGCAGACATGCCACTTATCTTCTATATTTAGACCATATAATAAGTGCTTACCAAGTCTTCTCAAATACTCGGCGATGTGCTCCTTTCGACGACTTGTTGACCACCTGATCTCCTAATCTTCACACACGGCGATCATGTGCAATCTAGGCGATTACTGATTACATACAAGAGAAATCGGAGACCGCCGCCTTCTTCAACAAACGACAATCTCATCGACTTCTGAGCTACACTTTCCTTTCTCTTACTCTTCTCGATCCACGTGCCCTCCTCAAGCATGCCCACAGGATTACCTCACAATTATGTCATCACACCTGACTACTTGGTCAGTACACACCGATCACCCTTCTCCGAGGGAACACACCGATGACTGATCACCCTTCTCTGAGGAGGCACACCGATCACCCTTCTCCGAGGGAACACACCGATGACTAATCACCCCTCTCTGAGGGGACACACGGATGACCGATCACCCGCTAATCCAAGCTGCCTGCAAGGTCCACTCCACGTGGCTTTGGTCCATGCTGTGGGACCCAGCTGACGTGGTTCACCCTTTACTATCTGTTCTCGACGACCGAGGTCTGGCCACTACAAACCCCGATGACCGATGCCCTGACGACCGTGCGGTGCCTCATTACTTTCCACCGATGACCGTGCGGTGCCTTATTACCTTCCACCGATGACTGTGCGGTGCCTCATTACCTTCCACCGATGACCGTGCGGTGCCTCATTACCTTCCACCGATGACCGTGCGGTGCCTCATTACTTTCCGCGCTCTGCTTCCAGGCACTTATCTAGGCACCGATTTGGGGGTGGTGGCCACTTGGTAACTAACCACCGATCACCGTTCTAAGTGGTCTCCTCCCTGATTCACCTGCTATCTCATGCCACGGGTCACCCTGTGACTGGTCCATGTGGTCATCTACTGCTGACGTCATCGACTACTGATGATCGACCGGATCAGGCTTGTACACCATTAATGCATTCCTATTCTCCTCTTTAAGTTTCGGCTTGCATCCATCATCGCCTTATTCATGTCTTTTCTCTTTTGCCTTATGGAAATGAACCTTCACATCTACTTAACCACTTGGTTAAGTTAATGTCCAGTGGGGATTTTCCTTAGGTTATCACCTTAATTGTCTTAAAATCCAATCCTAAGTGAAGTGTCACAATAAAATGATCAATCATAAAAATCAACTCACATCATGTGGTATTCAGAGCTTTGGTTTTTCTTATCTTTTTTAGTTGATTTGGCACTATACTTTCTTGCACCTTTAATTCTTGCTTTTAGATTTCAAGCAACTTTAAATTCTGTCCTTACATTCTTGCAATTTAAATTCAGCCCCTTTAATTTCTTGCTCTTTCATTTCGGCTATTTTTACTTTCCATAGCATTTGTTTCGCTTTTGGATTGATTTTTGCTTGTGTATTATTTGTGTTCTTGCTTTTGTTTACTTTGAGTCATATGTTCTTAGTGTTCTAGGTGTCCTTACTTTGATTCTACTTGCTTTTAATTTTGAAAAGTTTAGGAGTAACTATAAATTTGTTTAAGTGGAAGTAGATTTAGTTCCAAACATAGATTTCAAGTGTTCATTTAAATTTGAATCTCAAATTTTTTTTTCTTTGGACAGTAGATCATGATTGGAAATATGAATGGTATCCAATATGGACAATTTCCTTCCATAAACCAACACCATGGATAAAAAAAAAAAACAATACATTTTTTACGCAACCAACCATCACCTTTCTTTGATTGTCCAAATTATCTTTCTTAAGTGGATTCAATTTTATTTGGCAAATTGATTTCATCCTTGTGGAATTTTATTCTTTTGCTTTACAAAATTCTAGGAAGCATTGAACTTCATTCTTAAAAGTTTAATAAGTATCTTTGAGTCTTTTTGTGTGTCTTTTCTTGTTTGTCTTCAAGTTTTGTCATCTATCTCTTTCCTTCTTGGTTTAGATTTTCTTGTTTAAGCTTTTTCTTGCTTGTCTTATTTGTTTCCTTAAGTTTTGTTTCAGTTTCCATCTTGCTTGAGTGATTGAGGCTTTGACCTTTTTCATTTGAGAGTTTTAAACCATCAAGAAAGACCTTTGAAGAGTGAAGAAAAAATTCTTGAGTGCTTTGAGTGTTTTTCACAAAAACCGCAAGCTTGAGCTTGATTTTACACTAACTTTTCTTTCCTAATTGTTTGCTCTATTTGTGTCTTCTTTATGGCTAATATTTCAAGTGGAGAATCTTCTAAACCCCACTCTCCCCAAAAGGCTTTCCTTATGGGAGAATTGGCGGGGACAAAGAGATCTATTACACAAAAAGATGAAGAGATGAGACAATGGAGGAAAAACCTCCAAGAGGATGAAGATATCATCCTAGGCATGAATCAAGAAGTTACTATGGTAGCCATGAAGACGAGGATGAATGGAGAATGCATCATTTTGATGATAGGCGCCAACATGTGGCAAAACCTTCCTTACCTTTTGTAAAAGTTCCTAGTTTTAGTGGGGAAGGTCATCCCGATGTGTATCTAGGATGGGAGGCTAAAGTAGAACAAATCTTTAATGTACATGAGGTCCAAGATGACAAAAAAGTTAGGTTAGCCTCCTTAGAATTTTTGGATTATGCCATGCAATAGTGGCACAAAACTGTCATGGACATTGGATTAAACAAGAGGCCAACCGTGGTCTCTTGGGAGGTTTTGAAGTTATGCATGCGCGCTAGATTTGTGCCTCCACACTATAGGAACAAGCTCTTGTTGAAGCTCCAATGGCTTCAATAAGGAACACAATGTGTGGATGCTTATTTTAAAGAACTTGAAACAACTTTAACAAAGATTGACATGCATGAAAGTGAGGAGTCAAAAATGGCTAGATTTGTAAGTGGCTTAAGAAGGGATATCCAAGATGTGGTAGAATTCTATGAGTACTCCTCTTTAGAAAAGTTGGTTCACCTTGCCATCAAGGTAGAATCCCAAATTTCAAAGAAAACCTCTTTTAAAAATTCTCATAATGATGGCTTTTACCACTCTTCTTGGGAAAAAAACAAAAACAAAACTTCTTCAACTTTTCCCTCCAATTTTGTTAAGGAGTCCACTTACAAAACTAGAGATTCTAAACCCTCAACTTCAACCCCTAAATCCCCTACCAAAACCTCTAATACAAAATGTTTTAAATGCTTAGGTTTTGGGCAAATTGCATCTCATTGTCCTTCTAAACGCACTATGATGGTTAAAGAGGGGGTTGTCATGAGTGACCATAGTTCTCAACTATCTAAATCCCCTCCCTCTTCAACTAGCCAAAGTGAGGAAGAATGTGAGATACCATGTGAGGGAGACTTGTTAGTGATAAGGCGCATGCTTGGTCAAATTCTAAAATCTTTTGATGAAAGTCAAAGGGAAAACATCTTTCACACAAGGTGCCTTATCAATAACAATTTGTGTTCCTTAATCGTGGATGGAGGTAGTTGCACCAATGTGGCCAGTGCAATAGTGGTGGAAAAGCTTGGGTTATCCACCATCTCTCATACCAAGCCCTACAAACTCCAATGGTTAAGTAACGAAGGGGAAATCATGGTAAACAAACAAGTCCTCATAGCCTTCTCAATTGGAAAATACAAGGATGAGGTCTTGTGTGATGTTGTACCTATGGATGCTACTCATATTCTTTTAGGGAGGCCATGGCAATATGATAGAAAAACTTTACATGGTGGCCTTACCAACAACATTTGTTTTACCTTCCATGGGCATAAGATCACCTTAAAATCTCTTTCTCCAAGAGAGGTCCATGACGACTAAATAAAAATGAAAAATAAAAGAGAAAAAGAAAAAGAAAAAGCAAGAAAAACTAAACTGAGTTACAACATATCTTCTTACACAACTAAATCAATCATGTTGACTTGTGCCATGCTTCCACTTGCACCTTCGAGGTGTCCTTCTTCTTTATCTTTTTCATTACCAAATAACTCTCCTTACTTGAAATATTGGTCAAGAACATTTTGGGATGAACATCAAACACCTCCTAAAGGTTCTTCCCTTTTGATAGGCTTTTTCTCACCAAACTCTTTCATCCCAGAATATTCTTCCCTTTTGATAGACTTTTGTGCCTCATATGCAAATTTCACCGATTTTGTTTTTCGGAAGGGAAACACCCGTTTCTGTGTCCACAATTTTCATCTTAACGTTTCTCTCAACACTGCCGCATGCACCAAGTTTTATCTTAGATGGTTCTTTTGCAAATGCCATGCTAATCGCAAGTGGTCCTGCTTCTGTCATCCCATATCCCTATAAGTGCAAAACAAAATTCGTTTGACTATTTTTTAAGACTTTGAAAACAAAAGTATCTTAAAAGAAGGCCGAGCTTTAAAACTATCTTTTAAAAAATAAATATTGTTTATAAATAGAGTAAAGTAAATAAAAATAATTTTCATAAAACCTGTAAACAAAATATTACTTTTTGAAAAGCTTGTACAGTGAATAATGAGGGTTTGCAAAAACAATATTATTCTGCCAAGGGTGACTGAAAGATTTATTTATGAGATTCCCACGCTTATACCTGTGATCCACAAAAATGAGTATTTATGCGACAAAGAAATCTGGAATTTAATGAATGGAAATTAAAGAATTTTTTGTTACTATCAAAAGAATTCAGTAGCTTACGTCACTAAAATCTCACTTGTTATCGATTTTAAAAAGGAAAACATTTGAATTTGAATTTGGGTGATGATTTAATTTATATTTATTATTTATGTAATGAAAATGAAACCTGTTCAAAACTGTGCTATAGTGCTGACAAAGTTTTTAGGCGATAACATAATGCCCTTGAGGAGCCCCGAAGTGCCAGAAGAAAATGGAAGCGCGATCACGTCATTGTTGTCCGCGAAGCTCTTGATTTTATCAATGTACGCAAATTGCGTATGACCAACCAGGTTTTGATGGCGGCGGCTTTCTTGGCAAGCTCCAGCGGTGTGTAGAAGTGATTGGCAGTAGTGATGACAGCGCAGTGGGAGGCGCTGAGGAAGGCAAGGGAATATTTGGGGCAATTGCGGAGGACGAGCATGATGACGTCACCCTGGCAGATGCCAGTGGAGGCCGGTGGTGATGTGGCGGGTGGCAAGGTCGACTTCGACGTAGGTGAGGGTGTCGCCGGTCTCGCCGTTCATGAGGCAAGTTCAGTGTTGGGAGAGATTTTGGAAGCAATAAGAGTGTAGTGGAAGGTGCATGGGAATGGGAATATCGGGAAATGGAGATCTGAAGATGAATTCTTGTGGAAAAGGTGGTGTTGTAGTTGGTGGCATAGGAAAATTTGCGAGCTTGCTTCAAAGTGAGGGCTTCATGAATATATGTGTGCCTCAGAAGCTCGTGGTTACATGAAGAGTTGTTAAGGCAGGGACTGCAGCTTCACACGTAACCAAAGCACATGTGCTCTGCATGAAGTAGCCATAGCCCTAAGATGAGAATCAAAAGAAGTTGGGTGTAAGAGGTGAAGAATTAATGGAGACCCAAGATTCTACCCTCAACGTCCCACGTGTCCAGATCAGTATATAAGTGTGTGTGCCTCGTCATCAATTATTAATGTTGTCGGTGAAAATTTAACGGAAGGGACCAAATTGAACCTTTATAAAAAACCTTCGGACAAAATTGATTTTTTTTAAAACCACTATATTGAATTGAATATTGACCCTAAAAGTAAGGACCAAAAAGGTAATTATACCTAAAAAAACAAATTTATTTTTTGATTACTTTATCAAATCCAGATTCTTGGCCGGATTAGCTTGAGATTAAATGAGTGATTTTCCATAACAGTGTAAGCACCTTGACAGCAGCAAAGATTAAGAAAGATTTTACACCAAGAAATTCAACTTTAGATCTTTAAGAACAATCTTGAAAAGAAAGTTAATCTCGAACAAAGTTATTTTAAAGATTTTATTACTTTCTTTAATCAACCAACGCACAGATTCAGATATACACAAGTAACAGAGAACTTTTTCAGAAACTTGAAGAACAGTACGTGACAACCTAGAAAGAACAGATTCCATTTTAGATCAACAGATTTATTTTATTGCAAATTATCAATTATGCAAAAATGAGCACTAGGATTGAGAAGAAAAAGGCACACACAGTTTATACTGGTTCACTCATCCAAAGCTACATCCAGTCCCACCTTGCACCAAGGTGGATTCCACTAAATCAAACCAAAACTTCTACAAAACCTTGTGGTTCTTGAACCCTTCAAGAACAAGGCACACAATGCTGAAAAACACTATTTCAGCAGCTCTTACACTTCAAGAAACCCTGTACAATCAGCTTTACACAAGAAAGAATAAGGAAAGAAAACACCTAAAAAGAAGATGCAAGAAATCGAAAACAGCAACCCTTTTCTGCAGCTTATCAATGATAGAACCTCAAACCTTGACCAAGGCACACAATGAACAAGCACACTTGAAATTCTTAAGAGAACCATTCAAGAAATCATTCAAAGCTTTTAATCTCTCACTGAAAACTCTTTGACCTATGTTAAAAAATGTGATAGCTCTGTATTTTCATGTGAAATGTTGATACAACCCAAGTAGCTACGAAGATGACCATGGAAGCAAAAGACAAAGCACAAGGGGAACAATCATCTCAACAAACAATTCAAGACCCTACCAAGGATCACATGGACCTCACCAACTATTCTTCCTTTTGGTCTTCTTATAAGATACAAATATGTTGTAAATAATTTGGGCTCACTTTAGGAGTCCAAATAGCAAAGATAGGCTAGAATAAGGTGCCTTTAGCATAATAGGGGGTGTGGGTATCATTTTAGGTTGTTCCTAGCCCATTTGGAAGGCATTTTGACCTAGTTTATAGAAGGACAAGCCTAGGATGCGGGATTGACTTAGTCAAACCCTAAGGCTGCCCATTTTTCCCTTTTCCCATCCTACCCCTTAAGCTTGTTCTCCAAGGCTCCTTCACCTATAAATAAGGAGGCCTACCTCATGTATTTTCAAGTTGAAAATTATAGTAAAGAATTCTACACAATTTTTATGTGAGTAGTGAGTGAGTGAGTCTCCTCCAAATTGGTCTTATCTTGTAGGTGATGATGCTCTCAAGTGGCGGCCTCCTTCCACTCATCTTGGTGGTTCCACCCCATCCAGTGTCGTGATTCACCATAACTCCATATCCATAAGTTCTTCTTTCATCATCTCTTCCATTATCCATTCCTTTTTAATGTTTAGTTTCCTTATCTTGTCTTTGTTTGTTCGGTTTTTTTTGGAGACTCTTTATGAGTAAGGATCATCATTTGGAATGGCTTGTACACCATTGATGCATCCCTTTTCTCCTTTCTATGTTTCGGCCATTGCATTCATATTCACCTTATTCATGTCTTTTTCTCTTTGCCTTATGGAAATGAACCTTCACATCTACTTAACCACTTAGTTAAGTTAATGTCCAGTGGGGATTTTCCTTAGGTTCTCACCTTAATCATTTTAAAATCCAATCCTAAACAAAGTGTCACCATAAAATGCTAAATCATAAAATCAACTCACATCAAATGTGCCTCTCCTTATATAGATTTCAGTTTATAAAAGTTTTTCAAAAAATAGTTAAAAGCTGTTATAAAAAGAATAGGTTGAAGTTAAAATAAATGGATTGTTTTTTGAAAAGGAAAATGGTGATTTCCAAACCACCTCCAGCTCAGTTTAATGGTAATGATCCGGTCGGTCATCGGTAGTCGATGACATCAGCAGCAGTTGACCACGTGGACCATTCACAGAGTAACACGTGGTAGAGGATAGCAGGCGAATCAGGGAGGCGATCACTCAGAATGGTAATCGCCTATCGCCTGTGATGTTGAGTAATCGCCTATCGCCTTGAAGATGGGTAATCGCCTGTCGCCTTGAAGATGGGTAATCGCCTATCGCCTTGAGGTGAGTAATCGCCTATCGGCTTGAGGATGAGTAATCGCTCATCGCCGGTATGGATCAGTAATCGCCAGATTGCACATGATCGCCGTCCAAGGTATCGTCTCCACATGACTTGGTGACGTCGGTAGCTTCACATTTCCAAGAGTAGACCAGCCCTACTCCTCGTGCGCCCATGCATGCAACACTAAGGACGATTTCTTATGCTCAAGCATAGAGCTTCGCATGCACAGCGTATCTAAGGCTTAACCCACACCTTGATACGTGTGGTTTTGTGGAATCCACTCTGGTTGATCCAGTATCCCGACCACATACTGAGTGCACTTTCGGCGATCATGGGCACCATAGGCGACTGGCGATCACATGTAACCTAGGCGACAGGCGATCATGTACTAACCAGGCGATCTCATAGTCTTCTAAACTACACTTTCCTTCCTTTTTTATTTTAAATAAAAACATACTTAGAATTCATTTAAAATATATCCCTTTTTATTCCAATTTAATTTTACAGGTCCTTACATTCTCCCCAACAAGAAAAATTTTCGTCCTCGAAAATTGAATTACAAGGAAAAGAGGTATGGATAGGCTTCTCTCATGGGTTCTTCTAACTCCCAAGTTGAATCACCCGATCTCTCATCCCACACCACTTTCACCATGTTGATGGTCTTGCCTCTGAGCTGTTTACTTTGCCGATCGTCAATCCTAACTGGTTTTGCTTCAAAGGACAAGTCATCCCTGATCTGCACATCGTCCACTTCTAGCACATGACTAGGGTCTGCCATGTACTTCCTCAGCTGTGATACGTGAAAGACATTGTGCAGATTCGCTAAATGGGCAGGTAGGGCGATCTCATAAGCCACTGGACCAATCCTCCTTAAGATCTGGTATGGTCCCACGAACTTAGGGGACAGCTTCTTTGATCTGATCGCCCGTCCTACACCCTTGGTTGGTGTCACTCTCATGAACGCATGGTCTCCAGCAGCAAACTCCAAAGGTTTTCTCCTCTGATCTGCATAGGATTTCTGCCTACTTTGAGATGCTCTCATCCTGGCTTTTATCTGTTGCACCTTCTCAGTCGTCTGCTGAATCAACTCTGGTCCAACCAATACTGCTTCGCCCTCCTGGTACCAACATAAGGGAGTTCTGCATTTCCTCCCATACAGGGCTTCATATGGTGCCATCCCAATACTGGCGTGGTAACTGTTATTATAAGTAAACTCCACCAGCGGCAACACCTCATCCCAATTTCCCAATTGATCCAAAACACACGTCCTCAGCAGATCTTCCAAGGACTGGATCGTTCTCTCTGACTGTCCATCTGTTTGAGGATGATATGCCGAGCTCATTCTCAACTTAGTTCCCAAGCAATCTTGTAAGGTCTGCCAAAATCGTGAAGTGAACCTGGGATCTCTATCTGAAACAATGCTGGAAGGCACTCCATGCAACCTCACAATTTCTCTTATGTACAGCTGTGCCAACTTGGCCATAGGCATCCTCATATTCACTGGAAGAAAGTGGGCACTCTTCGTCAGCCTATCAATGATGACCCAGATTGCATCATGACCCTTTACCGATCTGGGTAAATGGGTAACAAAATCCATGGCGATGCTGTCCCATTTCCACTCAGGGATATCCAGTTGTTGTAACAACCCGCCAGGTCTTTGATGCTCTATCTTCGCCTTCTGGCATGTTAAGCAGGTTGTAACATACTGGGCGATGTCTTTCTTCATGCCCGACCACCAAAATGACTCCTTCAAGTCATGGTACATCTTGTTCATGCCTGGATGTAGGCTAAGGCGACTCTTGTGACCTTCCTCTAGGATCATCTTCTTCAACTCTTCATTTGCAGGTATGCAAATTCTGCCATTAAATCTCAAGATCCCATCATCGCCCATCACAAAGTCTCTAGCCTGGTCGGTCCCTAGTGACTCCACAGTACGCTTCAGACTAGGGTCCTCCAACTGCTTATCCTTTATCATTCCAAGGAAGTCATTATTTATAGCCAGCTTACTACAACTAATGTGATTTACATGAAATTCTACCCCAAGGTTTAAGTCTCTGAACTGCTCGATCAGTTTCTGCTCTTCCATCATCATGGTGGCTACTTGTATTGATTTTCTACTCAAAGCATCTGCCACTACATTGGCCTTCCCTGGATGATACATGAGTTGAAAATCGTAGTCCTTTAGAAACTCCATCCACCTTCTTTGTCTCATGTTTAGTTCCTTCTGATCGAACAGGTATTTCAGGCTCTTATGGTCACTGAACACCTGGAACCGAGCTCCATATAAATAGTGCCTCCAAATCTTCAAGGCAAACACCACAGCCGCCAACTCCAAATCATGAGTAGGATAGTTCCTCTCACGAACCTTGAGTTGCCTTGAAGCATATGCAACCACTCTTTTCTCTTGCATCAAAACACATCCCAAACCCTGATGTGAAGCGTCACAGTAGACATCAAAAGGTCTTCCTACCTCTGGGATCACCAGCACTGGAGCACTAGTCAACCTTTCCTTTAGTTCCATGAAGCTCTGCTCACATCGGTCGGTCCAAGCAAAAGGTTGATCCTTGCGGGTCAGCTGTGTTAAAGGAGCCACTACCTTGGAAAAGTCCTCAATGAACCTCCGATAGTAGCCTGCTAAGCCCACAAAACTCCTTATCTCAGTAACTGTCTTAGGACGTTCCCACTGAAGCACTGCCTCCACTTTGGCTGGATCCACCGAGATCCCCTGGGCAGATATCACGTGTCCTAAGAAGTTGACTTCCTTCAGCCAGAACTCACACTTAGAGAACTTGGCATAGAGTTGCTTCTCCCTCAGAATCTCCAACACTGTCCTCAGATGTTCTTCATGTTCTTCCTCGGTCCTTGAATAAATGAGTATGTCGTCTATGAAGACTACCACAAACTTATCCAAGAAAGGGCAAAAAATCCTATTCATGTAGTCCATGAACAGAGCTGGAGCATTTATGACTCCAAACGGCATCACCACATACTCATAGTGCCCATACCGAGACCTAAATGCTGTCTTTTGAACATCTTCAGCTTTTACCAAAATTTGGTGGTACCCCGATCTCAGATCAATCTTTGAGAACACCAAGGCCCCATGTATTTGATCCATCAAATCGTCAATTCTAGGTAGGGGGTACTTGTTCTTGATGGTCAACTTGTTCAAACTGCCTGTAATCTATACACAGCCGAGACCCTCCATCCTTTTTCTTAACTAGGAGCACTGGAGCCCCCCATGGAGATACACTGGGTCTGATGAATTGTTTCTCCAACAACTCTTCCACTTGCTTCTTTAATTCTACCAACTCGGCTGGTGCCATCCTGTAAGGTGCCATTGACACTGGTCCAGCTCCAGGTACCAAATCAATAGAGAATTCCACTTCTCTCTTAGGGGGTAATCCAGGTACTTCTTCTGGAAATACATCCGTGAAATCTTTTACCACATGTATTCTGCTTACGTCCCCTTCATTCTTCACTTCCAACCGAGCTAGCATCACGAAGCACCTCGCCCCTCTTTCCAACTCCGACCACCCATGCTGAGCTGATATCACATCTGACTCTTGGAGGTCTGGAAACGCTATCTTCTGACTACCGCAGTCTATGAGAACGTGATTGGCAGCTAGCCAATCCATTCCCAGGATAACATCCAGGTCCTGAAGAGGTAGGCAGATCAAGTTCACTTTGAATCTGCGTCCCTCTACTATCACTGGACATTCGGGGCAAACTGTAGAGGTCAACACCTGTCCTGACGCAGGTGTAGAGACTAACAGTTCAAACGGTAACTCCTTCACTAGAAGGCCCAACTCGGCTACACACAGGCTTGACACAAAGGAGTGTGTCGCTCCAGAATCAAACAAGGCTTTTACACCTCTACCAGTTATAAAACAAACACCTTGCACGAGGTTACCTAACTGAGACGCTTCTGCTCCTGACATAGCAAACACTCTCCCTGTTGCCTGAGGTCTGCTGCCTTTGTTTCTCAACTGCTGAGAACCACTGGGTTGAGTCGCCCCATTCCTGTTAGGGCACTCTCTAGCAACGTGTCCCGTCCTTTGGCAGGCAAAACACCTTCTCTCCGAAGCCTTCTTGGGGCACACATTGGGCGTGTGTGGTCCACCACAATGGAAACACTTGGGTTTCCAAGGTTGTTGCTGCTGAAACTGGGATGACGTTGTTCCCGCCTGATGTGGTGGAGGTCTCGCATAGGGCTTGCTTTGTGGGTGCTGCACCTTAGCCTTCCCACTGGAAGAACCCCCTGGGTGTGACCTGATCACCCGAGAATCACCCTTTTCCAGGGTCTCCACCATCTTCGCCTTCTCTACTAAGGCGTGAAATTCCCTGATGCACATCGGGGCTATGGTCCTCTTCAGCCCATGCTTCAGTCCCTCTTCAAACTTCCTACACCTCCAAGCCTCAGAGGTCGCCTGGGTGTAGAATCGGGCGAGATACTCAAACCGAGCAGCATAAGCATTTACTGACATCTCCCCCTGCTCCAATCTGAGGAATTCTGCTTCCCTCGCAAATCTTGCACTATTTGGGAAGTATTTTTCCAAAAATTTCACCCTAAAGCTCTCCCAGTCTAATACTTCAGCTCTGGCTTCCATCATCTGCTGAGCTCCCATCCACCAGAACTCGGCCTCTCCATATAGCAGATAGGTGGCGAACACCAATTTCTTCTCTTCAGGGCACGAGGTCGCCCTAAAGATTTTCTCCAACTCCCTGACCCACTGATCTGCTTGATCAGGGGTAGCATTCCCACTGAACTTGGGTGGGTTGTGCCTCATGAACTCGGTCAGTCCCATCTGTTCCTGAGGCTAACTGACGTGGGAATTTGTTTCAGCCGACCGACGTGGGAATTTGTTTCAGCCGACCGAGCAGTTTCCCAGTGGTGCATTGTAGCTTGATGGTTCTGAGCCATCGCTGCATTTTGTTGTTGGATGGCAGTTGCCATCATCTCAATAGCCTTGGCAATCTAGCTCATTTCCGAAGAAGGTTGGGGAGGGGTAGGAGGTCTACGTGCCATCTCTCTTCGTTTCAGATCTTGAAACTATGGGTTTCTATATTCCCTACAACTACAAGAATGAGATCGATAAGAAATCAATTCATTCAGGAGGTAACATCTAGACCTTACAAAGGTCAGCATCTCAAAGTCATTAAGAATTTGAGCTCATCAACAGAATCATAATACTTATAATCTCAAGCAAAATACCAGAACAGCTACTGGTATACAACCATCAATCCAAACAACCACTTTCAGTCAATTACAAAAACACTCAATAAAATGAAATAAATCACACCAGAATTCAATGTATGCTAAACATCAAACCTTTGGAATTAAGATTGAGAATCATCTTGATCCAGTTATGAGTGTGCTCCCTCACTACTGTATCAAAATCCTCTCATTCTTAATACTAAGATTTTCAGTTAGGGCATATATTCACTACAGCACACACAAAATTTCAATACAAAAACGTTTGAAAACCTTTCACTATCGTTGTTATTTAAAACTCAAATAAATTTTATGAGCAGAAGAAACACAATGGATCCATAGCCCTCAGGTCATCCTAAGGACGAACTGCTCTGATACCATTAATGTAACATCCCGCCAAAAACTTTTTCATAATTATAAAATGAAATAAAGGTAAAACAATAATATTGAAGTGAACATAATTATATATATGTAATGAAGTTTCTCCTCACAGGGAGTTTAATACATAATCGGTCAGTTTTCCAAAACGTAAACAAAATACAGTAAAATAGAAAGACAGGCGATCTCCTAACAGCAAAAAGGCGATCTCCTATCAGAAAACGACGATCTCCTATCAGAAAACAGAAAAAGGGTGATCGCCTAACAGAAATAGAAACAGGCGATCTCCTTCCGGCGACCACTCACTGAGGAGCTCTACTTCCTGCAACATCATCTGCTCCCGTGTAAAATATACACGATCATCACAGGTTTAAGAAAAAGCCAAACACAACACCAAAAACACAGGGTAAGCTAGATATTTGAAAGAGAGTTGAGATATGAAACTTTAAAATCAAGATAAAACAAATTTAAGACACCCACGTAAAAACCATCAATTTTCTCATTCCCTTCACATGACCATCAAGTAATCACACATTTCACAATTTCCTCAAGAGTCGTTCTATTCACATAATGCATCAAGTGTCTATCAATTTCAATGTTCCTCATTTCTCACGTCAGACTTCCACTGACTCATCACACAAGACACTTGACACTACTACCGGAAGACTCGTGCATTGACTAGACTCAGAGATCTGCACCTGTCATACTACACTGCTGTAATGTTTCCACAGCTATGCGCATCAACATAATCTCGATCTCAATCTCATCACTCTCACAGTATGACAGGGTGAATCCACACAACAGGTCAAGTAGTTATCTTTCAAACACTTACCCATACGTATGAACCTCCATCGACTCTCAACGCCTGAATAACTTCATCTATATGAATTCATTATCTCAGGTGAGTCAGGATATCTCATTATAGAAATCACCGATCAATGCACATCCTACACGATCTTACACGGTATTTTCTTTCCTAAAAATACTATGCCTTGATCCCACATTTACAACATACAACACATCATATAACACTTAAATGAATGATTCCAATCACAACAACAATCATTCCATGGTTTAGATTTTCGAATATCACTTTTAAATCTCAAACAGTTTCAAACAACACAAAAACAGGGGAGTTCGAAAAACAACGCCAAAACCGGCGATATCGTCCAAAAACAGGGGATTATACAATAACAGTTGAAAACCGGTGACCACGTCGCCCCATCATCTCAATCATCTAATATAAGGTTTTCGTTGGAAATAAGGCTAGCTTCCCTTACTTGGACTTGCGCAAAACACTAAGAGCTCCAAAACCCACCGAAGCTTAAAGGTGCCTTAGCTCTGTTTTTGCGTCTGGTTTGTAGAACTTGCAGAGAACCTCCCAGGTGCTCTAAGGGCCGTCGTCGCTCGTCGTACTGGTGCTTGAGGATGCCTGAATCACAGCGTGAAGGAGAGAAAAGAGAAGGATGAAGGTGAGCTCACTCTTTCACTCTTGAACCACTGCAACGTCCTTTGCCTCTCAGAAGTGGGTTTTTGAATCTTAAACCAACTTGTCCACAAAAGCCGCTGCCACCACCCACTCTGCATGGAAGTTTGCGTGTACGCTTCCCTGAACAGTACGACTACGCGTGCCTCTGCGCAGGCCAACACTCTGATGTCACTATTCTGAACCACCCTTTTTGTCTACGTGTCGCGCGTGCAGTACGTCTCCTGCTGAGAGCCTGGGTCCCACCTTATCTGTGTGAAACTCGACATCGCGCGATAACCTTCCACCGATGACCGCTCGCGCGATGACTATCCACCGATGCCTCATCCTGGCGGACAACCGATGTCTCTCCCTGGGAGACGACCGATGTCTCGCCCTGGCGATGACCGCATTCCTCGCGCCCTGGCGATGACCGCAATGCCGCGCGCCCTGGCGATGCCCGCAATGCCTCGCGCCCGGCGATGCCCGACGACACATCGCCATGCCTTGCTGAAGGTTCTTCATCCCACTATGTTACGTCCAAGGTATCGTCTCCACATGACTTGGTGACGTCGGTAGCTTCACATTTCCAAGAGTAGACCAGCCCTATTCCTCGTGCGCCCATGCATGCAACACTAAGGACGATTTCTTATGCTCAAGCATAGAGCTTCGCATGCACAGCGTATCTAAGGCTTAACCCACACCTTGATACGTGTGGTTTTGTGGAATCCACTCTGGTTGATCTAGTATCCCGACCACATACTGAGTGCACTTTCGGCGATCATGTGCACCATAGGCGACTGGCGATCACGTGTAACCTAGGAGACAGGCGATCATGTACTAACCAGGCGATCTCATAGTGTTCTAAACTACACTTTCCTTCCTTTTTTATTTTAAATAAAAACATACTTAGAATTCATTTAAAATATATCCCTTTTTATTCCAATTTAATTTTACAGGTCCTTACAGTGTGCGCTCCTGTAGACCGTCAGAGGACGATTTCTTAGTCTCTTCGCTGAGAACAAGTTCACAGCTCGAGACTGGGGGGCTTGTGATCTGGTCGGTCATCGGTAGTCGATGACATCAGCAGCAGTTGACCACGTGGACCATTCACAGAGTAACAAGTGGTAGAGGATAGCAGGCGAATCAGGGAGGCGATCACTCAGAATGGTAATCGCCTATCGCCTGTGATGTTGAGTAATCGCCTATCGCCTTGAAGATGGGTAATCGCCTATCGCCTTGAAGATGGGTAATCGCCTATCGCCTTGAGGTGAGTAATCGCCTATCGGCTTGAGGATGAGTAATCGCTCATCGCCGGTATGGATCAGTAATCGCCAGATTGCACATGATCGCCGTGTGTTAAGGTTAGGAGATCAGGTGGTCAGGAAGTCGCCGAAAGAGCACATCGCCGGGTGTTTGAGAAGACTTGGCAAGCACTTGTTGTATGGTCTAAGTACAGAGGATAAGTGGCATATCTGCCACCATGTGTAGTGTGAGCTGCAATTGTAAGGACCTGTAAAATTGAATTGGAATAAAAAGGGATATATTTTAAATGAATTCTAAGTATGCTTTTATTTAAAATAAAAAGGAAGGAAAGTGTAGTTTAGAAGACTATGAGATTGTCGGTCGTCTACCACACATGATCGCCAGGGCGCGAGAGGCATGCGGGCATTGCCAGGGCGTGAGGCATGTGGACGTCGCTAGGGCGCGAGAGGCATGCGGGCATCGCCAGGGCGCGAGGCATGCAGACGTCACCAGGGCGCGATGCATGCGGGCATCATCAGGGCGCGAGGCATGCGGGCATCTTCCAGGGGGAGACATCGGTCGTCCGCCAGGATGAGGCATCGGTGGATTGCCTTCGCGCGAGAGGTCATCGGTGGATTGTCTTCGCGCGAGAGGTCATCGGTGGATAGCCTTCGCGCAAGAGGTCATCGGTGGATTGTCTTCGCGCGAGAGGTCATCGGTGGATAGCCTTCGCGCGAAAGGTCATCGGTGGATAGCCTTCGCGCGAGAGGTCATCGGTGGATAGTCTTCGCGCGAGAGGTCATCGGTGGATAGTCTTCGCGCGAGAGGTCATCGGCGAAAGGTTATCGCGCGATGTCGAGTTGCACACAGAGAAGGTGGGACCCAGACTCCCAGCATGGAACGTCCTGCACGTACGCCACGTAGACAAAAAGGATGATTCAGAATAGTGACATCAGAATGTTGGCATGCGCAGGAGACACTCGCGGTCGTACTGTTCAGGAAGTGGTTGGCATGCGCAAGAGACAAACATGGTCGTACTGTTCAGAGAAACGTACACTCAGACTTCTCTGCAGAGTGGGTGGTGGCAGCTGCTTTTGTGGACAAGCTGGTTTAAGATGTAAAAACCCACTTCTGAGAGAGGGGAACGTTGCAGTTGTTCAAGAGCGAAAGAGTGAGTTTACCTCCCTTCTCCTCCATTCTCTCCTTCGCACTGCGATTCTGGCACCTTCACACAAGAGTACGACGAGCGACGGCCACCATTAGAGCACCTGGGAGGTTCTTTGCAAGTCCTTCAAACCAGACGCAAAAACAGAGCCAAGGCATTCTTTAAGCTTCGTTGGGTTTCGGAGCTCCTGATGTTTTGCGCAAGTCCAGGTAAGGGAAGCTAGCCTTCATTTTCAATACAAGGCATAGATTAGCTGTTTCTGAAGTGAGGGCGACGTGGTCGCCGGTTTCGTTTTCATCTTCGTGAATGCTCTGTTCTATGTGTTTGGGCGACGTGGTCGCCGGTTTTAAATACAGACTTCGAAATACCTTGTTTTTGAACCAGATCGCCGGTTTTGGCGTTGTTTGCGAACTCCCTATTTTTGGTGTTGCTTTGAAACTGTTTGAGATTTAAATGAGATATTCGAAAATAAGAACCTTGGAGTGAGTTTTGCTGTGATTTAAAATCATTCCTTTAAGTGTTATGTGATGTGTTGAATGTGGTGAATGTGGGATCAAGGCATAGTATTTTCAGGAAAGAAAATACCGTGTAAGATCGTGTAGGATGTGCATTGATCGGTGATTCCTAATGAGATATCCTGACTCTGCTGAGATAATGGAATCACATAGAGGAAGTTACTCAATTGGTGAGAGTCGAAGGAGGTTCATATGAATGGGTGAGTCGTGTGAAAAAGAACGAGCTCGGCCTGTTCCATGGATTAACCCTGTCATACTGTGAGAATGATGAACTTGAGATCGAGATTGTGTTGATGCGCATAGCTGGGGAAACATTACAGCTGTTTAGTATGACAGGTGCAGATCTCTGAGTCTAATCAATGCACGAGTCTTCCGGAAGTAGTGTCAAGTGTCTTGTGTGCTGAGTCAGTGGTAGTCTGACGTGAGAAATGAGGGACCTTGAAATTGATAGACACTTGATGCAGTTTGTGAAATAGAATGACTCTGTGCAAATATTGTAAAGTGTGTGATTTCTTGGCGATCAGGTGAAGGGAATGAGAAACTTTATAGTTTTATGTGGGTATCTTGAATTTGTTTTATCCTGATTTTTATGTTCATATTTAAACTCTCTTTAAAATATATAGCTTACCCTGCGTGTTCTGCTCTATGGCTGTTTTTCTCTTAAAACTGTGATGATCGTGTAATTTTTACACGGGAGCAGATGATCTTCCAGGAAGTAGAGCTCCTTAGTGAGTGGTCGCTGGGGAAGAGATCGCCTGTTTCTATCTCTTGGTGGTGATCGCCAGATTTATGTCCTGATAGCAGATCGCCTGTTTTGGGGTCTTCTGTTAGGAGATCGCCGGTTTATGTATGGAGACCGCCGTTTTCGTTGTATTTGATTGATTTCGTTAAGTTTTGAAAAACATTTGACTGGTTATGTATTAAACTCCCTGTGAGGAGCAACTTCATTACTTATATATATAATTATGTTCTCTTCAACATTATTTGTTTACCTTTATTTTCATTATATAAATATGAATGGTTTTTAGCGGGATGTTACATTAATGGTATCAGAGCAGTTCGTCCTTAGGATGACCTGAGGGCTGTGGATCCATTGTGTTTCTTCTGCTCATAAAATTTATTTGAGTTTTAAATAACAACTATAGTGAAAGGTTTTCAAACATTTTTGTATTGAAATTTTGTGTGTGCTTTAGTGAATGTATGCCTTAACTAAAAATCTTAGTATTAAGAATGAGAGGATCTTGATAAAGTAGTGAGGGTGCACACTCATAACTGGATCGAGATGATTCTCAATCTTAATTCCAATGGTTTGATGTTTAGCATACATTGAATTCTGGTGTGATTTATTTCATTTTATTGAGTGTTCTTGTAATTGACTGAAAGTGGTTGTTTGGATTGATGGATTGTATACCAGTAGCTGTTCTGGTGTTTTGCTTGATATTATAAGTATCATGATTCTGTTGATGAACTCAAATTCTGAATGACTTTGAGATGTTGACCTTTATAAGGTCTAGATGTTACCTCCTGAATGAATCGATTTCTTATCGATCTCATTCTTATAGTTGTGGGGGGGGGGGGGATATAGAAACTAATAGTTTCCTAATCTTCTACAGAGAAGAATGGCTCCTAGACAGCCTACCCCTCCCAAACCTTCTGCTGAAATGGGCAAGATCGCCAGGGCCATTGGGATGATGGCGAGTGCCATCCAGCAGCAGAATACGGCGATGTCTCAGAATCACCAAGCTACGCTGCAACATTAGGAGACCGCCAGATCGGCTGCAACAGCCCCCAACGTCGGTCAGCCTTAGGAGCAGATGGGACTGACCGAGTTCATGAGGCACAACCCACCCAAGTTCAGTGGGAAGGCTACCCCTGATCAAGCAGATCAGTGGGTCAGGGAGTTGGAGAAAATCTTCAGGGCGACCTCCTGCCCTGAAGATAAGAAGCTGGTATTCGCCCCATATATTATGTCTGGAGAAGCTGAGCTCTGGTGGATGGGAACTCAGCAGATGATGGAGGCCCGAGAGGAAGTGTTGGATTGGGAGAGCTTCAGGGTGAGGTTCCTGGAGAAACACTTCCCAGACAGCGCAAGGTTTGCGAAGGAAGCTAAGTTCCTAAAGTTGGAGCAGGGGGATATGTCTGTGAACACCTATGCTGCTCAGTTTGAGTACCTCGCCCGATTCTATACCCAGGCGACCTCCGAGGCCTGGAGGTGTAGGAAGTTCGAAGAGGGGCTGAAGCATGGGCTGAAAAGGACCATAGCCCCGATGTGCATCAGGGAATTTCACGCCTTAGTAGAAAAGGCGAAGATGGTGGAGACCCTGGAAAAGGGTGATTCTCGGGTGATCAGGTCACACCCAGGAGGTTCTTCCAGTGGGAAAGCTAAGGCACAGCACCCACAAAGCAAGCCCTATGCGAGACCTCCACCACATCGGGCAGGAGCAGCACCTCCCCAGTTTCAGCAGCAGCAACCTTGGAAACACAAGTGTCTCCATTGTGGTGGACCACACGCCTCCAATGCATGCTTCAAGAAGACTTCAGAGAGAAGATGTTTTGCCTGCCAAAAGACAGGACACGTTGCTAGAGAGTGCCCTAGCAGGAATGGGGCGACCCAACCCAGTGGCTCTCAGCAGATGAGGAACGAAGGGGGCAGACCTCAGGCAACAGGGAGAGTGTTTGCCATGTCAGGAGCAGAGGCGTCTCAGTCAGGTAACCTCGTGCAGGGTATATGTTTTATAGCTGGTAGGGGTGTAAAAGCTTTGTTTGATTCTGGAGCGACACACTCCTTTGTGTCAAGCCTGTGTGTAGCCGAGTTGGGCCTTCTAGTGAAGGAGTTACCTTCCGAACTGTTGGTCTCTACACCTGCGTCAGGACAGGTGTCGACCTCTACAGTTTGCCCCGAATGTCCAGTGATAGTAGAGGGACGCAGATTCAAAGTGAACTTGATCTGCCTACCTCTTCAGGACCTGGATGTTATCCTGGGAATGGATTGGCTAGCTGCCAATCACGTTCTCATAGACTGCGGTAGTCAGAAGGTAGCGTTTCCAGACCCCCAAGAATCAGAGGTGATATTAGTTCAGCACGGGTGGTCAGAGTTGGAAGAAGGGGCGAGGTGCTTCGTGATGCTAGCTCGGTTGGAAGTGGAGAATGAAGGGGACGTAAGCAGAATACACGTGGTGAAAGATTTCACGGATGTATTTCCAGAAGAGGTACCTGGGTTACCCCCTAAGAGAGAAGTGGAATTCTCTATTGATTTGGTACCTGGAGCTGGACCAGTGTCAACGGCTCCAGCTGAGTTGATGGAATTTAAGAAGGAAGTGTAAGTTAGATTTAGTTGTACCAAGGTTTAGTTTCAGCTGCATATAAGTTATGGAGAGTATATAAGCAGAATGTTGAGGGTTTAAAGACTTAAGCATGTGTACCCATGGGAAGTACCGGGGTTAAGTTCCAAGAATGAAAGAATGAATTTTCTTTTATTTGAAACTTGGGAGATGTTTATGTCGATGAAACAGCATGAGATGACTCTAGCTTAACCACAAGCTTAAAAGGAAAGAGGAGATATTGTATTTATGTCTAAAGTGCAATTAGACAGAGAAATTTGCGGAAAAATACCAAGTAGAGAAGTTACTGGGATAAGAGAGAAAGCTTCACGCAGAATGGATGCTGTTTTGTGGATCGTGATTTGGAAGATGAGTATGGAAATGGTGGGTTGAGATTTGAGGCTCCTGATGCAGTAAGTCTCCTGAACATGGCAAATGAGGATGCCGTTCTGCCTGTGAACGTAGAAGGGAAGGAGGTAATGGCTATGGATAGAATAAGGGTAAGCCGTGTTATGATGATGTTGAGTTCTTCTAGCAATGTTAGTAAATTGCAGAAAGTTGGAGGTGGAAGCAGAACTTTCCGTGCCTTGTATTTCTAATGGGATGGGTTTTGCAGCTAATCCCTTAGAGGGGCAGTTGTGGTGGTCAGCGTTTCGTTTCTGATTTTATAAACAATGCTGCATTGTCAGCTGTATCTGTTCTTCCAGGTCGGTGCTAGTATAGGGGTACTCTGGCGTGATGGTGGCGTTACAGAATGCTAATTTAGATGAAAAATCTGGAGTGTGTCTCCAAGGCTGCTAGAGGTCCAGAACGATGAGTTGCTTGATAAAGAGGGACCACAGAAACTAGAGGAATGGGTCCCTTCGTCTAGAGTGGCAGCTACTGATTAATTTGGGTATGCGATGTTCAGACCGCTTAACAGTCAAGCCATGTGATCTCGCCGCAGACTCAAGCGTGGAGAGAATGCCTCGTCACTCCTTCGTTTGACTTTCTATCTGCTGCGCGCTCTGCAAGGAGGCTCCAGGAACCTTCACCGGAACTCCGAATGGTGCCTGCAAAACACACAGGCGGCGCCTCTAGCGGCCGTTGTAGCTCCGACGCTCAAGTCAGGCAACGGGAACACCAAAAGGTCTCTCTTAGGTTTCTCTGTGTGAGACCGTGTGTGTGTGCCCTCAGTCCTCTTTGATTCGAAGACTGAGTGCTCTTGGATTTGTGTTGTGTGTCTGAGGTAAAGATTGCATACCTGGTTTGGTGTTCTTCTTCCTCATATAAACCCTGCGTAGCCCCTACAGGCTACCTCTAGGTTCACTTAATTACTCTGCAGTGCCGCTTCCACTCCCCAGGGTGCTTTGCGTGCCAGCCTTCTTCACTTGAGTGCCAGGTCTGACAGGGGAGGCCGCGTGGGTACCTCTGGACCCCTCGACTTCTGTGCCTACCTGCCTTACCTATTCTCTGGGAACATCTTCACCATCCACGTGGCAGACATGCAACCCCACTGGGAGACTCTAACTTTGATGGGTTCTTGTAAGGACCTGGAAAATTAAATTGGAATAAAAGTGGTATATTTAAATAATTTCGGAAGGTGTCATTATCTAAAATACAAAGTTGGTAAATGAAGTTTCGTAGTGGCAGACATCGGACGTCGCCCTTGACCTGGGACATGATCGCCTGTCGAGTAGGTTGTACATGATCACCGAAAATGCACGTAGTAGGTGGTCACCATCCTGGATCAACCAGAGTGGGTTTCAACAGCCACGCGTATCAAGGTGTGGGTTAAACCTTAGATGCGCTGTGCATGCGAACTCTATGCTTGAGCGAAAGAGATCACCCTTAGTGTAGCATGCATGGAAGAACGAGGAGAAGTGCTGATCTACTCTTGGAAATATGAAGCCACCGACGTCACCGAGTCATGTGGAGAAGATACCTTAGACGTAACATAGTGGAATGAAGGACCTCAAGGAAGGCGTGGCGATGTGTCATCGAGCATCGCCAGGGCGCAAGGCATGCAGGATCGCCTGGGCGCGAGGGGCATGCGGGCATCATCAGGGGGAGAGGTCATCGGTTGCTAGCCCTCGCGCGAGAGGTCATCGGTTGTTAACCTTCGCGCGAGAGGTCATCGGTTGTTAGCCTTCGCGCGAGAGGTCATCGGTTGTTAGCCTTCGCGCGAGAGGTCATCGGTTGTTAGCCTTCGCGCGAGAGGTCATCGGTTGTTAGCCTTCGCGCGAGAGGTCATCGGTGGATAGTCTTCGCGCCGGTGGTCATCGGTGAAAAGGTCATCGCGCTACGTTAAGTTATACACAGAGAACGTGGGACCCAGACATCCAGCATCAGACGTTCTGCACGCGCGCCACGTAGACGAAAAGGGTGGTTCAGAATAGTGACCTCAGAGTGTTAGCCTGCGCAAAAGCACGCGTAGTGGTACTGTTCAGGGAAGCGTACACGCGAACTCCCCTGCAGAGTGGGTGGTGGCAGCTGCTTTTGGGGGATAAGTGGTTTAAGATGCAGAAAGCCACTGCTCAGAGGGAGAAAACGTTGCAACATTCAAAGAGAGAAAGAGTGAGTTACCTCCTTCCTCTCCATTTCTCTCCTTCACACTGCGATTCTAGTACACCTTCACGCAGGAATACGACGAGCGACAGCCACCATTGGAGCACTTGGGTGGTTCTCTGCAAGCTCTTCAAAACCAGACACAAGAACAGAGTCAAGGCGTTCTTCAAGCTTCGTTGGATTTCGGAACTCCTGGTGTTTGCGCAAGTCCAGGTAAGGGAAGCTAGACCTCTTTTCCATACAAGCCATAGTGTAGCTTTTTCTGAAGTGTGGGCGACGTGGTCGCCGTTTTCGCTTTTGTCTTCGTGAAATGCTTGGTTTGTGTGCTTGGGCGACGTGGTCGCCGGTTTTAAACATAGCCTTTGAAATACCATGTTTTTGAACTAGATCGCCGGTTTTGGCGCTGTTTTACGAAATCTCTGTTTTTGATGTTGTTTTGAAACTACTTGAGATTTACATGAGATATTCGAAGATCTGAAGCTTTGAAATGTTTGTTGATGTGATTTGAATCATTTACTTGAGTGGTATGATGTGTTGAATGCTGTGAATGTGGGATCGAGGCATAGTATTTTCAGGAAAGGAAATACCGTGTTGAGATTGGTTAGGAAAGTGCATTGATCAGTGAGTAACCTGTTAATGAGACGATCCTGACTCTGCTGAGATAATGGAATCACGTAGATGAAGTTATTCAGTTGGTGAGAGTCGAAGGAGGTTCGTATGAATGGGCGAGTAGTTTGAAAAAGAATGGGCTCGACTGTTATACGAATTAACCTTGTCATGCTGTATGGTGATGTGTTGAGATTCATCGTATGCTTGTGAATGTGTGAGATTTCACGGCGACCCTGTGGATGTGTGAGATTCCACAGTGGGCAGTATGACAGGTGCATGTCTCTGGATACTAAGTTCAACGCACGAGTCAATCCGGAAGTAGTGTCAAGTGTCTTGTGTTGTGAGTCAGTGGAAAGTCTGACATGTGAAATGAGAAACTTGAATATTGATAGACACTTGATGCTGTATTGTGAAATAGAATGATTCTGAGGAATGTTGTGAAGTTTATGATTTTTGGGCGATCAGGTGAAGGGATGAGCAGCTCTACGTTTTACATGGATAATCTTGAAACTTGTTTTACCTTAATTTTAATGTTCCTATTTAAACTCTCTTTAAAATGTCTAGCTTACCCTGTGGTGTTTCTTTGGTGTTGTGCTTGGTTCTCTTTAAAAACTGTGATGATCGTGTAATTGTTACACGGGAGCAGATGATCTTCCAGGAAGGAGAGCTCCTTAGTGAGTGGTCGCCGAGGGAGAGATCGCCGGTTTCTACCTCTCGGTGGTGATCGCCGGTTTTCGTGTCCTGATAGAAGATCGCCCGTTTGGAGGTCTTCTGTTAGGGATCGCCGTTTTAAAGTTGGAGATCGCCGTTTTCTTTTGAGACCGCCTGTCTTACTGCATTTCTTTTATTTTCGTAAAATCTTGCAAACATTTGATTTGGTTATGTATTAAACTCCCTAAGAGGAGTAACTTCATTTCTGATATATATAAATACATATTATTTTGCACTCTTCAATATTATTTGGTTACACTTAATTTCAATTATACATGGATGTATGTATTATTTTGGCGGGATGTTACAGTTCTCGTCCAGCAGGATTCTGCACTTAACTGCGTCTCCTCATCTTCATGCGTGGTCGTCTCGCGACTAAGGCCATTCATTGTCTCTGGGCGCTTTGCTGATCATCGATTGCGTTGTTCACATCGCGCGGCCGATGTCACCTCAACACACACCGATGACCGATGTGCTTCTTCACATCCTCGTGCTCTGCTTATGGAATCAGGCGAGGTCCTTGAGCAACGTTCTCGCTGGGAGCCTGGGTCCCAATTTAACGCGTGTTGACAAGGAACCCCCGACGACTGATCATTCTCCATGCACCGATGACTGATCACAATGCATGTACCGATGACAGATCACTCTGAACGCACCGATGACTGATCGGTGCTTCGTCCCTTCTCGCGCTCTTCTTCCAGGCGCTCAAGTAGGAACTGATCTGCTGGTGGCGGTCACTCGGTAGCTGACCACTGATCGCCGTTCTTGAACGATCTCCACCCTGGTTTATCTGCCTTCACGTGTCACGCGTCACTCTGTGAT
The DNA here is from genome assembly GCA_013389735.1 of Phaseolus lunatus. Taxonomy (NCBI): domain Eukaryota; kingdom Viridiplantae; phylum Streptophyta; class Magnoliopsida; order Fabales; family Fabaceae; genus Phaseolus; species Phaseolus lunatus. The sequence continues at coordinate 22,165,913 of CM023863.1, read as the reverse complement.
TGGCCCACGTGGTCATCTGCTTCTGACGTCATCGCCTACCGATGACCGACCAGATCACAAGCCCCCCAGTCTCGAGCTGTGAACTTGTTCTCAGCGAAGAGACTAAGTGGTCTTCGTTGCCAAAGGGAAGAAGGAGCTCGAAGCTGATGTACCTGAGACCATGGCTGTTGGTGCTGAGGTTCTGATAGATGGGTTCCCTGGGCTTGCAGCAGGTTCACTGCGTCCTACCAGACTCGGACTCTACCCAACCTAGCCTCCACCATTCAGTGGCCGATGGCAGGCTCATTCCTCCTCCTTGAGCTTCTTCCCTTGCCACTTCTCCTTGTGTGTAATTTCTCTTGCTGCTACAAACTTGTATATAATCTTGTATGCATAAGTTCGTGTTGGATGACTGACCTGATGGCGTCTAAATGCTTCGACTGATCGTCCAAGACCTTGTTTGGGCAAGCTTTCATACTAAGAGCTTTGCTACCGACCACCGACTAGCATGTTAGCGCACCACCGATCAGTCATCGCGCTTCATGCTTCGCATTACTTCCGCGTCACTCCAGCGCTAAGTGCATAGAGGACCCGACCTCTGAAGTTGATGCCTGTGTTTTGGGGAAGAGGACTGCTTCTTGATGACCCCTCTTGCCTTAGCCTCGCTGTAGGAAGTTGAGGTGAGGTCTTTCTCCTCTCGCCCCAGCCTCGCTGTAACAAGTCGAGGTGAGGACTTTTTATCTCGCCTCAGCCTTGCTGTATAAAGTCGAGGTGAGGACTTTCTCTGTAGTCTTAACCTTGCTGTATGGAGCAGAGGATAAGGACTTGGTTCCTTTGCCTCGACCTTTCCGTAAGAAGCAGAGGAAGAGGACTTTCTCTGCCTGCACCCTGCTGTATAAAGTCGAGGGCGAGGACTTTTCTCTGCCTGCACCCTGCTGTATAAAGTCGAGGGTGAGGACTTTCTCTTGCCTGCACCCCGCTGTACAAAATCGAGGGCGAGGACTTTTCTCTGCCTGCACCCCGCTGTATAAAGTCGAGGGTGAGGACTTTTTCTGTTGCCTTAACCTTGCTGTATGAAGCAGAGGATAAGGACTTGGTTCTCTTGCCTCAACCTTGCTGCAAGAAGCAGAGGAAGAGGGCTTTCTTCACTGAGTGGGTGCATGCTCCTAGGGGAGCACCAGGGGTGGCTATCTAAGCGCACTCGCCAGGCGCATCCCTGCCTGCATGGTATCACCGCACGCCCTTTGAGTGGGCAACTCCTCTTTTTCTGGTTTGGGATCGTGCGGGGCGCATGCGTAACGCTCTCGCTGGGAGCCTGGGTCCCAGCTTAACACGTGTTAACAAGACCCCGATGATCAACCTTCTTCTGGAATCATGCGAGGTGCGTGCGTAACGCTCTCGCTGGGAACCTGGGTCCCAGCTTAACACGTGTTACCACGACCCCGATGACCAATGGACTGACCGAGTACTTACCCCGACATGCACCGATGGCTGATCTCGCTTTGGGTGCACCGATGACTGATCGGGCTCTGCTTCTTGGTGCTTAAACGCGACGGTGATGTCTCGTTACGGGGAAGAAGAGTTTTACTTGTTGACCCCTCTTGCTTGCCCCGAGTTCATCGACCTTTGGGTCTGATTCCTCTTGGACGTTTCTCGAAATCTTCCCTTTCCCTCTCTTGGTTTTCCTAGAATTCCCGAGTTCCCAAATTTTGGCCACCTGCACTCACTCCTGGGGTGAGGAGGACATAGGTTAGTGGTCCGTACTCGCGCCTGGGGCGAGCAGGCTCCAACTGATCCCTTGGACTTGTATTTGGGGCAAGCAGAACTTGAAACTGGGAAACATGTGCACACTTGACATACTGAAATCTTTTTTATTGGGTGGCCTCGTTAAAAACCCTCATTAGGGAAAAGAGTGCCCCCTGATTTGCTCAACTATTTAACAGTATATACATTGAGTGTGTTCAGTGCAAGAACGCATCTACCTTACAACTTAACTGAAGTAGAAACTTAAGTGTGTAGCGTTCCACGTCTATGGGATAGATGCTCCATCCAGGGTCTCTAGCCGATAGGCTCCATTCTCCAGCGCCTCAACCGCTCTGTATGGGCCTTGGCGATGACTGACCTGGCGAGCACACCATTCTCCCAGCAACGATGAAAAGCTGTCCTTAACTTCAAACTTGTTCGCGCATCCCAAGTTCTCCATAAGCTCACTGCTTCCCTTTCGTTACACCATCGCGAGGTGTGTTAAAACGAACTGACTGGACTTCCTTGAACTTGTGTGGGAAACTCATGACTTCAAGCGCTTCTCCAATGATTCATCCACTCTGGATGGGCGATTACCGACCTGGGAAGCCTTACTCATGAGGGGTGATCACGCCCTTTGCTTCAGCTCCCACCTGAGCTACCTGGGAGCCCCCCCAGTGTGGCATCTTCTATCATCTGATTTCCCCGAGCACAGGGATTTCATGCTGCTGATCGCCTGCCTGGGACCCCGAAAGGCGATCACCTTGTGTCCCTCGCAGGTAATCGGTCAGGAGTCCTGCTTTCACCAACTCAGCAAGTTGACGCCCCAACGCCAGGCATGTGTGGAGTGTGTGTCCATAAGCCTAATGGAACTCACACCACTTGTCCTTCCTCTTTCCAAGTACCATGTCAGTTTTCTCTGGTACTCGGAGTCTTGCAGCCACGGCGGGGATGGCGATCAGCTTTGCCAACTCTATCACGAAATCATACCTAGGGGGTGTGTTGTTCTCCCTTGCACGCCCCCTGGGCTGGTCCTTCCTGGGTGCATAGGGACGAGGCTTCCCTGCGCCTTCCTCTCCTCCCTGGTCTCATACACCCGCACCTGCTGCTGTTGCTTCCCCTGACCTCCGCGCGGCTTCGTCGGCACAATGCTGCTTCTCTTCTCAGAGACCTCCGTCTCTGCTACTATGTGCGCCACCGCTCGTCGCCGGATCTCAGCAAAGGTGGCGGGGTGGCTCCTGATGAGGGATTCACTGAAAGGACCAGGCAGCACGCCTTTCTTGAACGCGTGCACTAACATGTTCTCGTCCTTGCTGGGCAATCTCACCACCTGCGCAGCGAAATGGTTGAGGAAGTCCTTCAGCGACTCCCCCTGGTACTGGCGCACGTCGAACAAGTCGTAAGTCACCACCGGCGGCGCTCTGTTGACTATATACTGCTCCGTGAATAGCTTTGAGAACTGATGGAAGGAGGTGATGCGGCCCTCCGGCAAGCTCACGAACCACTCCATAGCCACTCCGCTCAGCGTGCTCATAAACATTTTGCAGTATACTGCGTCTGAACCTCCAGACAGCATCATCTGAGTGTGGAAGGCTGTCAAATGTGCTTCTGGGTCTTCCACCCCCGTGAACGACGCCTTCACTCCCACTAGGTTGGGGGGCACCACCGTGTTCATGATCTCGGGGGAGAAGGGCATAGGAAATGCTCTAGGGGGCGACGGCGGCATCGACGTTCTGTCTTCGAATACGCGCTCATTCTGTGCCTGCAGCTCCCTACGCAACTCCTCGTTCACGCGGTTCAACTCTTCATTCCTGCTATGCGATGCAGTCAGCTCTGCATGCATCTTCTCCTGCTCAGCTCTCGATGCCGCGACGTTCTCCTGCAACGCGCGCATCATCTCCATGACCTGCGCCATGGTCGCAGTTCCTTCACCAGCAGGTGGTGGAGGTGTCGTTTGTCTGGTTCTTCTAGTCATCTGTACGATTTCTATCCTCGTTCTTGTGTATGGGGGCTTCGTTTTACTTCGTGCCCCACGGTGGGCGCCAAATGATCTCGCCGCAGACTCAAGCGTGGAGAGAATGCCTCGTCACTCCTTCGTTTGACTTTCTATCTGCTGCGCGCTCTGCAAGGAGGCTCCAGGAACCTTCACCGGAACTCCGAATGGTGCCTGCAAAACACACAGGCGGCGCCTCTAGCGGCCGTTGTAGCTCCGACGCTCAAGTCAGGCAACGGGAACACCAAAAGGTCTCTCTTAGGTTTCTCTGTGTGAGACCGTGTGTGTGTGCCCTCAGTCCTCTTTGATTCGAAGACTGAGTGCTCTTGGATTTGTGTTGTGTGTCTGAGGTAAAGATTGCATACCTGGTTTGGTGTTCTTCTTCCTCATATAAACCCTGCGTAGCCCCTACAGGCTACCTCTAGGTTCACTTAATTACTCTGCAGTGCCGCTTCCACTCCCCAGGGTGCTTTGCGTGCCAGCCTTCTTCACTTGAGTGCCAGGTCTGACAGGGGAGGCCGCGTGGGTACCTCTGGACCCCTCGACTTCTGTGCCTACCTGCCTTACCTATTCTCTGGGAACATCTTCACCATCCACGTGGCAGACATACAACCCCACTGGGAGACTCTAACTTTGATGGGTTCTCGTCCAGCAGGATTCTGCACTTAACTGCGTCTCCTCATCTTCATGCGTGGTCGTCTCGCGACTAAGGCCATTCACTGTCTCTGGGCGCTTTGCTGATCATCGATTGCGTTGTTCACATCGCGCGGCCGATGTCACCTCAACACACACCGATGACCGATGTGCTTCTTCACATCCTCGTGCTCTGCTTATGGAATCAGGCGAGGTCCTTGAGCAACGTTCTCGCTGGGAGCCTGGGTCCCAGTTTAACGCGTGTTGACAAGGAACCCCCGACGACTGATCATTCTCCATGCACCGATGACTGATCACAATGCATGTACCGATGACAGATCACTCTGAACGCACCGATGACTGATCGGTGCTTCGTCCCTTCTCGCGCTCTTCTTCCAGGCGCTCAAGTAGGAACTGATCTGCTGGTGGCGGTCACTCGGTAGCTGACCACTGATCGCCGTTCTTGAACGATCTCCACCCTGGTTTATCTGCCTTCACGTGCCACGCGTCACTCTGTGATTGGCCCACGTGGTCATCTGCTTCTGACGTCATCGCCTACCGATGACCGACCGGATCACCATACTCTCCTGAACGCCATTCAGGTCGTCCTCTTGAGTTGAATCAGCAGTGTATTGCCTGGTGGTATGATGGGTGGCGGGAAGGTGTTGTGACTGCAGCTAATGTCAGTAGTTGATGGATCTTCGTCGGATTGCTCTACCTTAGAAAGTGAATCATCATCCATCCCCAAAGTTGAAGTTGCTAAGAAGGCGAGCAAGAATCGTTTGGTTGGGAAACCCTTGTGGATCTGGAAAATATGAAGGGAATAACTTTTAGGGAGCCACTCTATGTCGCTCATGAGGACAAGGATAATAACTCTTGTAGAGGCAGTGATGATGTTGACAATGAGGAGAAGACCTTTGGAGTTGTAGTTGGAGATCATGCATTTATGAAAGTGACACCAACCAAGGGTGTAGGACGGGCGATCAGATCAAAGAAGTTGTCCCCTAAGTTCGTGGGACCATATCAGATCTTAAGGAGGATTGGTCCAGTGGCCTATGAGATCGCCCTACCTCCCCATTTAGCAAATCTGCACAACGTCTTTCACATATCACAGCTGAGGAAGTACATGGCAGACCCTAGTCATGTGCTGGAAGTGGACGATGTGCAGATCAGGGATGACTTGTCCTTTGAAGCGAAACCAGTCAGGATTGACGATAGGCAAAGTAAACAGCTCAGAGGCAACTTGGGAGTTAGAAGGACCCATGAGAGAAGCCTATCCATACCTCTTTTTCTTGTAATTCAATTTTCGAGGACGAAAATTTTTTCTTGTTGGGGAGAATGTAAGGACCTGTAAAATTGAATTGGAATAAAAAGGGATATATTTTAAATGAATTCTAAGTATGCTTCTATTTAAAATAAAAAGGAAGGAAAGTGTAGTTTAGAAGACTATGAGATCGCCGGTCGTCTACCACACATGATTGCCAGGGCGCGAGAGGCATGCGGGCATCGCCAGGGCGCGAGGCATGTGGACGTCGCCAGGGCGCAAGAGGCATGCGGGCATCGCCAGGGCGCGAGGCATGCAGACGTCGCCAGGGCGTGATGCATGCGGGCATCATCAGGGCGCGAGGCATGCGGGCATCTTCCAGGGGCAGACATCGGTCATCCGCCAGGATGAGGCATCGGTGGATTGCCTTCGCGCGAGAGGTCATCGGTGGATTGTCTTCGCGCGAGAGGTCATCGGTGGATAGCCTTCGCGCGAGAGGTCATCGGTGGATTGTCTTCGCGCGAGAGGTCATCGGTGGATAGCCTTCGCGCGAGAGGTCATCGGTGGATAGTCTTCGCGCGAGAGGTCATCGGTGGATAGTCTTCGCGCGAGAGGTCATCGGTGAAAGGTTATCGCGCGATGTCGAGTTGCACACAGAGAAGGTGGGACCCAGACTCCCTGATGGAAGAGGGCCAAGCACAACCTTCCATGAAAGGCAAGAGCCAAGTCAAGAGCGTCTAAGACCAAGCTAGGAGCGTCTAAGACAAGCTAGGAGCGTCTAGGACGAGAAGGCCAAGCTAGAAGCGTCTAGGACAAGAAGACTTGGATCAAAGCTATGAATGGGAGAGTGGCATACTAGCACATATTCCGTGAAGGCCCATCAAATGTAGTTTAGCTTTAATTGGGGTGTAAATAGCATAGCCATGTGGACAAATGTTTATTTTTCTGCACATTAGAATTAAGGAGAAGTTAACCTTCCCACTATTCTAGAAAGCCCATGGAGGGGGTGAACTTACAAACTAGACACACCCCTCCCCATGTGCTCACACTTTCCATGTGGCCCATGTGCTTCACATTTACATTTCATTTGGCTAGCATTAGGGTTGCATTATGGTCCTCCTTAGCCTATAAAAGGAGGAGCCTACACCTTGTATTTTCAAGATTAAATAGAGTATTGTTATGCTGCCAAAATTGTGCCATACACCACTCTTTGCCTAACACTTAGGTTTTAGTCTTCAATTCATCACTACCAAAGGGGCTGGCCAAACCTCCCCATTTCCTCACTCTTCATGCACCTTCAAGGCACCCATGCTTCCTAGGAAGGCCTTGCTCACCTCCTCCATAAGCTTCCGCATCCATCATCACCAAGGAACTCCAAAATCCAAAGAAGAGCTCATAGGAATGCTATCATTTGGTATCTAGAGCTATGGTTCTTCAAAGATGAGTATCTCTTTTCATTTTATTTTTGAGTTCTTCTTTTCTCCAAGTTGTTCATCTTTATTCCAAGTTGTCTTGCTGTTTTTTGTGTTTTAATATGATTTGAATGCTTGTTTATTCATTTCATTTGGTGGGTTTGTTCAAACTTGTGCTTGAACATCTATTTTCAATTTTGTGTAGGATTCTTGATATATTTGTGTTGCTGTTTTTATTTTTAGGTATTTGAGTCTTGCTTGAAATTTCATTTGGGTCATATGATGTTCTTGTGTCTTTTCATTTTATGAATCCATAAGTTTTGTCTAAGTCATGTGTTTCCATATTTGTCATCAAATCCTAGTAGTACTCTTTTTGATTTATTTGTTTCTTGTTTTTGGTCTGAATGTTTGATCTGAAATCTGTTTTGTGTTGATCCTTTGGTGCATTTTTAATTTTAGTTTGAGTTCTTATTTGTGTGTTAGATCCACACAAATTCCATCATATTAACTCCATTGTGTTTTTGAGGTATATCATTCTGTTTTTCATTCCAGTTTTCAGAACCCCCTGTTTTTCACTTTTCTGTGCTGACTGTTTTGATTTATGAAAATGACATACATCATCAAAAATTTCTGAGCCTCTGGATTTCACAAATTTGAGGTGTTATCAAAAGGAAAAAAAAAGAACCATCTGAAAAGAAGAAATATAAAAAAAAAGATAAATATTACAAAAAAAGTGTGCAATCCTGACGTTCCAGCTGGCAGCTCTGAGCACTGATTTTATAAAATTTACCAAAATTAATTGGTATATGCGTTTGGAGTGAAACCAACGCCAAAAGTTTGTTAAGATCTTGTTCTGATTGTGTCTCAATTTTCAGAAGCAAATACAAAAGGGTAAGCTCAGCATAAATCTTTTAAAGATACGCTTTCTGGACCACAACAATTTGTGCTTTTCTGTGGTGCTGTTTTTTGGTTTTTAAATCAAATCTAGTGCTATTCCTAGGTTCCTTTTTGTGTGCCATCCATTATTTGAGTACCTTTTATTTGCTTGTCTAATTTCATTTGAACTCTTTCTAGTTGTGTCACATTTAAATTCCATTTGTGTGGTACTGTTTTTCAAATTAATTTGTTTCTTGCTTTCTTTCTTTGGCCTCTAAGCTTGTTGGTGGATTAAATATCAATTGGTACTTGTTGAGTGAGAATTTGACTTGAGGGGAGTCTAGCTTGCTTAATAGGTGCTGGATTGAAGATTTTATTAACCTAATTCCAAGAGGAACAAAGGCAAAGGGCAGCAACAAACACCATACTACAAATACACCACACACTTTGGAAGGCCCAACAAGTAGAAAAGCAACAAAAGGGGTGCAACTAGAAGAACAACAAAAGGGGTGCAAATAGTAAAAGCAACAAAGGGAGTGTCATTTAATTTCTTTGCAATCTTTCTTGTGTTAATTACTTGTTAATCACGCAATTAGTCGGTGAGTGTGTCTTCAAGGGCTCCAAGTGTCCAAGAAGCCTCACCTAGGGCCGTCTAGCTTAATTTTGTTTTTATTAATTGCTTTAATTGAACCAACTTGCTTTAATCACTTCGTTAATTTCTTGTTTAATCTTGTTTAAGGCTTTGATAGCTTGCATTGTTTTCTTGCATTAAAAATTTGATTTCTTCATCCTCATTGTGTTCTAAGTGTTTTACCTAAAGAAGGACTTGTGTAAAGGTTTTGGAGGGATAGTTTTTGGCTAAGGCAAGACTTGGTATTTAAGTAGTCCATTGTGACTCACCTCTCTTACCTGGAAAGCTACCTTCATTAACTTTCCTCTTCTTTCTTAAAAGTAAAACATTTCTATACACAAAGTTCTAGTCATGTCTACTCACAATTCCAAGTCCATTGAAAGTGATGTAAGGTCCATAAAATCTCTTTTGAAACAACTCTCCAAGGACGTACAACACATTTCATATAGACAATTGGAGAATGAGGCCAAAACTAATGAATTGACTAAATCAAAGGATGAGAAGTCTCACATTTCAAAAAAATTACCTTCTCATGCATCTATCTCTAAAAAGCATGATTCTTTTGGGGAGGGAAGACATAGAAGAGATAGAAAAGAACAAGAAAGCCCAAGAGAGGTTAGGGTAGACCTACCCCATTCCCATGGAAAAGAAAATATAGAAACTTGCCTAGATTGGGAAATGAGGGTAGAAAAATTGTTTGCTTCCCATAAAGAAAGAAAGGAAAGAAAGATACAAAAGAAAAGAGAGGAAGCCGAAAGGGAAGCTAAAGAAAAAGAAAAAGAAAAAGAAAAGCATGAGAAGACCCTTGAGAAACAAAAGGCGTGGGAGAATAGTGTTCCTTCTCACAAGGTCATTCAACAAGACAAAAGATTTAAAAATACCTTTGAAAATATGCGTCTTGTTGAACAACCTAGCCTTTCCTTTTGTAAAGGAACACTTGCAAGCATAGTAACAAAAAAAGAGTCTTTAAAAGAAGCTTGCATAGATAAAGATAAAGTGGATTATTTCTCATATGTGCTAGGATATCACCAAGTGAATGTCAAGTTATTTACAAGCATCTACAAAAACAAATTTTTATGTGAAGTAGTGCCTAAAGAAACTTGTCATGTCCTATTGAGACAACCATTGCCAAGTGTGCAACTTCTCATAAACAATGGTTGTAACAACGAGACTATCTTTACACATAAGAGAAAAATTCTTCATGAAGGAGAACTCATGGACCAAATTAGAGTTGATAAAACTCTAGAGCTTTTAAAAGGAAAACTTTTGTCACCCATGAGAAAAGATGTTCAAAGACATTACCCTAGATACATTTCTTGTTTTAAAAATACACCTAAGGTGATGTCTCATGAACTCTATACTCCTTTACCTTTTGCAAATGATCCTTGGGAAGACATAAACCTCAATTTTATCTTAGAGCTTCCTAGGACAACAAAAGGTTTTGATTCCATTTTTATGGATATGGATAATCTCTTCTATATAGAAGTGACAAGTCTTCATGGTTTATCTTCAAGCATAGTATTGGATAGAGCTCCAAAATTTGAAAACCATCATTTGAGGAATCTTTTAGAAAAACTTGAAATTAAGTTGTACTCTTCAAATTTTTATCCTCAAAAGAATGGTCAAAATAAAATTGAAAACATAGCTCTTTTTACTATGCCTAGAGAAATCATGAAAGACAATCACAATTCTTGGGATGAGTATCCTTTTGAGCATGCATACAATGGAGTAGTCCACAAGACTACTAATATTTCTACATTTGAAATTGCATGTGGACTTAATCCTCTTTCGCTTTTTAAGTTGTTACCCTTTCCTAAAGGTATTGTGCCTAAGGAAAAGGTAACCAATATTGAAAATTTTCAAATACATAAGAGGATTAGAGAACACATACAACCATCAAAAGAGAAATATTGTACAAAGTTGCCAAAAACAAAAGAAAAACAAAAATGGCAACTTCATACAATTAAGTTCTCTCCAATTGCTCACACTAACACCTTTACTTTGTTTGATGATTTCCATAGGTGGACGTTTGATCCGGGAGGACAAGCCTTGCCGAAACAATAGGCTGCTATCCGAGATCAAATCTGTAGATCTGAGGATAGATCTTCTCAAAGGAGGAGGAGATGATGGACACCATCCAGCCCCATCCATCCCCCTAGTTGAAGACAAAGCAAGGGATTTGAGGACAAATCCTTTTTCAAGAGGGAGGGGATGATGGAAAAGGGCCAAGCACAACCTTCCATGAAAGGCAAGAGCCAAGTCAAGAGCGTCTAAGACCAAGCTAGGAGCGTCTAAGACAAGCTAGGAGCGTCTAGGACGAGAAGGCCAAGCTAGAAGCGTCTAGGACAAGAAGACTTGGATCAAAGCTATGAATGGGAGAGTGGCATACTAGCACATATTCCGTGAAGGCCCATCAAATGTAGTTTAGCTTTAATTGGGGTGTAAATAGCATAGCCATGTGGACAAATGTTTATTTTTCTGCACATTAGAATTAAGGAGAAGTTAACCTTCCCACTATTCTAGAAAGCCCATGGAGGGGGTGAACTTACAAACTAGACACACCCCTCCCCATGTGCTCACACTTTCCATGTGGCCCATGTGCTTCACATTTACATTTCATTTGGCTAGCATTAGGGTTGCATTATGGTCCTCCTTAGCCTATAAAAGGAGGAGCCTACACCTTGTATTTTCAAGATTAAATAGAGTATTGTTATGCTGCCAAAATTGTGCCATACACCACTCTTTGCCTAACACTTAGGTTTTAGTCTTCAATTCATCACTACCAAAGGGGCTGGCCAAACCTCCCCATTTCCTCACTCTTCATGCACCTTCAAGGCACCCATGCTTCCTAGGAAGGCCTTGCTCACCTCCTCCATAAGCTTCCGCATCCATCATCACCAAGGAACTCCAAAATCCAAAGAAGAGCTCATAGGAATGCTATCATTTGGTATCTAGAGCTATGGTTCTTCAAAGATGAGTATCTCTTTTCATTTTATTTTTGAGTTCTTCTTTTCTCCAAGTTGTTCATCTTTATTCCAAGTTGTCTTGCTGTTTTTTGTGTTTTAATATGATTTGAATGCTTGTTTATTCATTTCATTTGGTGGGTTTGTTCAAACTTGTGCTTGAACATCTATTTTCAATTTTGTGTAGGATTCTTGATATATTTGTGTTGCTGTTTTTATTTTTAGGTATTTGAGTCTTGCTTGAAATTTCATTTGGGTCATATGATGTTCTTGTGTCTTTTCATTTTATGAATCCATAAGTTTTGTCTAAGTCATGTGTTTCCATATTTGTCATCAAATCCTAGTAGTACTCTTTTTGATTTATTTGTTTCTTGTTTTTGGTCTGAATGTTTGATCTGAAATCTGTTTTGTGTTGATCCTTTGGTGCATTTTTAATTTTAGTTTGAGTTCTTATTTGTGTGTTAGATCCACACAAATTCCATCATATTAACTCCATTGTGTTTTTGAGGTATATCATTCTGTTTTTCATTCCAGTTTTCAGAACCCCCTGTTTTTCACTTTTCTGTGCTGACTGTTTTGATTTATGAAAATGACATACATCATCAAAAATTTCTGAGCCTCTGGATTTCACAAATTTGAGGTGTTATCAAAAGGAAAAAAAAAGAACCATCTGAAAAGAAGAAATATAAAAAAAAGATAAATATTACAAAAAAGTGTGCAATCCTGACGTTCCAGCTGGCAGCTCTGAGCACTGATTTTATAAAATTTACCAAAATTAATTGGTATATGCGTTTGGAGTGAAACCAACGCCAAAAGTTTGTTAAGATCTTGTTCTGATTGTGTCTCAATTTTCAGAAGCAAATACAAAAGGGTAAGCTCAGCATAAATCTTTTAAAGATACGCTTTCTGGACCACAACAATTTGTGCTTTTCTGTGGTGCTGTTTTTTGGTTTTTAAATCAAATCTAGTGCTATTCCTAGGTTCCTTTTTGTGTGCCATCCATTATTTGAGTACCTTTTATTTGCTTGTCTAATTTCATTTGAACTCTTTCTAGTTGTGTCACATTTAAATTCCATTTGTGTGGTACTGTTTTTCAAATTAATTTGTTTCTTGCTTTCTTTCTTTGGCCTCTAAGCTTGTTGGTGGATTAAATATCAATTGGTACTTGTTGAGTGAGAATTTGACTTGAGGGGAGTCTAGCTTGCTTAATAGGTGCTGGATTGAAGATTTTATTAACCTAATTCCAAGAGGAACAAAGGCAAAGGGCAGCAACAAACACCATACTACAAATACACCACACACTTTGGAAGGCCCAACAAGTAGAAAAGCAACAAAAGGGGTGCAACTAGAAGAACAACAAAAGGGGTGCAAATAGTAAAAGCAACAAAGGGAGTGTCATTTAATTTCTTTGCAATCTTTCTTGTGTTAATTACTTGTTAATCACGCAATTAGTCGGTGAGTGTGTCTTCAAGGGCTCCAAGTGTCCAAGAAGCCTCACCTAGGGCCGTCTAGCTTAATTTTGTTTTTATTAATTGCTTTAATTGAACCAACTTGCTTTAATCACTTCGTTAATTTCTTGTTTAATCTTGTTTAAGGCTTTGATAGCTTGCATTGTTTTCTTGCATTAAAAATTTGATTTCTTCATCCTCATTGTGTTCTAAGTGTTTTACCTAAAGAAGGACTTGTGTAAAGGTTTTGGAGGGATAGTTTTTGGCTAAGGCAAGACTTGGTATTTAAGTAGTCCATTGTGACTCACCTCTCTTACCTGGAAAGCTACCTTCATTAACTTTCCTCTTCTTTCTTAAAAGTAAAACATTTCTATACACAAAGTTCTAGTCATGTCTACTCACAATTCCAAGTCCATTGAAAGTGATGTAAGGTCCATAAAATCTCTTTTGAAACAACTCTCCAAGGACGTACAACACATTTCATATAGACAATTGGAGAATGAGGCCAAAACTAATGAATTGACTAAATCAAAGGATGAGAAGTCTCACATTTCAAAAAAATTACCTTCTCATGCATCTATCTCTAAAAAGCATGATTCTTTTGGGGAGGGAAGACATAGAAGAGATAGAAAAGAACAAGAAAGCCCAAGAGAGGTTAGGGTAGACCTACCCCATTCCCATGGAAAAGAAAATATAGAAACTTGCCTAGATTGGGAAATGAGGGTAGAAAAATTGTTTGCTTCCCATAAAGAAAGAAAGGAAAGAAAGATACAAAAGAAAAGAGAGGAAGCCGAAAGGGAAGCTAAAGAAAAAGAAAAAGAAAAAGAAAAGCATGAGAAGACCCTTGAGAAACAAAAGGCGTGGGAGAATAGTGTTCCTTCTCACAAGGTCATTCAACAAGACAAAAGATTTAAAAATACCTTTGAAAATATGCGTCTTGTTGAACAACCTAGCCTTTCCTTTTGTAAAGGAACACTTGCAAGCATAGTAACAAAAAAAGAGTCTTTAAAAGAAGCTTGCATAGATAAAGATAAAGTGGATTATTTCTCATATGTGCTAGGATATCACCAAGTGAATGTCAAGTTATTTACAAGCATCTACAAAAACAAATTTTTATGTGAAGTAGTGCCTAAAGAAACTTGTCATGTCCTATTGAGACAACCATTGCCAAGTGTGCAACTTCTCATAAACAATGGTTGTAACAACGAGACTATCTTTACACATAAGAGAAAAATTCTTCATGAAGGAGAACTCATGGACCAAATTAGAGTTGATAAAACTCTAGAGCTTTTAAAAGGAAAACTTTTGTCACCCATGAGAAAAGATGTTCAAAGACATTACCCTAGATACATTTCTTGTTTTAAAAATACACCTAAGGTGATGTCTCATGAACTCTATACTCCTTTACCTTTTGCAAATGATCCTTGGGAAGACATAAACCTCAATTTTATCTTAGAGCTTCCTAGGACAACAAAAGGTTTTGATTCCATTTTTATGGATATGGATAATCTCTTCTATATAGAAGTGACAAGTCTTCATGGTTTATCTTCAAGCATAGTATTGGATAGAGCTCCAAAATTTGAAAACCATCATTTGAGGAATCTTTTAGAAAAACTTGAAATTAAGTTGTACTCTTCAAATTTTTATCCTCAAAAGAATGGTCAAAATAAAATTGAAAACATAGCTCTTTTTACTATGCCTAGAGAAATCATGAAAGACAATCACAATTCTTGGGATGAGTATCCTTTTGAGCATGCATACAATGGAGTAGTCCACAAGACTACTAATATTTCTACATTTGAAATTGCATGTGGACTTAATCCTCTTTCGCTTTTTAAGTTGTTACCCTTTCCTAAAGGTATTGTGCCTAAGGAAAAGGTAACCAATATTGAAAATTTTCAAATACATAAGAGGATTAGAGAACACATACAACCATCAAAAGAGAAATATTGTACAAAGTTGCCAAAAACAAAAGAAAAACAAAAATGGCAACTTCATACAATTAAGTTCTCTCCAATTGCTCACACTAACACCTTTACTTTGTTTGATGATTTCCATAGGTGGACGTTTGATCCGGGAGGACAAGCCTTGCCGAAACAATAGGCTGCTATCCGAGATCAAATCTGTAGATCTGAGGATAGATCTTCTCAAAGGAGGAGGAGATGATGGACACCATCCAGCCCCATCCATCCCCCTAGTTGAAGACAAAGCAAGGGATTTGAGGACAAATCCTTTTTCAAGAGGGAGGGGATGATGGAAAAGGGCCAAGCACAACCTTCCATGAAAGGCAAGAGCCAAGTCAAGAGCGTCTAAGACCAAGCTAGGAGCGTCTAAGACAAGCTAGGAGCGTCTAGGACGAGAAGGCCAAGCTAGAAGCGTCTAGGACAAGAAGACTTGGATCAAAGCTATGAATGGGAGAGTGGCATACTAGCACATATTCCGTGAAGGCCCATCAAATGTAGTTTAGCTTTAATTGGGGTGTAAATAGCATAGCCATGTGGACAAATGTTTATTTTTCTGCACATTAGAATTAAGGAGAAGTTAACCTTCCCACTATTCTAGAAAGCCCATGGAGGGGGTGAACTTACAAACTAGACACACCCCTCCCCATGTGCTCACACTTTCCATGTGGCCCATGTGCTTCACATTTACATTTCATTTGGCTAGCATTAGGGTTGCATTATGGTCCTCCTTAGCCTATAAAAGGAGGAGCCTACACCTTGTATTTTCAAGATTAAATAGAGTATTGTTATGCTGCCAAAATTGTGCCATACACCACTCTTTGCCTAACACTTAGGTTTTAGTCTTCAATTCATCACTACCAAAGGGGCTGGCCAAACCTCCCCATTTCCTCACTCTTCATGCACCTTCAAGGCACCCATGCTTCCTAGGAAGGCCTTGCTCACCTCCTCCATAAGCTTCCGCATCCATCATCACCAAGGAACTCCAAAATCCAAAGAAGAGCTCATAGGAATGCTATCACTCCCAGCATGGAACGTCCTGCACGTACGCCACGTAGACAAAAAGGATGATTCAGAATAGTGACATCAGAATGTTGGCATGCACAGGAGACACTCGCGGTCGTACTGTTCAGGAAGTGGTTGGCATGCGCAAGAGACAAACATGGTCGTACTGTTCAGAGAAACGTACACTCAGACTTCTCTGCAGAGTGGGTGGTGGCAGCTGCTTTTGTGGACAAGCTGGTTTAAGATGCAAAAACCCACTTCTGAGAGAGGGGAACATTGCAGTTGTTCAAGAGCGAAAGAGTGAGTTTACCTCCCTTCTCCTCCATTCTCTCCTTCGCACTGCGATTCTGGCACCTTCACACAAGAGTACGACGAGCGACGGCCACCATTAGAGCACCTGGGAGGTTCTCTGCAAGTCCTTCAAACCAGACGCAAAAACAGAGCCAAGGCATTCTTTAAGCTTCGTTGGGTTTCGGAGCTCCTGGTGTTTTGCGCAAGTCCAGGTAAGGGAAGCTAGCCTTCATTTTCAATACAAGCCATAGATTAGCTGTTTCTGAAGTGAGGGCGACGTGGTCGCCGGTTTCATTTTCATCTTCGTGAATGCTCTGTTCTATGTGTTTGGGCGACGTGGTCGCCGGTTTTAAATACAGACTTCGAAATACCTTGTTTTTGAACCAGATCGCCGGTTTTGGCGTTGTTTGCGAACTCCCTGTTTTTGGTGTTGCTTTGAAACTGTTTGAGATTTAAATGAGATATTCGAAAATAAGAACCTTGGAGTGAGTTTTGCTGTGATTTAAAATCATTCCTTTAAGTGTTATGTGATGTGTTGAATGTGGTGAATGTGGGATCAAGGCATAGTATTTTCAGGAAAGAAAATACCGTGTAAGATCATGTAGGATGTGCATTGATCGGTGATTCCTAATGAGATATCCTGACTTTGCTGAGATAATGGAATCACATAGAGGAAGTTACTCAGTTGGTGAGAGTCGAAGGAGGTTCATATGAATGGGTGAGTCGTGTGAAAAAGAACGAGCTCGGCCTGTTCCATGGATTAACCCTGTCATACTGTGAGAATGATGAACTTGAGATCGAGATTGTGTTGATGCGCATAGCTGGGGAAACATTACAGCTGTTTAGTATGACAGGTGCAGATCTCTGAGTCTAATCAATGCACGAGTCTTCCGGAAGTAGTGTCAAGTGTCTTGTGTGCTGAGTCAGTGGTAGTCTGACGTGAGAAATGAGGGACCTTGAAATTGATAGACACTTGATGCAGTTTGTGAAATAGAATGACTCTGTGCAAATATTGTAAAGTGTGTGATTTCTTGGCGATCAGGTGAAGGGAATGAGAAACTTTATAGTTTTATGTGGGTATCTTGAATTTGTTTTATCCTGATTTTTATGTTCATATTTAAACTCTCTTTAAAATATATAGCTTACCCTGCGTGTTCTGCTCTATGGCTGTTTTTCTCTTAAAACTGTGATGATCGTGTAATTTTTACACGGGAGCAGATGATCTTCCAGGAAGTAGAGCTCCTTAGTGAGTGGTCGCCGGGGAAGAGATCGCCTGTTTCTATCTCTTGGTGGTGATCGCCGGATTTATGTCCTGATAGCAGATCGCCTGTTTTGGGGTCTTCTGTTAGGAGATCGCCGGTTTATGTATGGAGACCGCCGTTTTCGTTGTATTTGATTGATTTCGTTAAGTTTTGAAAAACATTTGACTGGTTATGTATTAAACTCCCTGTGAGGAGCAACTTCATTACTTATATATATAATTATGTTCTCTTCAACATTATTTGTTTACCTTTATTTTCATTATATAAATATGAATAGTTTTTGGCGGGATGTTACAGCAATGCCCAGGGTTAACCAGCTCGCCATGTTAAGGTTGCGCCCAGAGTAGCCTGCGTACTAAGCTACTCCCTGTGTGGATAACTTAGTCGCAGGGACACAGTGGAAGTAACGTTTCAGCTGCAGATACTCCAGATGGTGACACGTGTACGACCAGATGTTATCCACGTGTCAAGAGGAATAACCGTCAGGAGAGAGAAAGACTCAGGTATATATACGAACTCTTAACGAAGTTGAGGGGGGGTTTTTTGACAGATTCTTACAGCTTACACATTTGAGAGTTTCAGTTACACACGAGTCTCACAGAGAGATTCAGATATAGTTTTGGTGTTCCTGTTGCCTGACTTGAGCGTTGGAGCTACAACGGTCGCTAGAGGCGCCGTCTGTGTGTTTTGCAGGCAGCGTTTAGAGTTTCGGCGGTGGTTCTTGGAGCGTTCCTGCAGAACAGAGGGCTAGACGAAGGAGTGACGAGGCAGTCCTCCACGTTCGAGTCAAGCGGCCAGATCAGGTAATAAAAGGGCTGAAACAAACTTTCTGGTGCCAAAACAAAATTTTGAAAAAGCTTTAATAAAAAAGCACCAGTGCAAAAGGAATCTATTGTTTTATAAAACAACAAATTTATTTTTGTGCGACAAACTGATTTTGAGAAAACTTAAGGTAGATTTTGAGGAAACTTTTAAAGAACTTCTTGTTCTTGAGCTCACCACCTTGGTTAGGGATATGAGGTAGATCACAAAGCAAAAGGCTACCTTAAACAACCTCTAACTTATATAGACCACTAATTACAATTCCATAAACTCCAAAGCTATTTTCTACATCAAACACACACTTTGGCATGTTGTGAAGAATCTTCATCTATCTTCAATAATATCCCCCTGTTTGATGGAGATAAATCCCTATTGCTTCATTGCTTTGAAGGAAGATTCATGGCCAAGATTGTAGCACCTACATTTTGACAAAAAAACACACAAGAGCTTGCACAGAATCTGCACCTTTATCAAAACAAAACAAGATATGCATAATACCTACACCTAGACTTCTTCTCCCCCTTTGTGTTCATCAAACAGAATTAGTGAACACAAAAATGGATAAGCATTATAGTCAGAGAGTATTTAAAATGCCTAAGCATATTACAGACCAAGATAAAAGCAGTGTAGAGGAAAATAAATTAAAAACAGTGCAGAGAATTATCAAATATAGTCCAGCAAAAATAGAAAAATCATTTATCCCTATAGTAGAGCTCTACAAGCTGCTCTTGAACACCTTCAATATGATAATCTAGGTGTTGAAACCTAGCCTGGGACACTTCAAAGTAAGCCCTCTGATTAGTGGAGAGAGTATTCATGCGATGAAGGATTTCTCTTTCAAAACTGGAAAGAGGTTCACCATGATACTCAAGTGCTTGATGTAACGCCCCTCAAAATATCGTTCATTTTTTTTTTTATATAATAAAATAAAGATGAAACAATAATATCAAAACTTAACATAGATATATATATACGTAATATAATTCATCCATTAATACAAATGTGCCTCAAAAATAATATCCCTTCTTGAGGAAGTTTTAATACATCTCCATACAGAAGTTTTCAAAATAAAACAAAACAACAGCATTCAAAAACCGGTGATCTCCTCCTCCAGAAATGCTCACTGAGGAGCTCTACTACCTGCAACCTCATCTGCTCCCGTGCAAATATACACGATCATCACAGGTTTAAGAAAAACAACCACGATACAAAACAAAAGGGTAAGCTAGATATTTTTAAAACTTTAAATATGAAACTTTAAAATCAACATAATCAGCTTTTAAACACCCACATAAATCCACCACTTTCTCATTCATATCACACAACCATCAAGTGTCTATCACATTTTCAATATTCATCTTTCTCATGTCAGACTTCCACTAACTCATCACACATAGACACTTGACACTACTTCCGGAAGACTCGTGCATTGACTAGACTCAGAGATCTGCACCTGTCATACTACATTGCTGTAAAGTTCCCACAGCTATGCGCATAAACATAATCTCAATCTCAATCTCATCACTCTCCTAGTATGACAGGGTTAATCCATACAACAGGTCAAGTAGTTATCTTTCAAACAACTTACCCATACATATGAACCTCCATCGACTCTCAACGCCTGAATAACTTCATCTATATGATTCCATTATATCAGGAGAGTCAGGATATCTCATTATAGAAATCACCGATCAATGCACATCCTACACGATCTTACACGGTATTTTCTTTCCTGAAAATACTATGCCTTGATCCCACATTCACAACATTCAACACATCATATAACACTTAAATGAACGATTCCAATCACAGCAACAATCATTCCAAGGTTCAGATTTTCGAATATCACATGCATTTCACATTTCAAACTCAAACAGTTTCAAACGACACTAAAATAGGGGAGTTCGAAATCAACATTAAAATCGGCGATCACGTCGCCCCACACATAAAAACAGAACATCGTGAAAAAGAATATGAAAACCGGCAACCACGTCGCCCTCACTTCAGAACCTACTTGCCTAACGTTTTTATAAACGAAAATGCTACCTTCCCTTACCTAGACTAGCGTAAACTTCACTAAGAGCTCCAACCCAACGAGATTCAAGGATGCCTTAACCTGCACCATGGAGTCTTAGTCACAAAACTAGCTATACCACTCATTTCTACGTTAACAGAGACGATTCTTGAAGCCAAGAGAGCTGCATGCAATGCCTATGCAGAGGCAACCCTCTCAAGTGCAGGATCGAATCGAAGAACAGAGCGAAACGACTTACTCTGTTTTAGCGCTTTGAGCAGAAAACTTGCAGAGCACAACGTCAGGAATCCAGGGTAGTCGCCGATCTTTGTAACATCCCGCCAAATCCTTTTCATATTTATATAGTGAAATAAAGGTAAAACAATAATATCGAAGTGAACATATATATATATATGTAATGAAATTTCTCCTCACAGGGAGTTTAATACATATCCAGTCAGTTTCCAAACTTAAACAAAATACAGCAAAATAGAAAAACAGGCGATCTCCTAACAGAAACAGAAAACAGGCGGTCTCCTTCCGGCGACCACTCACTGAGGAGCTCTACTTCTTGCAACATCATCTGCTCCCGTGCAAATATACACGATCATCACAGGTTTAAGAAAAACAACCATGATACAAAACAAAGGGTAAGCTAGATATTTTTAAAAACTTTAAATATGAAACTTTATATCAATAGAAAGCATAAATCTTCACACCATTCATAATCTATATCAATTTCAACCATCAACATCCCCATATTCCACAAACTCGTCAAGTGTCTATTCAATACATTCAATACTCATGGTTCACATGTCAGACTTTCCACTGACTCATAACACATAGACACATGACTCTACTTCCGGAAGACTCGTGCGTTGAACTTAGCATCCAGAGACCTGCACCTGTCATACCACACCACTGTGAAATCCACACAGGGTCGCTGTGAAATCCACACAGCCATGCGCATAAACATAATCTCAATATCATCACTCTCCCGGTATGACAGGGTTAATTCATATAACAGGTCAAGTTAGTTATCTTTCAAACAACTTACCCATACATATGAACCTCCTTCGACTCTCAACAACTGAATAACTTCATCTATGTGATTCCATTATATCAACAGAGTCAGGATCGTCTCATTCACAGGATACTCACTGATCAATACACTCTAATACCAATCTCAACACGGTATTTCCTTTCCTGAAAATACTATGTCTTGATCACAATTTCACATTCATCCAGTACATCATACCACACGTAAAAGCACAATTCCATCATATAATATTTTGAATCTTTTCTTAAACAATCCCAATCACAGAAACAATCATACCAAAGTTCAGATTTTCAAATATCATATGCATTTCAATCTCAAACAAGTTTAAAGCGACACTAAAACAGGGGAGTTCGAAATCAACATTAAAACCGGCGATCACGTCGCCCCACACATAAAACAGAGCATCGTGAAATAGAATATGAAACCGGCAACCACGTCGCCCTCACTTCAGAACCCACTCACCTAAAGTTTTTATAAACGAAAATGCTAGCTTCCCTTACCTGAACTTGCGCAAAAACACCAAGAGCTCCAAAACCCACCGAAGCTTAAAGATGCCTTAACTCTGTTTTAGCGTCCGGTTTGGAGAACTTGCAGAGAACTTCCCAGGAGTCCAAGGGCAGTTGTCGCTCGTCGTACTGGTGCTTGAGGATGCCTGAATCGCAGCGCGAAGGAGAGAAAAGAGAAGGATGAAGGTAAACTCACTATGTCACTCTTGAACCACAACAACGTTCTTTGCCTCTCAGAAGTGAGTTTTTGAATCTAAGCCAACTTGTCCACAATTGCCGCTGCCACTACCCACTCTGCAGGAAAGCTTGCGTGCACACTTCCTTGAACAGTATGGCCACGTGTGTCTCTGTGCATACCAACTCTCTGATGCCAACTATTTTGAAACACCCTTTTCTGTCTACGTGTCGCGCGTGCAGGACGTCTCATGCTGGGAGCCTGGGTCCCACCTTATCTGTGTGAAACATGACATCGCGTGATAACCTTCCACCGATGACTCATCCTGGCGGACGACCGATGTCTCTCTCTGGAGGACGACCGATATCTCTCTCTGGAAGACGACCGATGTCTATCCCTGGCGATGACCGCATGTCTCTCGCCCTGGCGATGCCCGCATGTCTCTTGCCCTAGCGATGCCCGCATGTCTCTCGCCCTGGCGATGCCCGCATGTCTCTCGCCCTGGAGATGACTTATGACACATCGCCACGCCTTGCTGAAGGTTCTTCATCCCACTATGTTACGTCCAAGGTATCACCTCCACATGACTTGGTGACGTCGGTAGCTTCACATTTCCAAGAATAGATCAGCACTACTCCTCGTGCGCCCATGCATGCAACACTAAGGACGATTTCTTATGCTCAAGCATGGAGCTTCGCATGCACAGCGTATCTAAGGCTTAACCCACACCTTGATACGCGTGGTTTTTGGAACCCACTATGGTTGATCCAGCATCTTGACCACATACTAAGTGCACTTTCGGCGATCATGTACACCATAGGCGATTGGCGATCATGTGCACCATAGGCGATTGGCGATCATGTGCACCAGAGAAGTCGGAGGTCGCCTCCGTCTTCAACAATGGCGATCTTGTAGACCTCTAAGCTACACTTTCCTTCCTTTTTATTTTAAATAAAAACATACTTAGAATTCACTTAAAATATATCACTTTCATTCCAATAAAATTTTCTAGGTCCTTACACTCTTCAACTGGTTCGCTAGGACGTATGAACGCAAGGAGAAGGAGAGGAAAGGAACAGGGAACCAACGCTAACTCTCTCAATCACTCTCGAACCACAGCAACGTCCACTGCCTCTCAGGAGTGAGTTTTGAATCTAAACCAACTTGCCCAGAAATGCCGCTGCCACCACCCACTCTGCAGGAAAGCTTGCGTGCACACTTCCTTGAACAGTATGACCACGTGGGTTTCTGCGCATACCAACTCTCTGATGCTAACTATTCTGAAACACCCTTTTTGTCTACGTGTCGTGCATGCAAGACGTCTCATGCTGGGTGTAACATCCCGCCAAATTACTTTTCATAAATATAAAATGAAATAAAGGTAAAACAAAAATATTTAAGTGAACATACGTATTTATATAAAATGAAGTTGCTCCTCACAGGGAGTTTAATACATAACCGGTCAATTTTTCCAAAACTTAAACAAAATACAGCCAAATAAATTGCAACCGGCGGTCTCCCTACATAAACCGGCGATCTCCTAACAGAAGACCCAATACAGCCGATCTGCTATCAGAACAGAAATCAGGCAATCACCACATAGAGACAGAAACAGGCGATCTCCTTCCGGCGACCACTCACTAAGGAGCTCCACTTCCTGGAAAATCATCTGCTCCCGTGTAAAATACACGATCATCACAGTTTTAAGAGAAAACAGCCAGAGAACAATACAAAGGGTAAGCTAGATATTTTTTTAACTTTAAATTATAAATTGGACAACCAACGTAGATCAGCCTTTTTAAACATTCACAAGAGTCCATTACTTTCTCATTCATACCACACAACCATCAAGTGTCTATCAACAATTTCTCAACATTACTCACGTCAGACTCCCACTGACTAATCACACATAGACACTTGACACTACTTCTGGAAGACTCGTGCATTGACTAGACTCAGAGATCTGCACCTGTCATACTAAACTGCTGTAATGTTTCCACAGCTATGCGCATCCACACAATCTCGATCTCAATTTCATCACTCTCACAGTATGACAGGGTGAATCCACACAACAGGTCAAGTAGTTATCTTTCAAACACTTACCCATACGTATGAACCTCCATCGACTCTCAACGCCTGAATAACTTCATCTATATGAATTCATTATCTCAGGAGAGTCAGGATATCTCATTATAGAAATCACCGATCAATGCACATCCTACACGATCTTACACGGTATTTTCTTTCCTGAAAATACTATGCCTTGATCCCACATTCACAACATTCAACACGTCATACAACACTTAATGAACGATTTCAGTCACAGAAAAACTCATGCCAAGGTTCAGATTTTCGAATATCACATTTAAATCTCAAACAGTTTCAAACAACACCAAAAACAGGGGAGTTCGAAAAACAACGCCAAAACCGGCGATCACGTCCAAAAACAGGGGATTATGAAAAAGGGGTTTAAAACCGGCGACCACGTTACCCAAACACATAGAACAGAGTATCACGAAAAAGAATATGAAACCGGCGACCACGTCACCCTCACTTCAGAAACAGCAAATCTACGGCTTTTATTGAAAATAAAGCTAGCTTCCCTTACCTGGACTTGCGCAAAACACCAAGAGCTCCAAAACCCACCGAGCTTAAAGGATGCCTTGGCTCTGTTTTAGCGTCTGGTTTGTGGAACTTGCAGAGAACCTCCCAGGTGCTCCAAGGGCAGTCGTCGCTCGTCGCACTGGTGCTTGAGGATGCCTGAATCGCAGCGCGAAGGAGAGAAAAGAGAAGGATGAAGATGCACTCCCTCTTTCACTCTTGAGTCACTGCCACGTTCTTTGCCTCCTCGCAGTGGGTTTTTGAATCCAAGCCTACTTGTCTATGCATGCTGCTGACACCACCCCCTCTGCAAGAAAGCCAGAGTGTACGTTTCACTGAACAGTACGGCCACGGTTGTCTTCTTGTGCATGCTAACCACTTCCCTGAACAGTACGACCGCGAGTGTCTCTTGCGCATGCCAACTTTCTGATGTCACTATTCTGAACCACCCTTTTTGTCTACGTGTCGCGCGTGCAGTACGTCTGATGCTGCGAGCCTGGGTCCCACCTTATCTGCGTGAACTCGACATCGCGCGATAACCTTCCACCGATGACCGCTCGCGTGATGACTATCCACCGAGGCCTCATCCTGGAGGACGACCGATGTCTCTCCCTGGGAGACGACCGATGTGTCTCTCATACCGGCGATGACTGATTCCTCACACTGGCAGACAACCGATGTCTCACCCTGGCAGACCACCGATGTCTCACCCTGGAAGACAACCGATGTCTCAACCTGGAAGACCACCGATGTCTCACCCTGGCAGACCACCGATGTGTCTCCCATCCTGGTTGATGACCGATGTTCCTCTCATCCTGTTGGCAATCTCTTATCGCCCTTGTGTGTGACGAGAACACATGGCCTTACTCTGCTCACCGATGTCATATCGTCACACCTTGCTGAAGGTTCTCCATCCCACTATGTTACGTCCAAGGTATTACCTCCACGTGGCTTGGTGACATCGGTAGCTTCACATTTCCAAGAGTAGATCAGCACTACTCCCCGTGCTCCCATGCATGCAACACTAAGGATGGCTTCTTATGCTCAAGCATAGAGCTTTGCATGCACAGCGTATCTAAGGCTTAACCCACACCTTGATACGTGTGGTTTTGTGGAACCCACACTGGTTGATCCAGTATCTAGACCACATACTACGTGCACTCCCGTCGATCACGTACGCCATAGGCGATTGGCGGTCATGTCTCCTCTAGGCGACAGGCGATTATGTGCCAGAGAAGTCGGAGATCGCCTCCGTCTTCAACAACGGCGATCTCGTAGAAGACTTGTTAATTACACTTTTCTTCCTTTACTCTTCTTGATCCACACGTCAGCCGACCGAGCTCTACCAGCTGACCCCAGACCTTGGGCGACGCCCGATGTCCGACTACTACGAAACTTCATTTACCAGCTCTTTGTATTTTAAATAATAACATCCTCTGAAATTATTTAAATCTAACACTTTTATTCCAATTAAAGTTTCTAGGTCCTTACACTAGGAGCCTGGGTCCCACCTTATCTGTGTGAAACACGACATCGCGCGATAACCTTCCACCGATGACTGCTCGCGCGATGACTATCCACCGATGTCTCATCCTGGCGGACGAACGATTCTCTCCCTGGAAGACGACCGATGTCTCTCCCTGGAAGACGACCGATGTCTCTCCCTGGAAGACGATCGATGTCTATCCCTGGAAGTCGACCGATGCGTCCCTCATCCTGGCGATGACCGTCTGTCTCTCGCCCTGGCGATCTCTGCGTGTCTCTCGCCCTGGCGATGCCCGCATGTCTCTCGCCCTGGCGATGACTTATGACACATCGCCACGCCTTGCTGAAGGTTCTTCATCCCACTATGTTACATCCAAGGTATCACCTCCACATGGCTTGGTGACGTCGGTAGCTTCACATTTCCAAGAATAGATCAGCACTACTCCTCGTGCACCCATGCATGCAACACTAAGGACGATTTCTTATGCTCAAGCATAGAGCTTCGCATGCACAGCGTATCTAAGGCTTAACCCACACCTTGATACGCGTGGTTTTTGGAACCCACTATGGTTGATCCAGCATCTTGACCACATACTAAGTGCACTCTCGTCGATCACGTACACCATAGGCGATTGGCGATCATGTGTACTCTAGGCGACAGGCGATTATGTGCCAGAGAAGTCGGAGATCGCCTCCGTCTTCAACAACGGCGATCTCGTAGACTTCTAAGCTACACTTTTCTTCCTTTATATTTTAAATAAAAACATACTTAGAATTCACTTAAAATATATCACTTTCATTCCAATAAAATTTTCTAGGTCCTTACATTCTCCCCAACAAGAAAAATTTTTGTCCTCGAAAATTGAATTACAAGGAAAAGAGGTAGGGATAGACTTCTCTCATGGTTTCCTCTAATTCCCAAGTTGAATCACCCGATCTGTCATCCCACACCACCTTCACCATGTTGATGGTCTTCCCTCTGAGCCGCTTACTCTGCTAATCGTCAATCCTGACTGGTTTCGCTTCAAATGACAAGTCATCCCTGATCTGCACATCGTCCACTTCCAACACGTGACTAGGGTCTGCAAGATACTTTCTTAGCTGTGACACGTGAAAGACATTATGCAGATTTGCTAATTGGGGAGGTAGGGCGATTTCATAAGCCACTGGATCGATCCTCCTTAAGATCTGATATGGTCCAACAAACTTAGGAGACAGCTTCCTTGATCTGATAGCTCGTCCTACACCCTTGGTTGGCGTCACTCTCATAAACACATGATCCCCAGCAGCAAACTCCAAAGGTCTTCTCCTCTGATCTGCATAGGATTTCTGCCGGCTTTGAGAGGCTTTCATTCTGCCTTGTATCTGTTTTACCTTCTCGGTCGTCTGCTGAATCAACTCTGGCCCAACCAAGACTGCTTCGCCCTCCTGCTACCAACATAAGGGAGTTCTGCATTTCCTCCCATACAGGGCTTCATATGGTGCCATCCCAATACTGGCGTGGTAACTGTTATTATAAGTAAACTCTACCAGTGGCAACATCTCATCCCAGCCTCCCAATTGGTCCAAAACACATGTCCTCAGCAGATCTTCCAAGGACTGAATTGTTCTCTCAGATTGTCCATCTGTTTGAGGATGATATGCATAGCTCATCCTCAACTTAGTTCCCAAAGAGTCTTGTAAAGTCTGCCAAAACCGTGAGGTGAACCTGGGATCTCTATCCGAAACAATGCTGGAAGGCACTCCATGCAACCTCACAATTTCTCTGATGTACAGTTGTGCCAACTTGGCCATAGGCATCCTCATATTCACTGGAAGAAAGTGAGCACTCTTCGTCAGTCGATCAATGATGACCCAGATTGCATCATGACCTCTTACCGATCTAGGTAAATGGGTAACAAAATCCATGGCGATGCTGTCCCATTTCCATTCAGGGATATCCAATTGCTGCAACAAACTGCCAGGTCTTTGATGCTCTACCTTTGCCTTCTGACACGTCAAGCAGTTAGTAACATACTGGGCGATGTCTCTCTTCATGCCCGACCACCAAAATGATTCCTTCAAGTCATGGTACATCTTGTTCATGCCTGGATGTAGGCTAAGGCGACTCCGGTGACCTTCCTCTAGGATCATCTTCTTCAACTCTTCATTTGCAGGTATGCAAATTCTGCCATTAAATCTCAAGATCCCATCATCGCCCATCACAAAGTCTTTAGCCTGATCGGTGCCTAGTAATTCTACAATACGCTTCAGGCTAGGATCCTCTAATTGCTTATCCTTTATCATTCCAATGAAATCATTAGTTATAGTTAACTTACTACAACTAATATGATTTACATGAAATTCCACTCCAAAGTTCAAATCTCTAAACTGCTCAATCAATTTCTGCTCTTCAATCATCATGGTTGATACTTGTATTGATTTCCTACTCAAGGCATCTGCCACTACATTGGCCTTCCCTGGATGATATATCAGTTGGAAGTCATAATCTTTTAGGAACTCCATCCATCTTCTTTGTCTCATATTTAAATCCTTCTGATCAAACAGATATTTCAGGCTTTTATGGTCACTGAACACCTGAAACTGAGCTCCATACAAATAATGCCTCCAAATCTTCAAGGCAAACACCACAGCCGCCAACTCCAAGTCATGGGTAGGATAGTTCCTCTCGTGAACTTTGAGTTGCCTTGAAGCATATGCAACTGATCCTGCCACTTGACTCGAACGTGGAGGATTGCCTCGTCACTCCTTCGCCTAGCCTTCTGTTCTGCAGGAACGCTCCAAGAACCATCACCGGAACTCCAAACGCTGCCTGCAAAACACACAGACGGCGCCTCTGGCAGCCGTTGTAGCTCCGACGCTCAAGTCAAGCAACAGGAACACCAAAACTATATCTGAATCTCTCTGTGAGACTCGTGTGTAACTGAAACTCTCAAATGTGTAAGCTGTAAGAATCTGTCAAAACCTCCCTCAATTTCGTTAAGAGTTTCGTATATATACCTGAGTCTTTCTCTCTCCTGACGGTTATTCCTCTTGACACGTGGATAACATCTGGTCATACACGTGTCACCATCTGGAGTATCTGCAGCTGAAATGTTACATCCACTGTGCCCCTGCGACTAAGTTATCCCCACAGGGAGTAGCTTAGTACACAGGCTACTCTGGGCGCAACCTTAACATGGCGAGCTGGTTAACACTGGGCATCGCAGCTCACACTACACATGGTGGCAGATATGCCACTTATCCTCTGTACTTAGACCATACAACAAGTGCTTGCCAAGTCTTCTCAAACACCCGGCGATGACCGCCCTGGCGATGTGCTCTTTCGGCGACTTGCTGACCACCTGATCTCCTAACCTTAACACACGACGATCATGTGCAAACTAGGCGATTACTGATCCATACCGGCGATGACCGATTACTCATCCTCAAGGCGATAGGCGATTACTCATCCTCAAGGCGATAGGCGATTACTCATCATCACAGGCGACAGGCGATTACCATTCTAAATGATCGCCTCCCTGATTCGCCTGCTATCCTCTACCACGTGTTACCCTGTGAATGGTCCACATGGTCAACTGCTGCTGATGTCATCGACTACCGATGACCGACTAGATCACAAGCCCCCCAGTCTCGAGCTGTGAACTTGTTCTCAGCGAAGAGACTAAGAAATCGTCTTCTGGCGGTCTACAGGAGCGCACACTTTGGTACTAACACTGTTTCATTCCTTCTTCTTTGCCTTCAAACATTCAAAGCATCTCTCTGGATCATTTAGAGATTAACCTTTTCTGTTTTCTTCTTCTCAACCGCGCTAGGGTTCGCTGCGTTTCTTCTCTTTAACTCTCTGCATGTGACTAGCTGTTAACTAGCTTAGGCTTTAGCGCGATCTCACTGCAACCCCTCAAACTTGGCTTCTGACTTGATCGCGGCTAACTGTTACCTTAGCATTGCCTTCAACATAACTTCGTGCTGGATGACTGACTTAACGGGGCCTAAACGCTTCGGCTTCACGCAGCAGAACTTGCTTCTACCACCGACCACCGACTAGCAATGATGGAAGAGGCCCAAGCCCAAGCCTAAGCCCAAGCTCAGGCCCAACAACTAGGTCCATGGAAAAGAGTATTTAAGAAGATTGAGATTCTGCTACTGATGGCAGAGAAACTTTTCTTTACATATTCAAAGACCCCTCAAAGGACCACAAGGAGTAGAGCCCAAGCCATGGGAGCTGAGCATCAATTAATTTCAGTTTATTTGTAATTTCAGTAGAGTAGGGTTCATTTAGCACAATAGGGGGTGTATTTAACAATTTAGCTTGTACCTAGGCCTTTTAGGGTAGGAATGTAGCCCTACCTTCTAGAAGCATGCTAAGGGGCTGCATTGACCTTTAGTCAACACCCTAGCAGCCCCCTCTTTTATGTATTCCCCATCCTACCCTTTCTCCTTACTCTCCAAGGCACCATCTCCTATAAATAGGGTGCTTTGGCTCATGTTTTTTTAAGATCAATTTATATGAGTAAATGCTGCCAAAATTATGCTAGCTTCTACTCTTTGTCTAGTCTCCCTAGGTTAGACACTTTGATCTTCATCTTCACCTTCCTCCAAGTGATTTGGCCTAACCTATCACTCTCCATACCTTTCATGCACCTACAAGGAACCCATAGCTCTATATGAGTCATCCTTGACCCATATCATCCATAGCTTCCACCACCTTTTTACCTCATATTTTAAGAAGAACAAATGGTCATGAAGAACAACCTATCAATGTTAGTGCACAACCGATCAGTCATCGCGCTTCTGGCTTCGCTACACTTCTCTGCCACACCAGCGCTGAGTGCATAGAGGGCCTGAACACCAACTATGACGCCTGTGTTTTGGGGAAGAGAAGTGCTTCTCGGTGACCCCTCTTGTCTCAACCTCGCTGTAACAACTCGTGGGTGAGGTCTTGCTTCTCTCATCTCAGCCTCGTTGTAAGAACTCGTGGGTGAGGTCTTGCTTCTCTCATCTCAGCCTCGCTGTACAAAGTCGAGGTGAGGACTTGGTTCTCTTGCCTCAACCTTGCTGTAAGCAGCAGAGGGAAAGGACTTTTTTCTCGCCTCAACCTTGCTGTGAAAAGCAGAAGAAGAGGACTTGGTTCTCTTGCCTCAACCTTGCTGTAAGAAGCAGAGGAAGAGGACTTTTTTCTCGCCTCAACCTTGCTGTGGAAAGCAGAAGAAGAGGACTTTCCTCATGCCTCAGCCTCGCTGTACAAAGTCGAGGTGAGGACTTTCTCTGCTGCCCCAACCTTGCTGTAAGAAGCGAAGGAGAAGGACTTTTCTTCTTGCCTCAACCTTGCTGTAAAAGCAGAGGAAAAGGACTTTCTCTCTTGCCTCAGCCTCGCTGTACACAGTCGAGGTGAGGACTTTCACTCGCCTGCACCTCGCTGTACAAAGTCGAGGGAGGACTTTCTTCCTTCTCGCCTGCACTCGCTCAAAGGCAAGGAGGTCTTCCTCTGTTGCCTACACTTGCTCAAAGGCAAGGAGGACTTCCTCTGTTCTCGCCTGCACTTGCTCAAAGGCAAGGAGGTCTTCCTCTTTTGCCTACACTTGCTCAAAGGCAAGGAGGTCTTCCTCTGTTGCCTACACTTGCTCAAAGGCAAGGAGGACTTCCTCTGTTCTCGCCTGCACTTGCTCAAAGGCAAGGAGGTCTTCCTCTTTTGCCTACACTTGCTCAAAGGCAAGGAGGTCTTCCTCTGTTGCCTACACTTGCTCAAAGGCAAGGAGGACTTCCTCTATTGCCTACACTTGCTCAAAGGCAAGGAGGACTTCCTCTGTTGCCTGCACTTGCTCAAAGGCAAGGAGGACTTCCTCTCTTGCCTGCACTTGCTCAAAGGCAAGGAGGACTTCCTCTGTTCTCGCCTGCACTTGCTCAAAGGCAAGGAGGACTTCCTCTGTTCTCGCCTGCACTTGCTCAAAGGCAAGGAGGACTTCCTCTGTTCTCGCCTGCACTTGCTCAAAGGCAAGGAGGACTTCCTCTGTTCTCGCCTGCACTTGCTCAAAGGCAAGTGATGGCAGAGCCTCCAGCCACACACAACCACATAATAAGGAGGATAAAGACCTAGAGGTTATTTTGGGATTTACTTGTAAATATAGGTCTAATTGGGTTTTTGTTTCTTTTTGTAGGCCCAATCAAGAGGAGAACTCTAGGGTGAAGGAATGTACAAATATATCCAAGAAGACCTCCAAGTCATCAAAACATAAACTAAAGCTTTGGTCAGAAGAACACAAGAAGACTGAGTTCCTGCTGACTAGTCAACATTATTTTTGGGCCAAGCTTTAGCTTAAATAAATTGTATAAAGTTGTTTAGAATTTCATGGGCCATGTATTGGGCCTAGTAGCATAAAATAATTGGACCAAATATTTGGACCAAGTAGCATAGGTTTTTGGGCTTGTATTTGGGCCAATAGTAAAATATGACTAGTTAGGGCTAAAAGTGACTAGTTAGGGTAACAATTGGGCTTCTTTGAGCCCAATGTAACCCTAAAACGTCTAGGGTATATTGGAGGACGAAAATCACCTTGGCATGGAGCACATGGACGTCCACATGGCAGCCTAGGAGTGGAGAGGATTTAGCATGGAAGGTGTGAGCTAAAACATGGAAAGCATGACTCCACATGGCACCTTCTCATTGGAGAGTTTTATTTTGAATTTTCAAATTTTGGCTCCAAAATGTCCAGCCCTCTCTCCTATATAATGAGGTGCTTGGCTCATGTAAAGAAGAAGATTAATTTGAGTGAAATTGCTGCCAACTTTGTGCCAATTATCACTCTTGTCTCCTATCTCTAGGATAGACACCTTAGTCTTCATTTTTCATCTTTTCCAAGTGAGATGGCCTCACCACTCACTCTCCACACCTAACACTTCACCTTCAAGGTTTCCACAGCTCCTAGGAGTGCCTTGCACGCTTCCAACCATTGCTTCCGCCACCTTCAATTGTGTTTTCCAGCTCATGGAAGAAGGCACTCAAGCTAGGCTACATCAAGTGGTATCTAGAGCCATGGTTCTTCAAGAGCTAAGTGTCTTCTTCTAATTTTTTTTTTTGATTTTGTGTTGTTCTTCATATTTCCATGTTGTTCTTCATTAGATCCTTGAATGTCTTGCTGTGTTTTGCAATTTAATTTTGATTTGAATGCTGTTTGGATGAATCCAATCGGTAGAATGTGTTCAACTTGTTCTTGAGCTTCTAATTTCAATTTTGTGTAGGATTCTTGTGTGTTTTGGTGTGCTTTTTGATTTTATTAGGATTTTGAGTCTTTCTTGCACATTTTAATTGGTTCAATCTGTTTTAATTTGAGTCATTTTGATTTTGAGATCTATACATGTTTTGTCAAGTCATGTTTCTCCAACAAGTGTTATCAAATCCTAGTAGTACTTTTCTTGATTGATTTTGTTTCTTGATTTGATCTTGAGTCCAGTTTTTAATCTGAATTGTTTGATCCTTTGGTGCATTTTTCTTTTAGATTTGAGTTCATATTTGTGTGATAGAACCACACAAATTCTTATACAATCATTCTATTGTGTCTTTGCAAGTTTTCAACTCTGTTTTTAATTCCAGATTAGGATTTCTAAACTGTGTTGGCTGGTTTTCATTGTGAAAATTAATTCCGCTGGAGAAAAATTCTGGAAATCTGGATCTGAGAAGTTTGATGTCTTAGAAAAAAAGGAAAAAAAAAATTGAATCAAAATTCGAAGTGAAAAAAAAATGATAAATCAAACAAAATCAGTGTTCAAAACTGGCGCGAAAAAAAAACGGTAATCTGGCACCAGATTTGAAAATTTTATTGTAATTGATTGGTGCATGTGTTTTGAGTGATTTCAGCGCCAAAATTTGGTTAACATCTTGAAGTATCTGTGTTTAAAATTTAAAATTCAAATTTGAAAAATACAGCTCAGCATAAATCGTGTAAGTCACGTTTTTTGACACTTAAATTCCAGTAGTTCAGTTTTGGTTTTTGTAATCCAATTCTAGTACCTTTCCCTAGGTTCATTTTGTGTGCCAGCTTTGTTGATTACCTTATTTTGCTTGATTGTCAATTTTTCTTCAATATTCCTTCTAGTTTTGTCACATTTAAATCCCTTTGCTGTTGTCCAAATTTAAATTGAGCTTTTGTTGCTTTAATTTTTGTTGACCTCTTAAGTGGTGAAAGTTTTCAAAAGGTGCTTGTAAAGTT
The DNA here is from genome assembly GCA_013389735.1 of Phaseolus lunatus. NCBI lineage: Eukaryota > Viridiplantae > Streptophyta > Magnoliopsida > Fabales > Fabaceae > Phaseolus > Phaseolus lunatus. Next base: position 22,131,582 of record CM023863.1, on the reverse strand, counting down.
TGGAGCTAACCTTTGTGGTGAGTGCCATTTTTACTTAGTAAATGCTGAATTGATTACTTTAGTGACTATCCTAAAAGAGGTAAAGCAAGAGTGCAGCAACAAAAATATACAAACATACATCAAAGAGAGGAGTGCAAAGCAAAAAGGAGGAGTACCAAAAAGAAAAGGAAGCATAGAATAGGATTCTAAACTTTTGTAATTCAAAATTTCCATTGTATTTTCTTGAGTTGTAATTTGTTAAACCTTGAACAATTAGTGGATTAATCACGTAATTAGTCGATGAGTGTGTCTTGAAGGTTCACAAGTGCCAGCAAGCCTCATCATTAGAAATCTGACTAGTTTAAAGTTTTCTAGTTAGAATTAATTCATTTGTGTTTAATCGCTTTAGCATATTTGTTTCTTGTATTAAAGATTGTGTTTTCATTCTTGATAGTGCTCTAAGTGAATTACTTAGAGAAAGGTTTGTGAAAGTCTTGGAGGATAGAATCTGGCTAGGAAAGGCTTGGTACTTAAGTGATCCAAGTGATCCACCTCCCTTTCCTGGGAATCTACCTACATTACTCCACTTATCTTTCTTGTGGTAAATTGCTTTTAACACATAACTTTAATCATGTCTTCTCATTCTCCTCATTCTAGTGAAAATGATAGAAAGTCTGTCAAATCTCTTTTAAAACAACTTGCACAAGACTTTCAATCACTTTCATATAGACAATTGCAACATGAGGTCCAACTCAAAGAGAGGGATGATCATTTTGCTTTGTTGGAAAAAGAGTTGAGGATGGTTAAAGAAAAAGATGAATACACCCATAAATCAAAAAGAAGCTCACATGCATCTAGGGGTAGTGATTATCTTGGTGAACAAAGCCTTAGGATTAATGAGTACTACCAACCACCCCCTAGAAGAGCTAGAAAAGAGAGAAAAGAAAGCACTAAGGAGGTTAGGGTAGATCTACCTTATTTCTATGGGAAAGAAAACATAGAAACCTACCTAGATTGGGAAATGAAGGTAGAACAATTGTTTGCTTGTCATCAAGTAGGTGAGGAAAGAAAAGTACCCTTAGCCATCCTAAGCTTTCAAGGTAATGCTATGAATTGGTGGATTGCCCTAAAAAGAGAGGGACATCTCCACAAGGACCCTCCCATTACGTGTTGGAATGATCTTAGGGGAGCCTTGAGATGTCGCCATATTCCCTCAAACTACAATAGGAAGTTGATGGACAAGCTCCAAAGACTTCATCAAAAAAATCTGAGTGTAGAAGAATATTGGCAAAAGATGGTGTTATATATTATAAGGGTAGAGATTAAGGAAGAAATTAATACCACCATTTCAAGGTTTTTAAATGGTCTCAAACTTGAGATAAGAAACAAAGTTGAACTTTTACCTTATAAAGATTTAAATGACTTGATTCAACTTTGCATTAAAGTTGAAAAAGAAATTTTGAAAAAAGAATCAAGTCAAAAACAAAGTTCATACTTTGTACCTTATGACAAGGATGAGTTCCAAAGAGGGGAAAAGCATATAAAAGAAACATCTCTAGAACCTTCCCAAAAGCTATCTAAAAATGAGCACAACTCACACACTCAAACTAGAGAAATTCAGTGTTTTAAATGTCTTGGTAAGGGTCATTTAGCATCTCAGTGTCCCAATGAAAGAACTATGACCTTAAGGGACAAAGATGAATATAATAGCCAACAAAAAGAAACTAGTAAGAGTGAAGAAAATGAGAAAAAAAAGAAAGAAATAAAAAATAAAGTGAAAGTCCTTAGGGACAATGCTGAGGCGTGGGAGAAGAGTGTTCCTTCCCACACGGTCATTCAGAAAGAAGAGAAACTTGAAAACAAAATTGTAAAAATAGTTCTTTCTGAACAACTTTCAGGCCTCCTGCTTTGTAAAGGAACACTTACATGCATTGCCACATTTACTGAGACTTGTGAACTACCTCCTTCAGTAAAAGAACTTTTAAAAGAATTTGATGATGTATTCCCTAAGGAAGGCCTCCTTGGACTTCCACCTTTTAGAGGAATAGAACATCACATAGATTTAGTTCCAAGAGCCAGTCTACCCAATAGACCAGCTTATAGAACTAATCCAGAAGAAACTAAGGAGATAGAGACACAAGTACAGGATTTGTTGAAGAAGGGCTGGGTTCAAAAGAGCCTAAGTCCTTGTGTTGTACCTGTCTTGTTGGTGCCAAAAAGAGATGGCAAATGGAGAATATGTTATGACTGTAGAGCCATCAACATCACCATCAAGTACAGGCATCCAATTCCAAGACTAGATGACATGCTTGATGAATTGCATGGGTCCACTATATTTTCCAAAATTGATCTTAAGAGCGGATATCACCAAATACGAATTAAAGAAGGTGATGAATGGAAAACCATTTTTAAAACCAAATTTGGATTATATGAGTGGTTAGTAATGCCTTTTGGACTCACTAATGCACCTAGTACGTTCATAAGGCTCATGAATCATGTCTTGAGAGATTGTATAGGTAAATATATAGTAGTTTATTTTGAATATATGCTAAGATATCACCAACAAGTGAAGGTCAAGTTATCTGTAGGCATCTATAAAGATAAAATTTTATGTGATGTAGTGCCTATAGAAACTTGTCATATCTTATTGAGACAACCATGGCAATTTGTTAAAAACTCTATGCATAATAGTCGTACCAACGAGATTACCTTCACACTTGAAAAAAATAAATATATTTTATATCCTATAACACCTTCTTAGGTGTTAGATGGTCAAAAAAGATTCAAAAAGAAAATAAAAACTGAAAAATTACTAGCTCTTCTAGAACAAAAGGTAGTGTCTAAAGAGTCTAGTAATAAAAATCTAGAACAAGGGAGGAAAAACTTAGAAAAGAAAATTATGTACTCCTCTCTAAAGAAATCTTGTGAAAAGTTGCCAAAAATAATAGAAAAACAAGAGGAATGGCAACTTAATCAGACTGATTTTTATACAACTGCTGAAACTAACTCATTTCACTTGTTTGATGACTCCAACAGATGGATATTTGATCTTGGAGGACGAACCTAGTTCAAAGCAGGAATAAGGCTGCTGTTCGAGATCAATCCTGTAGATCTGAGGACAGATCCTCTTAAGAGGGAGGGGATGATGGCAGAGCCTCCAGCCACACACAACCACATAATAAGGAGGATAAAGACCTAGAGGTTATTTTGGGATTTACTTGTAAATATGGGTCTAATTGGGTTTTTGTTTCTTTTTGTAGGCCCAATCAAGAGGAGAACTCTAGGGTGAAGGAATGTACAAATATATCCAAGAAGACCTCCAAGTCATCAAAACATAAACTAAAGCTTTGGTCAGAAGAACACAAGAAGACTGAGTTCCTGCTGACTAGTCAACATTATTTTTGGGCCAAGCTTTAGCTTAAATAAATTGTATAAAGTTGTTTAGAATTTCATGTGTAACATCCCACCAAATACATTTCATATTTATATAATATAAATGAAGATAAACAAGTATTTTGAAATAAACATAATCATATATATATAATGGAGTTTCTCCTCATCGGGAGTTTAATACATAAACTGTGAATCTTTCCAAAAGCACTTAACCAAAAATACAACAAAAGACAAATCGGGCGATATGCTAACAAAAGGGCGATCTCCTAGTCAATCAGGTGATCTCCTATCAGCCAGGCGATCTCCTATCAGACCGGCGATCTCACTTTCCTGCAACGTCATCTGCTCCCGTGTAAATCATACACGATCATCACAAGTTTTAAGAAGAACATCCACAAACGAAAACGCAGGGTAAGCTAGACAGTTTTAAAAGAGAATTCAGATATGAACTTTAAAATCAAGATAAATTAATTTAAGGCACCCACGTAAAAACATCAGCTTTCTCATTCTTCCCACATACCATCAAGTAAAAACCCACATTTCACAATTCCTCAAGAGTAGTTCATATCACACAGTGCAGCAAGTGTCTATCCACATACAGTGTTCCTCATTTCTCACGTCAGGTTTTCCACTGACTCACAATACATAGACACAAGACACTAATTCCGGAATACTCGTGCATTGATTAGACTCAGAGATCTGCACCTGTCATATTGCCCACTGTGGAATCTCACACATCCACAGGGTCGCCGTGAAATCTCTCACATTCATCAGCGTATAATGAATCTCACACATCACCATACAGCATGACAGGGTTAATCCACGCAAAACAGGTCGGTTTGTTCTCTTTCAAACAACCCACCCACACAGGTGAACCTCCTTCGACTCTCAACAACTGAGTAACTTCCTCTACGTGAGTCCATTACCTCAGCAGAGTCAGGATATCTCGTTCTTAATCACCGATCAATGCACCTACTACAAGATCTTACACGGTATTTTCTTTCCTGAAAATACTATGCCTCGACCTCACACTCACCACATCCAACACATCATACCATTCAAATAAATCATTCAAATCACATCAACAACCATTTCAAAGCTTCAGATCTTCGAATATCTCATGTAAATCTCAAGTAGTTTCAAAACAACATCAAAAACAGAGGAGTTCGTAAAACAGCGCCAAAACCGGCGATCTAGTTCAAAAACGAGGTGTTTCGAAGACTGTATATAAAACCGGCGACCTCGTCGCCCAAGCACACAAACAGAGCATTTTACGCAGATGAAAACGAAAATGGCGACCACGTCGCCCTCACTTCAGAAGATAGCTAAACTATGGCTCGTATGGAAAAGAGGTCTAGCTTCCCTTACCTGGACTTGCGCAAACACCAGGAGTTCCGAAATCCAACGAAGCTTGAAGAACGCCTTGACTCTGTTCTTGTGTCTGGTTTTGAAGAGCTTGCAGAGAACCACCCAAGTGCTCCAATGGTGGCTGTCGCTCGTCGTATTCCCGCGTGAAGGTGTACTAGAATCGCAGTGTGAAGGAGAGAAATGGAGAGGAGGGAACTCACTCTTTCTCTCTTCGACTACAACAATGTCTTCCTTTTCCCTCAGCAGTGGATTTCTGTAATTTAAACCAACTTATCCCTCCAAAAGCAGCTGCCACCACCCACTCTGCAGAGAAGTCTGAGAACCACTGCCCTGAACAGTACTACCACTGTTGTCTCTGGTGCATGCCAACCACTGCTCTGAACAGTACTGCCACTGTTTGTCGCTTGTGCATGCCAGCCACTGCTCTGAACAGTACGACCGTGAGTGTCTCCCGCGCATGCCAACATTCTGATGTCACTATTCTGAACCACTTTTTCGTCTACGTGGCGCGCGTGCAGAACGTCTCTTGCTGGGAGTCTGGGGCCCACGTTCTCTGGGTGTAACTCAACGTCGCGCGATGACCTTTCGCCGATGACTACCAGCTCGAAGAGAAACCACTGATGACCTCTCGCGCGAAGACGATCCACCGATGACCTCGCGCGAAGACTACCACCGATGACCTCGCGCGAAGACTACCACCGATGACCTCGCGCGAAGACTACCACCGATGACCTCGCGCGAAGACTACCACCGATGACCTCTTCCTGGCGAACGACCGATGTCTTCCTCTGGGAGACAGCCGATGTCTTCCCTGGCGACGCCCTCATAACTCTCGCGCCTTGGCCACGTCCACATGCATCGCGCCCTGGCAATGCCCGCGTGCCTCGCGTCCGCGCGATGCCCGCATGCCCCTCGCGCCCGCGCGATGCCTGCATGCCTCTCGCGTCCGCGCGATGCCTGCATGCCTCTCGCGCCCGCGCGATGTCCACCTGGCGCTCATGTGTAGCAGGCGACCGGCGACCTCGTAGCCTTCTAAACTTAACTTTTTCCTCCCTTTCTATTCTAAATAAAAACATACTTAGAATTTATTTAAAATATAACTCTTTTATTCCAATAAATTTTTCAGGTCCTTACATCATGGGCCATGTATTGGGCCTAGTAGCATAAAATAATTGGACCAAATATTTGGACCAAGTAGCATAGGTTTTTGGGCTTGTATTTGGGCCAATAGTAAAATATGACTAGTTAGGGCTAAAAGTGACTAGTTAGGGTAACAATTGGGCTTCTTTGAGCCCAATGTAACCCTAAAACGTCTAGGGTATATTTGTAAGGACCTAGAAACTTTAATTGGAATAAAAGTGTTAGGATTAAATAATTTCAGAGGATGTTATTATTTAAAATACAAAGAGTTGGTAATTGAAGTTTCGTAGTAGTTGGACCTCGGACGTCGCCCAAGGTCTGGGGTCAGCTGGTAGAGGTCGGTCGGCTGACATGTGGATCAAGAAGAGTAAAGGAAGAAAAGTGTAGCTTAGAAGTCTACGAGATCGCCGTTGTTGAAGACGGAGGCGATCTCCGATTTCTCTGGGACATAATCGTCTGTCGCCTAGAGGAGACATGACTGCCAATCGCCTATGGTGTACGTGATCGACGGGAGTGCACGTAGTATGTGGTCAAGATGCTGGATTAACCATAGTGGGTTCCAAAAACCACGCGTATCAAGGTGTGGGTTAAGCCTTAGATACGCTGTGCATGCGAAGCTCTATGCTTGAGCATAAGAGATCGTCCTTAGTGTTGCATGCATGGGCGCAAGAGGAGTGGTGTTGATCTACTCTTGGAAATGTGAAGCTACCGACGTCACCAAGTCATGTGGAGATGATACCTTGGACGTAACATAATGGAAGGATGAACCTTCAGCAAGGTGTGACGATGTGACATCGGTGACCAGAGTAAGGCGATGTGTTCTCGTCACACACAAGGGCGATAAGAGATCGCCAACAGGATGAGAGGAACATCGGTCATCAACCAGGATGGGAGACACATCGGTGGTCTGCCAGGGAGACACATCGGTGGTCTGCCAGGGTGAGACATCGGTTGTCTGCCAGTGTGAGACATCGGTGGACCTCCAGGGTGATACATCGGTTGTCTGTCAGGAAGAGGAATCAGTCATCACCGGGATGAGGCACATCAGTCATCGCCGGTATGAGAGACACATCGGCTGTCCTCCAGGATGAGGCCTCGGTGGATAGTCATCGCGCGAGAGGTCATCGGTGGAAGGTTGTCGCGCGATGTCGAGCTTCACACGAATAAAGTGGGACCCAGACTCCCAGCATGACACGTCCTGCACGCGCGCCACGTGGACAAAAAGGGTGGTTCAGAATAGTGACATCAGAAAGTTGGCATGCGCAAGAGACACTCGCGGTCGTACTGTTCAGGGAAGTGGTTGGCATGCGCAAGAGACAACCGTGGCCGTACTGTTCAGTGAAACGTACACTCAGGCTTTCCTGCAGAGGGGGTGGTGGCAGCAGCATGCGTGGACAAGTAGGCTTGGATTCAAAAACCCACTGCGGGGAGGCAAAGAACGTTGCAGTGACTCTAGAGTGAAAGAGTGAGTGCATCTTCATCCCTCTCTTTTCTCTCCTTCGCGCTGCGATTCAGGCAACCTCAAGCACCAGTACGACGAGCGACGACTGCCCTTGGACACTTGGGAGGTTCTCTACACGTTCTCCAGACCGGGACGCAAAAACAGAGCTAAGGCATCCTTTAAGCTTGGTGGGTTTTGGAGCTCTTGGTGTTTTGCGCAAGTCCAGGTAAGGGAAGCTAGCTTTATTTTCAATAAAAGCCGTAGATTTGCTGTTTCTGAAGTATGGGCGACGTGGTCGCCGATTTCATATTCTTTTTCGTTATGCTCTGTTCTATGTGTTTGGGCGACGTGGTCGCCGGTTTTAAACCCCTTTTTTCATGATGTTCTGTTCTTATGTGTTTGGGCGACGTGATCGCCAGTTTTAAATACAGATTTCGAAATCCCCTGTTTTGGACGTGATCGCCGGTTTTGGTGTTGTTTTTCGAACTCCCCTGGTTAATGTCGCTTTGAACTTGTAGAGATTGAAATGAAAAATGTATATGCTATTCGAAAACCTGATCGGTGGTATGCTTGTTACTGTGATTGGGATTGTTTGAGAAAAGATTCAAAATGTTATATGATGGTATTGTGCTTTTACGTGTTGAATGATGCATTGGATGAATGTGAAAGAGTGATCAAAGCATAGTATTTTCAGGAAAGAAAATACCGTGTGGAGATTTATGAGGGTGTATTGATCTGTGAGTATCCTGTGAATGAGGCGATCCTGACTCTGCTGAGATAATGGAATCACATAGAGGAAGTTATTCAGTTGGTGAGAGTCGAAGGAGGTTCATATGAATGGGTGAGTCGTGTGAAAAAGAACGAGCTCGGCCTGTTATATGAATTAACCCTGTCATACTAGGAGAGTGAAGATATTGAGATTCATTTATGCGCATGGCTGTGTGAGTTTCACAGCGACCCTGTGTGGGTGATGTAGTATGACAGGTGCAGGTCTCTGGATGCTAAGTTCAACGCACGAGTCTTCCGGAAGTAGTGTCAAGTGTCATGTGTGATGAGTCAGTGGAAGTCTGACGTGAGAAATGAGAAACATTGAAAATTGATAGACACTTGATGGAATTATGTGAATTGAACGACTCTTGAGGAAATTGTGAAATATGTGATTTCTTGATGGCTGTGTGATATGAATGAGAAAGTGATGGACTTTTGTGAATGTTTAAAAAGGCTGATCTATGTTGGTTGGCCAGTTCATAATTTAAAGTTTAAAAATATCTAGCTTACCCTTTGTATTGTTATGTGGCTGATTTCTCTTAAAACTGTGATGATCGTGTATTTTACACGGGAGCAGATGATCTTCCAGGGTGTAGATCTCCTCAGTGAGTGGTCGCCGGGAGGAGATCGCCTGTTTCTGTCTCTACGTGGTGATCACCTGTTTTCTGTTCTGATAGCAGGTCGGCTGTTTTGGGTCTTCTGATAGGAGATCGCCTGTTTTGTCCTTTTCATGCTGTATTTGGTTTTTATTTCGAAACAATTGATGGAATGTATTAAAACCCTATAAGAGGGACGTCTCTTTTTGAATACGATGTACGGGATGATGTATTTTCAATATCTAATACATATGTTGATTTTATAAATTTAATATCTACGCTTTATTCTATTATATAAATAGGAAAAGGTTTTGGAGGGATGTTACAATATTGGAGGACGAAAATCACCTTGGCATGGAGCACATGGACGTCCACATGGCAGCCTAGGAGTGGAGAGGATTTAGCATGGAAGGTGTGAGCTAAAACATGGAAAGCATGACTCCACATGGCACCTTCTCATTGGAGAGTTTTATTTTGAATTTTCAAATTTTGGCTCCAAAATGTCCAGCCCTCTCTCCTATATAATGAGGTGCTTGGCTCATGTAAAGAAGAAGATTAATTTGAGTGAAATTGCTGCCAACTTTGTGCCAATTATCACTCTTGTCTCCTATCTCTAGGATAGACACCTTAGTCTTCATTTTTCATCTTTTCCAAGTGAGATGGCCTCACCACTCACTCTCCACACCTAACACTTCACCTTCAAGGTTTCCACAGCTCCTAGGAGTGCCTTGCACGCTTCCAACCATTGCTTCCGCCACCTTCAATTGTGTTTTCCAGCTCATGGAAGAAGGCACTCAAGCTAGGCTACATCAAGTGGTATCTAAAGCCATGGTTCTTCAAGAGCTAAGTGTCTTCTTCTAATTTTTTTTTTTTGATTTTGTGTTGTTCTTCATATTTCCATGTTGTTCTTCATTAGATCCTTGAATGTCTTGCTGTTTTTTGCAATTTAATTTTGATTTGAATGCTGTTTGGATGAATCCAATCGGTAGAATGTGTTCAACTTGTTCTTGAGCTTCTAATTTCAATTTTGTGTAGGATTCTTGTGTGTTTTGGTGTGCTTTTTGATTTTATTAGGATTTTGAGTCTTTCTTGCACATTTTAATTGGTTCAATCTGTTTTAATTTGAGTCATTTTGATTTTGAGATCTATACATGTTTTGTCAAGTCATGTTTCTCCAACAAATGTTATCAAATCATAGTAGTACTTTTCTTGATTGATTTTGTTTCTTGATTTGATCTTGAGTCCAGATTTTAATCTGAATTGTTTGATCCTTTGGTGCATTTTTATTTTAGATTTGAGTTCATATTTGTGTGATAGAACCACACAAATTCTTATACAATCATTCTATTGTGTCTTTGCAAGTTTTCAACTCTGTTTTTAATTCCAGATTAGGATTTCTAAACTGTGCTGGCTGTTTTTCATTGTGAAAATTAATTCCGCTGGAGAAAAATTCTGGAAATCTGGATCTGAGAAGTTTGATGTCTTAGAAAAAAAGGAAAAAAAAAAGTGAATCAAAATTCGAAGTGAAAAAAAAATGATAAATCAAACAAAATCAGTGTTCAAAACTGGCGCGAAAAAAAAACGGTAATCTGGCACCAGATTTGAAAATTTTATTGTAATTGATTGGTGCATGTGTTTTGAGTGATTTCAGCGCCAAAATTTGGTTAACATCTTGAAGTATCTGTGTTTAAAATTTCAAATTCAAATTTGAAAAATACAGCTCAGCATAAATCGTGTAAGTCACGTTTTTTGACACTTAAATTCCAGTAGTTCAGTTTTGGTTTTTGTAATCCAATTCTAGTACCTTTCCCTAGGTTCATTTTGTGTGCCAGCTTTGTTGATTACCTTATTTTGCTTGATTGTCAATTTTTCTTCAATATTCCTTCTAGTTTTGTCACATTTAAATCCCTTTGCTGTTGTCCAAATTTAAATTGAGCTTTTGTTGCTTTAATTTTTGTTGACCTCTTAAGTGGTGAAAGTTTTCAAAAGGTGCTTGTAAAGTTTGGAGCTAACCTTTGTGGTGAGTGCCATTTTTACTTAGTAAATGCTGAATTGATTACTTTAGTGACTATCCTAAAAGAGGTAAAGCAAGAGTGCAGCAACAAAAATATACAAACATACATCAAAGAGAGGAGTGCAAAGCAAAAAGGAGGAGTACCAAAAAGAAAAGGAAGCATAGAATAGGATTCTAAACTTTTGTAATTCAAAATTTCCATTGTATTTTCTTGAGTTGTAATTTGTTAAACCTTGAACAATTAGTGGATTAATCACGTAATTAGTCGATGAGTGTGTCTTGAAGGTTCACAAGTGCCAGCAAGCCTCATCATTAGAAATCTGACTAGTTTAAAGTTTTCTAGTTAGAATTAATTCATTTGTGTTTAATCGCTTTAGCATATTTGTTTCTTGTATTAAAGATTGTGTTTTCATTCTTGATAGTGCTCTAAGTGAATTACTTAGAGAAAGGTTTGTGAAAGTCTTGGAGGATAGAATCTGGCTAGGAAAGGCTTGGTACTTAAGTGATCCAAGTGATCCACCTCCCTTTCCTGGGAATCTACCTACATTACTCCACTTATCTTTCTTGTGGTAAATTGCTTTTAACACATAACTTTAATCATGTCTTCTCATTCTCCTCATTCTAGTGAAAATGATAGAAAGTCTGTCAAATCTCTTTTAAAACAACTTGCACAAGACTTTCAATCACTTTCATATAGACAATTGCAACATGAGGTCCAACTCAAAGAGAGGGATGATCATTTTGCTTTGTTGGAAAAAGAGTTGAGGATGGTTAAAGAAAAAGATGAATACACCCATAAATCAAAAAGAAGCTCACATGCATCTAGGGGTAGTGATTATCTTGGTGAACAAAGCCTTAGGATTAATGAGTACTACCAACCACCCCCTAGAAGAGCTAGAAAAGAGAGAAAAGAAAGCACTAAGGAGGTTAGGGTAGATCTACCTTATTTCTATGGGAAAGAAAACATAGAAACCTACCTAGATTGGGAAATGAAGGTAGAACAATTGTTTGCTTGTCATCAAGTAGGTGAGGAAAGAAAAGTACCCTTAGCCATCCTAAGCTTTCAAGGTAATGCTATGAATTGGTGGATTGCCCTAAAAAGAGAGAGACATCTCCACAAGGACCCTCCCATTACGTGTTGGAATGATCTTAGGGGAGCCTTGAGATGTCGCCATATTCCCTCAAACTACAATAGGAAGTTGATGGACAAGCTCCAAAGACTTCATCAAAAAAATCTGAGTGTAGAAGAATATTGGCAAAAGATGGTGTTATATATTATAAGGGTAGAGATTAAGGAAGAAATTAATACCACCATTTCAAGGTTTTTAAATGGTCTCAAACTTGAGATAAGAAACAAAGTTGAACTTTTACCTTATAAAGATTTAAATGACTTGATTCAACTTTGCATTAAAGTTGAAAAAGAAATTTTGAAAAAAGAATCAAGTCAAAAACAAAGTTCATACTTTGTACCTTATGACAAGGATGAGTTCCAAAGGGGGGAAAAGCATATAAAAGAAACATCTCTAGAACCTTCCCAAAAGCTATCTAAAAATGAGCACAACTCACACACTCAAACTAGAGAAATTCAGTGTTTTAAATGTCTTGGTAAGGGTCATTTAGCATCTCAGTGTCCCAATGAAAGAACTATGACCTTAAGGGACAAAGATGAATATAATAGCCAAGAAAAAGAAACTAGTAAGAGTGAATAAAATGAGAAAAAAAAGAAAGAAATAAAAAATAAAGTGAAAGTCCTTAGGGACAATGCTGAGGCGTGGGAGAAGAGTGTTCCTTCCCACACGGTCATTCAGAAAGAAGAGAAACTTGAAAACAAAATTGTAAAAATAGTTCTTTCTGAACAACTTTCAGGCCTCCTGCTTTGTAAAGGAACACTTACATGCATTGCCACATTTACTGAGACTTGTGAACTACCTCCTTCAGTAAAAGAACTTTTAAAAGAATTTGATGATGTATTCCCTAAGGAAGGCCTCCTTGGACTTCCACCTTTTAGAGGAATAGAACATCAAATAGATTTAGTTCCAAGAGCCAGTCTACCCAATAGACCAGCTTATAGAACTAATCCAGAAGAAACTAAGGAGATAGAGACACAAGTACAGGATTTGTTGAAGAAGGGTTGGGTTCAAAAGAGCCTAAGTCCTTGTGCTGTACCTGTCTTGTTGGTGCCAAAAAGAGATGGCAAGTGGAGAATATGTTATGACTGTAGAGCCATCAACATCACCATCAAGTACAGGCATCCAATTCCAAGACTAGATGACATGCTTGATGAATTGCATGGGTCCACTATATTTTCCAAAATTGATCTTAAGAGCGGATATCACCAAATACGAATTAAAGAAGGTGATGAATGGAAAACCATTTTTAAAACCAAATTTGGATTATATGAGTGGTTAGTAATGCCTTTTGGACTCACTAATGCACCCAGTACGTTCATAAGGCTCATGAATCATGTCTTGAGAGATTGTATAGGTAAATATATAGTAGTTTATTTTGAATATATGCTAAGATATCACCAACAAGTGAAGGTCAAGTTATCTGTAGGCATCTATAAAGATAAAATTTTATGTGATGTAGTGCCTATAGAAACTTGTCATATCTTATTGAGACAACCATGGCAATTTGTTAAAAACTCTATGCATAATGGTCGTACCAACGAGATTACCTTCACACTTGAAAAAAATAAATATCTTTTATATCCTATAACACCTTCTTAGGTGTTAGATGGTCAAAAAAGATTCAAAAAGAAAATAAAAACTGAAAAATTACTAGCTCTTCTAGAACAAAAGGTAGTGTCTAAAGAGTCTAGTAATAAAAATCTAGAACAAGGGAGGAAAAACTTAGAAAAGAAAATTATGTACTCCTCTCTAAAGAAATCTTGTGAAAAGTTGCCAAAAATAATAGAAAAACAAGAGGAATGGCAACTTAATCAGACTGATTTTTATACAACTGCTGAAACTAACTCATTTCACTTGTTTGATGACTCCAACAGATGGATATTTGATCCTAGAGGACGAACCTAGTTCAAAGCAGGAATAAGGCTGCTGTTCGAGATCAATCCTGTAGATCTGAGGACAGATCCTCTTAAGAGGGAGGGGATGATGGCAGAGCCTCCAGCCACACACAACCACATAATAAGGAGGATAAAGACCTAGAGGTTATTTTGGGATTTACTTGTAAATATGGGTCTAATTGGGTTTTTGTTTCTTTTTGTAGGCCCAATCAAGAGGAGAACTCTAGGGTGAAGGAATGTACAAATATATCCAAGAAGACCTCCAAGTCATCAAAACATAAACTAAAGCTTTGGTCAGAAGAACACAAGAAGACTGAGTTCCTGCTGACTAGTCAACATTATTTTTGGGCCAAGCTTTAGCTTAAATAAATTGTATAAAGTTGTTTAGAATTTCATGGGCCATGTATTGGGCCTAGTAGCATAAAATAATTGGACCAAATATTTGGACCAAGTAGCATAGGTTTTTGGGCTTGTATTTGGGCCAATAGTAAAATATGACTAGTTAGGGCTAAAAGTGACTAGTTAGGGTAACAATTGGGCTTCTTTGAGCCCAATGTAACCCTAAAACGTCTAGGGTATATTGGAGGACGAAAATCACCTTGGCATGGAGCACATGGACGTCCACATGGCAGCCTAGGAGTGGAGAGGATTTAGCATGGAAGGTGTGAGCTAAAACTGGAAAGCATGACTCCACATGGCACCTTCTCATTGGAGAGTTTTATTTTGAATTTTCAAATTTTGGCTCCAAAATGTCCAGCCCTCTCTCCTATATAATGAGGTGCTTGGCTCATGTAAAGAAGAAGATTAATTTGAGTGAAATTGCTGCCAACTTTGTGCCAATTATCACTCTTGTCTCCTATCTCTAGGATAGACACCTTAGTCTTCATTTTTCATCTTTTCCAAGTGAGATGGCCTCACCACTCACTCTCCACACCTAACACTTCACCTTCAAGGTTTCCACAGCTCCTAGGAGTGCCTTGCACGCTTCCAACCATTGCTTCCGCCACCTTCAATTGTGTTTTCCAGCTCATGGAAGAAGGCACTCAAGCTAGGCTACATCAGCAAGGAGGACTTTCTCTGTTGCCTACACTTGCTCAAAGGCAAGGAGGTCTTCCTCTTTCTCGCCTGCACTTGCTCAAAGGCAAGGAGGACTTCCTCTGGTGCCTGCACTTGCTCAAAGGCAAGGAGGTCTTCCTCTGTTGCCTCAACCTTGCTGTAAAAAGCGGAGGAAGAGGACTTTCGCTCTTGCCCCAACCTTGCTGTATAAAGCAGAGGAAGAGGACTTTCTCTCGCCTGCACCTCGCTGTACAAAGTCGAGGGAGGACTTTCTTCTCTTGCCCAAACCTTGCTGTATAAAGCAGAGGAAGAGGACTTTCTCTGTTGCCTCAACCTTGCTGTAAAAAGCAAAGGAAGAGGACTTTCTCTTGCCTCAACCTTGCTGTATGAAGCAGAGGAAGAGGACTTTCTCGTGGGTGCACACTCCCAGGGGGGCGCCAGGCGTGGCTGTCTAAGCGCACACACCGGGCGCACCCTGCCTGCATTACCTCATCGCGCGTTCTCCGCACGTCCCGACCGGCGAGGAGCTCTTCTTCTAGAATCATGCGAGGTGCATGCTTAACGCTCTCACTGGGAACTTGGGTTCCAGCTTAACACGTGTTAGCAAGACCCCGATGACCATACACCGACCGAGAACTCACTCTCTACATGCACCGACGGCTGATCGCGGTCTGCATGCACTGATGGCTGATCGCGCTCTACATCCAGGCGCTTATCTAGGAGCTGATCTGTGGATGGTGGCCTCTTGGTAACTGACCACCGATCACCTGTACTTGCACCTGGGGCAAGGAGAACTTTAAATTGGGAACACTAGCACACTTTATGTACTGAAAATCTTTTATTGGGTGGCATCGTTAAAAAGAGTGCCCCCTGATCTGCTCAACTGTTTAATACACTAAGCGTGTGTACAGCGCGATAGCGCATCTACTTTACAGCTTAACCAAAGTAAGAAACAAGCGTGTAGCGTTCTACATCCTGGGAATAGCTGCTCCATCCAGAGTCTCCAGCCGACAAGCTCCATTCTCCAACGTCTCAACCACTCTGGATGAGTCTCCTTTACCCGGCGATGACCGCCCTGGCGATGCACACACGTGGGGCGATCATGCCTTCCGCTCCAGCTCTGGGAGCCCCCCCAGTGTAGCCTCTTCCATCACCTCACCTCCCCAAACACAGGGAGTTTATGCTGCTGGTCGCCTGCCTGGGACCCCGAAGCGCGATCACCTTGTGCCTTCTGCAGGTAATCGGTCAGGAACCCTGTCTTCACCAACTCAGCAAGCTGACGCCCCAACGCCAGGCAGGTACGGAGTGTATGTCCATAAGCTTGATGGAATTCACACCACTCATCCTTCCTCCCTCCAAGTGCCCTGTCGGTTTTCTCTGGCACATGGAGTCTTGCTGCCACAGCAGGGATGGTGATCAGCTCCGCCAAACTTATCATGAAATCATACCTGAGGGGTGCGTTGCTTGCACGCCCCCTGGTCTGGTCCTTCCTGGGTGCATAAGGGCGAGACCTTCCCTGCTCCTTCCTCCCTTCCTTGATCTCATGCACCCGCGCCTGCTGCTGCTGATTCCCCTGACCTCCATGTGGCTTCGACGGTGCAGCACTTCCTCTTTTCTCAGAGACCTTTGTCTCCGCTACTATGTGTGCCACCGCGCGTCGCCGTATCTCGGTGAAGGTGGCAGGGTGGCTCCTGATGAGCGATTCACTGAAAGGACCAGGGAGGACACCTCTCTTGAACGCATGCACCAGCATGTCCTCGTCCTTGCTGGGAAATCTCACCACCTGCGCCCCAAAGCGATTGAGGTAGTCCTTCAACGGCTCCCCCTGATACTGGCGCACGTCAAACAGGTCGTAGGACACCACTGGCGCAGGTCGGTTACTCCGTGAACAGCTTCGCAAACTGATGGAAGGAAGTGACGTGGCCCTCTGGCAGGCTCACGAACCACTCCATAGCCACTCCGCTCAGCGTACTCATGAACATCTTGCAGTACACAGCATCTGAACCTCCAGTCAGCATCATCTGAGTGTAGAAGGCTGTCAGGTGTGCTTCTGGATCTTCCACCCCCGTGAACGATGCTTTCAGTCCCACCAGGTTGGGAGGCACCACCGTGTTCATGATCTCGGGGGAGAAAGGCATAGGGAATGCTCTAGGAGGCGATGGCGGTGTTGACGTCCTCTCTTCAACTGCGCGCTCCTTCTGCACCTGCAATTCCCTACGCAGCTCTTCATTCATACGGCTCAACTCTTCGTTTCTTCTCTGTGATGCAGTCAGCTCTGCACGCATTTTCTCTTGCTCAGCTCTCGATTCCGCGACGCTATCTTGCAGCGCGCGCATCATCTCCACTACCTGCGCCATGGTAACAGCTCCTTCTTCAGCAGATGGCACAGGTGAGGTTTGCCTGGTTCTTCTACTCATCTCCTCTACACTTCGACGTAACTTCACTTCGACGAAATGATCAAGAAGCGCCAAGAAACTTCAAGAAACCTCAAGAAACTTCAAGAACTGCGACGTGGATGGTAACAAAATTCACACGGGCCCCACGGTGGGCGCCAATGATCCTGCCGCTTGACTCGAACGTGGAGGATTACCTCATCACTCCTTCGCCTAGCCTTCTGTTCTGCAGGAACGCTCCAAGAACCATCACCGGAACTCCAAACGCTGCCTGCAAAACACACAGACGGCGCCTCTGGCGGCCGTTGTAGCTCCGACGCTCAAGTCAGGCAACAGGAACACCAAAACTATATCTGAATCTCTCTGTGAGACTCGTGTGTAACTGAAACTCTCAAATGTGTAAGCTGTAAGAATCTGTCAAAACCTCCCTCAATTTCGTTAAGAGTTTCGTATATATACCTGAGTCTTTCTCTCTCCTGACGGTTATTCCTCTTGACACGTGGATAACATCTGGTCATACACGTGTCACCATCTGGAGTATCTGCAGCTGAAATGTTACTTCCACTGTGCCCCTGCGACTAAGTTATCCATACAGGGAGTAGCTTAGTACACAGGCTACTCTGGGGGCAACCTTAACATGGCGAGCTGGTTAACACTGGGCATCGCAGCTCACACTACACATGGTGGCAGATATGCCACTTATCCTCTGTACTTAGACCATACAACAAGTGCTTGCCAAGTCTTCTCAAACACTCGGCGATGACCGCCCTGGCGATGTGCTCTTTCGGCGACTTGCTGACCACCTGATCTCCTAACCTTAACACACGGCGATCATGTGCAAACTAGGCGATTACTGATCCATACCGGCGATGAGTGATTACTCATCCTCAAGGCGATAGGCGATTACTCATCCTCAAGGCGATAGGCAATTACTCATCATCACAGGCGACAGGCGATTACCATTATGAGTGATCGCCTCCCTGATTCGCCTGCTATCCTCTACCCGTGTTACCCTGTGAATGGTCCACGTGGTCAACTGCTGCTGATGTCATCGACTACCGATGACCGACCGGATCAGCAACCACTCTTTTCTCTTGCATTAACACACATCCCAAACCTTGATGTGAAGCATCACAGTAAACATCAAAAGGATTTCCCACATCCGGGATCACTAACACTGGGGCGCTAGTCAACCTCTTCTTCAGCGCCATGAAACTCTGCTCACACTTTTCAGTCCAAGCAAAAGGTTGATCTTTGCGAGTTAATTGAGTCAAAGGAGCTACTACCTTGGAAAAATCTTCAATGAACCTCCGATAGTAGCCTGCTAAACCCACAAAACTCCTTATCTCAATAACTGTCTTAGGACATTCCCACTGAAGCACTGCCTCCACTTTGGCTGGATCCACCGAGATCCCCTGAGCAGATATTACATGTCCTAAGAAGTTGACTTCCTTCAACCAGAACTCACACTTAGAGAACTTGGCATATAATTGCTTCTCCCTCAAAATCTCCAATACTGTCTTCAGATGTTCTTCATGTTCTTCCTCGGTCCTTGAATAAATGAGTATGTCGTCTATGAAGACTACCACAAACTTATCCAAGAAAGGACGAAAAATCCTATTCATGAAATCCATGAACAGAGCTGGAGCGTATGTTACTCCAAACTGCATCACCACATACTCATAGTGCCCATAACGAGACCTAAATGCTGTCTTTTAAACATCTTCAGCTTTTACCAAAATTTGGTGGTACCCCGACCTCAGATCAATCTTTGAGAACACCGAGGCCCCATGTAATTGATCCATCAAATCATCAATTCTAGGTAGAGGATACTTGTTCTTGATGGTCAACTTGTTCAACTGCCTGTAATCTATACACAGCCGAGACCCTCCATCCTTTTTCTTAACTAGAAGCACTGGAGCCCCCCATGGAGATACACTGGGTCTGATGAATTGTTTCTCCAACAACTCTTCCACTTGCTTCTTTAATTCTACCAACTCGGCTGGAGCCATCCTGTAAGGTGCCATTGACACTGGTCCAGCTCCAGGTACCAAATCAATAGAGAATTCCACTTCTCTCTTAGGAGGTAATCCAGGTATTTCTTCTGGAAATACATCCATGAAATCTTTCACCACATGTATCCTGCTTACGTCCTCTTCATTCTTCACTTCCAACCGAGCTAGGATCACGAAGCACCTCGCCCCTTTTTCCAACTCCGACCACCCATGCTGAGCAGATATCACATCTGACTCTTGGAGGTCTGGAAACGCTATTTTCTGACTACCGCAGTCTATGAGAATGTGATTGGCAGATAGCCAATCCATTCCCAGGATAACATCCAGGTCTTGAAGAGGTAGGCAGATCAAGTTTACATTGAACCTGCGTCCCTCTACTATCATTGGACATTCAGAACAAACTGTAGAGGTCAACACCTGTCCTGACGCAGGTGTAGAGACCAACAGTTCAAACGGTAACTCCTTCACTAGAAGGCCCAACTCGGCTACACACAGGCTTGACACAAAGAAGTGTGTCGCTCCAGAATCAAACAAGGCTTTTACACCTCTACCAGCTATAAAACAAACACCTTGCACTAGGTTACCTGACTGAGACGCCTCAGCTCTTGACATGGCAAACACTCTCCCTGTTGCCTGAGGTCTGCTGCCTTCGTTCCTCCACTGTTGGGAACCACTGGGTTGAGTCATCCTATTCTGGGTAGGACAATCTCTAGCAACGTGTCCCGTCTTTTGGCATGCAAAACACCTTCTCTCCGAAGCCTTCTTGGGGCACACATTGGGCGTGTGTGGTCCACCACAATGGATACATTTGGATTTCCATGGTTGTTGTTGCTGAAACTGGGGCGGTGCTGCTCCTGCCCGATGTCGTGGAGGTCTCGCATAAGGCTTGCTTTGTGGGTGATGCACCTTGGCCTTCCCACTAGAAGAACCCCCTGAGTGTGACCTGATCACCCGAGAATCACCCTTTTCCAGAGTCTCCACCATCTTCGCCTTCTCTACTAAGGCGTGAAATTCCCTGATGCACATAGGGGCTATGGTCCTCTTCAGCCCATGCTTCAGTCCTTCTTCAAACTTCCTACACCTCCAAGCCTCAGAGGTCGCCTGGGTATAGAATCGGACGAGGTACTCAAACCGAGCAGCATAAGCATTCACTGACATCTCCCCTTGCTCCAATCTGAGGAATTCTGCTTCCTTCGCAAACCTTGCACTATCTGGGAAGTACTTTTCCAGAAATCTCACCCTGAAGCTCTCCCAGTCTAAAACATCTGCTTTGGCTTCCATCATCTGCTGAGCTCCCATCCACCAGAACTCGGCTTCTCCAGATAGCAGATAGGTGGCGAACACCAATTTCTTCTCTTCAGGGCAGGAGGTCGCCCTAAAGATTTTCTCCAACTCCCTGACCCACTGATCTGCTTGATCAGGGGTAGCATTCCCACTGAACTTGGGTGGGTTATGCCTCATAAACTCAGTCAGTCCCATCTGTTCCTGAGGCTGACCGACGTGGGAAGCTGTTTCAGCCGACCGAGCAGTTTCCCAATGGTGCATTGCAGCTTGATGATTCTGAGCCATTGCTGCATTCTGTTGTTGGATGGCAGTTGCCATCATCTCAATAGCCTTGGCAATCTGGCTCATTTCTGAAGAAGGTTGGGGAGGGGTAGGAGGTCTACGAGCCATCTTTCTCCGTTTCAGATTTTGAAACTATTGGTTTCTATATTCCCTACAACTATAAGAATGAGATCGATAAGAAATCAATTCATTCAGGAGGTAACATCTAGACCTTACAAAGGTCAGCATCTCAAAGTCATCTAGAATTTGAATTTATCAGCCGATCATGATACTTATAACATCAAGCATAACACCAGAACAGCTACTGGTATAAAACCATCAATCCAAACAACCACTTTCAATCAATTACCAAAAACACTCAATAAAATGAAATAATTCACACCAGAATTCAATATATGCTAAACATCAAACATTTAGAATTAAGATTGAGAATTATCTTGATCTAGTTATGAGTGTGCACTGATGGAGGAGGGCCAAGCACATCTAGCCAAGGAAGCCAAGGCCCAAACCAAGAAGACCGTCTAGACCAAGAGGAGCGTCTAGCTCCAAGAAGTGAGCGTCTAGGACGTGAAGGAGGGAGGCTATCCATGGAGCTAGACCGTCTAGGACCTCTCACAAGATCCATGGCTAAACATATCCAAGCACACATCAAAGAAGCCACGGATGGAAGAGAGAAGACCTTGTACATGCTACTTAGAGGCCCATTAGGGGTAGCTTAGTAGATTAGTGTAGTGTAGAAAGCAAAACTTGCTCACTTAGGGGTGTGCTATCAAAAAGGTGCCCTTAGCAATAGAAGGAGGGGTGTGCTAGCAAATAGGTGCCTTTAGCAAAAGAAGGAGGGGTGTACTATCAAATGTTGCATTTTTGACCTATCTTCTAGAATATTAGGATGATGGTGTGGTTTGACTAAAGTCAATACCCTAGGCAGCCCCACTTTTTGTATTTCCATCCCTACCCTTTAAGCTTGCTCACCAAGGCTCCTAAATCTATAAATAAGGAGGCCTACCTCATGTATTTTCAAGTTTATTTGAGTAATGTTATGCTGCCATTTTTTGTGCACAAGCTTTACTCCTCCTAGAAATCTAGGCTATAAACTTCAATCCTTTCACCTTCTCCCTTGAGCTGGCCTAACCACTCAACCCATACTCACCATGCACCTTCAAGACCAACACAACTCCTAGGAGGGTCTTGTTTCACTCACCCATTGCTTCCGCTCCATCTATTTCTACTTTGATTCAAGAAGAACACATGAAAATGCCATCATTTGGTATCATGAGCTTTTGGTTCTTCAAGATGAGTAGCTTGTCTTTTTAAATTTTCAGTTCTTCTTTATTTTCATCTTGTCATTTCAATTCCATAATTGTCTTGCTGTTTTTTACATTTTAAATTGTTCTTGGTGTGCTTATGGAAGATCCAACCGAAGCACATGTGTTCAATTGATCTTGAACATTTTCTTGTGCAATTGTGATAGGATTCCTTACACATTGAGTGGCTGTTTTCTTTTAGGAATTTGAGTCTTTATTTCTTTCTTATAATTGCTTCATTTTATGCTTTGAGTCTTTATTTTCTGAATCTATAAATGTTGTGTCAAGTCATGTGAATCCATAATTGTCATCAATTCTTAGTAGTCCTATTCTTTGGCTTGATTGTTTCTTGTTTTTGGGTCTCTTTAAGTTGCCTTAATCTGCTGTTATTTTTGATCCTTTGCTGCCTTTTTAATTTTAGTTTGAGTTCATAATTGTGTCTTAGTTCTTACACAATTTCTTTCTTACATTTCCTTTGTGTTAAATTTTTTGGTATCTTGCTGTTTTTTTTTCCAGTTTTCCAGATTTCCCCTGTTTCTCTCTGTCTGGCTGTTTTTTGTTTCAAAAATTATTTCCACTCATAGGAAATTTGTGATTCTCTGGAAAATGCAAGTTTGAAGTGTTACAAAAAGGACAAAAAAAAGAATCAGATCAAAAAAGGCAATAGAAAAGATATGATAAATCTTACAAAATCAGAGTGCAAACCTTGAGCGCTCCAGCTGGCCTAACTGCACACCAAATTTGCAAAAATTATTAAAAAAAAATGGTGCATGCGTTTTAGGTGATTCCAAAGCCATTGATTAGATAAGATCCTGAATTTTTCTTGCATATAAATTTCAGAGACAAATTTTAAAAATACAGCTCAGCATAAATCGGGGAACAAACACGTTTTCTGGCCCACAACAATTTTCAGTGGTGCTGTTTTTTTTATTTGGTCATCTAATCTAGTGCTTTTCTTTAGGTATTCCTTTTGTGTGCCAACTTTTATTGAGTACCTTTAATTGTTTGCTTTAATTTCTTGACTCTCTTTCTAAGTTGTCATATTATAAATCCTTTTGGTGGTACTGTTTTTATTCAATTAAATTTGTTTCTTGCTTTTGTTTCTTGACCTCTCTTTTGGGTGCTGGAATTTAATTCTCCTTGGTGCATATGTGCATGGAACTTGACTTGGTTTAGGTTTAGCTCTTGTGAATAGGTGCTGGAAATTGGAGAATTAAAGCCATCATTTTAAGGAGGAGACAAAGCTAAAGCCGAAACAAGGTTGCTTGAAACAAACAATACAAACACCTAGAAGATCAAAAATTCAAGACAACAAGGAAGTGCACTAACCCAAAAGAGGATCAACAAAGGGAGTCTTCTTTTCCTTTGCAACTTGGTTTATTGTTAATTACCTCTTTAATTACGTTTAGACGGTGAGTGTGTCTTCAAGGGCTCAAAGTGTCCAAGAAGCCTCACCTAGGGCCGAATAGCATAGTAAATTTTTACTTAGTAATTTGTTGCTTGTTTGAACTTGTTTTCTATTGTTTTGGTAGAAACGTTTTGCATGATTAGTTTAGTTTAATTTTGTGCTAAAACCGACTAGTTTGTTGCATATTTTTTTTTTTAGCTTACATAGTTTTATTGCTTTTTGATTTCTCAACTTCTTGTGTTTTAAGTGTTTCACTAAGAGAAATTTTTGTGTGAAGGCATTGGAGACTAGTTTTTGGCAAGGAAAAGGCTTGGTACTTAAGTAGTCCTTTGAGACTCACCTCCCTTACCTGGAAAACTACCTTCTTTATCTTCCCTAATCTTTCTCAAAGTAAAAACGCCTAAATACACAAAGGTATAGCCATGTCTTCTTCTTCTAATTCTCCAAAGTCTATAGAATGTGAAGTAAAATCTTTGAAAACCCTTTTGAAAGAGGTATCCCAAGCGGTACAACTAATCTCTTTTAGGCAAGTGGAGAATGAAAACAAGATTAATGAGTTGGCTAGAGCTCAAGAAGAGAAATCCCAAAAATCTCAAAAATAAAAAAAAACCAATACTCATGCATCACAAAGCATTGCAACTCTAGGGGAGGGAAGCCTTAGAATTAATGACTACTACCAACCACCCCCTAGAAGAACTAGGCAAAGGGAACAAGAGGTGCCAAGGGAAACTAGAGTAGACCTACCTCATTTTCATGGAAAGGAAAATGTAGAAATATATCTAGATTGGGAGATGAAGGTAGAGCAACTCTTTGCTTGCCATAGGGTAAGTGAGGAACGAAAAGTACCCTTAGCCACCCTTAGTTTCCAAGGAAATGCCATGTATTGGTGGACCTCTTTAGAAAGAGACCGACGTCTTCATAGGGACCCTCCCATAGAATATTGGAATGACCTTAGGGGATCCCTAAGACGTCGACATATACCTTCTTACTACCATAGGGAGTTGATGGACAAGCTCCAAAGACTCCAACAAAAGAATATGAGTGTAGAAGAGTATAGGCAAAAGATGGAGCTCTATATGATGAGAGCCTCTATTAGAGAGGAAGAGGAAACCACCATATCTAGGTTCCTTAGTGGCCTATCACTTGAGATAAGAGATAGAGTAGAGCTCTTACCTTATCAAGACTTGAATGATTTGGTTCAACTTTGCATTAAAGTTGAGCAACAAAATTTGCGCAAAACATCAAGTCAAAAGGTGAGCCCCTATTCTAACTTTTATCCCAAGAGAGAGTTTAAAAGGGAGGGTAGTACATCTAAGGAAAAAACAAAAGAACCTACCAAACCCTTCACCAAAGAAACCTCAACCCCACCCATCCGAGCTAGAGATGTTAAATGTTTTAAGTGCTATGGTAGGGGGCATGTGCAAGCACAATGTCCAAACCAAAGGACTTTGTTTCTTAAAGGTGTAGACGAATACACTAGTGGCGAGGATGAGCTTAGTGAGAAAGAGGAAGGGGGAGAGGATGAGAGGGTAGCTCCATTAGAGGGAGAATTGCTTATGATTAGGAGAACCCTCAACAATCACCCTAGCACATCCATTGAAACACAAAGGGAGAACATATTTCATACAAGATGCAATGTTTTAGAAAATATATGTTCCCTCATTGTGGATAGTGGATCTAGTTGTAATTGTTGTAGTGCTAGGATGGTTGAAAAGCTTAAGCTACAAGTGGTTCCTCACCCAAAACCTTACAAACTTCAATGGCTTAATGAAAATGGGGAACTACATGTAGATAAGCAAGTGGAAATCAAGTTTTCCATAGGGAACTACAAAGATAAAGTTTTATGTGATGTAGTGCCTATGGAAGCTTGCCATATCTTATTAGGGAGGCCATGGCAATTTGACAAGAAAACCTTGCATGATGGTCTCACTAACGAGATTTCCTTCACCCATAAATATAAGAAGTTTGTACTTAGTCCTTTACCACATTCTCAAGTGGTGAAAGACCAAATACAAATGAAACAAAAGAGGGATGAGGAAAACAAAAAAAAAAGAGTGCTAGAAAAAGAGAAAATCCTTAGGGATAGGAAGGCGTGGGAGAAGAGTGTTCCTTCCCACAAGGTTGGTCTACAAGAAAAGCCTTTTGAAAATGTTTTAGAAAACTTGCTTCTTGTTGAACAACCAAGCCTTATCTTTTGTAAAGGAGCACTTACATGCACTGCCACAAGTAATGAACTCATGGTTTTACCTCCTCAAATAGAAAACCTTTTGAGTGAATTTGACGATCTATTCTCACAAGAAGGACCCAATGGGCTTCCTCCTCTTAGGGGGATAGAACATCAAATTGACTTCATTCCGGGGGCAAGCCTACCAAATAGGCCTGCTTATAGAACCAACCCCGAGGAAACAAAGGAGATATAATCACAAGTTCAAGACTTGTTGGAGAAGGGTTGGGTTCAAAAGAGTCTAAGCCCTTGTGCTGTACCTGTCTTGTTGGTGCCCAAAAAAGATGGAAAATGGCGCATGTGTTGTGATTGTAGAGCAATTAACAACATCACCATCAAGTATAGGCATCCAATCCCAAGGCTTGATGATATGCTTGATGAATTGCATGGGTCAACTCTATTCTCCAAAATTGACCTTAAAAGTGGATATCACCAAATTCGAATCAAGGAGGGTGATGAGTGGAAAACCGCTTTTAAGACCAAATTTGGATTATATGAGTGGTTGGTGATGCCCTTTGGACTCACTAACGCTCCAAGCACATTCATGAGGCTTATGAATCACACCTTGAGGGATTGTATAGGTAAATATGTAGTAGTTTACTTTGATGATATCTTAGTATATAGTAAAACCCTAGAAGACCATCTAAGTCACCTTAGGGAAGTCTTTCTAGTTCTTAGGAAAAATAGTCTTTTTGCAAATAGGGATAAGTGTACCTTTGGTGTAGATAGTGTAGTCTTTTTAGGCTTTATAGTAAACAAAAAGGGGGTGCATGTAGATCCCGAGAAAATCAAAGCCATCCAAGAGTGGCCAACTCCACAAAATGTAAGTGATGTAAGAAGTTTTCATGGGTTAGCTAGCTTCTATAGAAGGTTTGTGCCTAATTTTTCTAGCCTAGCTTCTCCTTTGAATGAACTTGTTAAAAAAGATGTTGCATTTTGTTGGAATGAAAAGCATGAGCAAGCCTTTCAAAGGCTAAAAGCTCAACTCACCAATGCACCCATCCTATCTCTCCCAAATTTTTCCAAGACTTTTGAGATAGAGTGTGATGCATCGGGAGTAGGCATAGGCGCGGTATTGTTGCAAGGTGGACACCCCATTGCTTATTTTAGTGAAAAACTCCATGGTGCCACCCTCAACTACCCCACTTATGACAAAGAGCTCTATGCTCTTGTGAGAGCCCTAAAGACTTGGGAACACTATCTTGTGTCCAAAGAATTTGTTATCCATAGTGATCACGAGTCTTTAAAATATTTAAAGGGCCAACACAAGCTCAATAAGAGACATGCAAAATGGATGGAATTTCTTGAACAATTTCCTTATGTAATCAAATACAAGAAGGGAAGCACCAATATAGTGGCCGATGCTCTTTCAAGACGCCACACACTCTTTTCAAAATTGGGTGCCCAAATTCTTGGATTTAACCACATAAGAGAGCTTTACCAAGAAGATCAAGAACTTTCATCCATCTATGCCCAATGTCTACATAGAGCGCAAGGAGGTTACTATGTGTCCGAGGGATATCTTTTTAAAGAAGTGGTGAGACTCCATGGTCTCCCTAGAAGTATAGTGTCTGATAGAGATCCCAAGTTTATAAGTCACTTTTGGAAAACTCTTTGGGGTAAACTTGGAACAAGACTACAATTTTCAACTTCTTGTCATCCTCAAACGGATGGGCAAACCGAAGTAGTCAATAGATCTCTTGGAACTATGCTTAGGGCTATCATGAAGGGCAGCCACAAATCTTGGGATGAGTACCTTCCCCACATTGAATTTGCTTACAATAGAGTAGTTCACAAGACTACTAATGCTTCTCCTTTTGAGGTAGTATATGGTTTTAATCCTCTCACGCCCATGGATTTAATTCCCCTTCCTAATCCACAAGATTTTGTGCATAAGGAAGGAGTAATCAAGGCTGATTTTGTCAAGAAAATGCATGAGAAGATTAAAATTCAAATACAACAACAAAATGAGAAATACACAAAACACAACAACAAAGGGAAGAGAGAAATAATTTTTGAGGAAGGAGACTTAGTTTGGCTTCATCTTCGAAAAGATAGATTTCCAAATCAAAGGAAGTCCAAACTAAGTCCCCGAGGTGATGGACCCTTCCAAGTCCTTAAGCGAGTCAACAACAATGCATATAAATTGGACCTACCTCTTGAATATGGAGTACATGACACATTTAATGTAATTGATCTTTCTCCATTTGTAGGTACCAATGACGATGACGAGCTGGATTTGAGGACAAATCCTTTCCAAGGGGGAAGGAATGATGGAGGAGGGCCAAGCACATCTAGCCAAGGAAGCCAAGGCCCAAACCAAGAAGACCGTCTAGACCAAGAGGAGCGTCTAGCTCCAAGAAGTGAGCGTCTAGGACGTGAAGGAGGGAGGCTATCCATGGAGCTAGACCGTCTAGGACCTCTCACAAGATCCATGGCTAAACATATCCAAGCACACATCAAAGAAGCCACGGATGGAAGAGAGAAGACCTTGTACATGCTACTTAGAGGCCCATTAGGGGTAGCTTAGTAGATTAGTGTAGTGTAGAAAGCAAAACTTGCTCACTTAGGGGTGTGCTATCAAAAAGGTGCCCTTAGCAATAGAAGGAGGGGTGTGCTAGCAAATAGGTGCCTTTAGCAAAAGAAGGAGGGGTGTACTATCAAATGTTGCATTTTTGACCTATCTTCTAGAATATTAGGATGATGGTGTGGTTTGACTAAAGTCAATACCCTAGGCAGCCCCACTTTTTGTATTTCCATCCCTACCCTTTAAGCTTGCTCACCAAGGCTCCTAAATCTATAAATAAGGAGGCCTACCTCATGTATTTTCAAGTTTATTTGAGTAATGTTATGCTGCCATTTTTTGTGCACAAGCTTTACTCCTCCTAGAAATCTAGGCTATAAACTTCAATCCTTTCACCTTCTCCCTTGAGCTGGCCTAACCACTCAACCCATACTCACCATGCACCTTCAAGACCAACACAACTCCTAGGAGGGTCTTGTTTCACTCACCCATTGCTTCCGCTCCATCTATTTCTACTTTGATTCAAGAAGAACACATGAAAATGCCATCATGCACCCTCACTACTTTATCAAGATCCTTTCATTCTTAATACTAAAATTTTCAGTTAGAGCATATATTCACTACAGCATACACAAAATTTCAATAAGAAAACCTTCAAAACCTTTCACTATAGCTTTTATTAAGACTCCAATAGCAGAAGAAACACAATGAACCCACTCTCCTCAGGTCATCCTAAGGACGAACTGCTCTGATACCATTAAATGTAACGCCCCTCAAAATATTGTTCATTTTTTTTTATATAATAAAATAAAGATGAAACAATAATATCAAAACTTAACATAGATATATATATATATATATATATATATATATATATATACGTAATATAATTCATCCATTAATACAAATGTGCCTCAAAATAATATCCCTTCTCGAGGAAGTTTTAATACATCTCCATACAGAAGTTTTCAAAATAAAACAAAACAACAGCATTCAAAAACTGGCGATCTCCTCCTCCAGAAATGCTCACTGAGGAGCTCTACTACCTGCAACCTCATCTGCTCCCATGCAAATATACACGATCATCACAGGTTTAAGAAAAACAACCACGATACAAAACAAAAGAGTAAGCTAGATATTTTTAAAACTTTAAATATGAAACTTTAAAATCAACATAATCAGCTTTTAAACACCCACATAAATCCACCACTTTCTCATTCATATCACACAACCATCAAGTGTCTATCACATTTTCAATATTCATCTTTCTCACGTCAGACTTCCACTGACTCATCACACATAGACACTTGACACTACTTCCGGAAGACTCGTGCATTGACTAGACTCAGAGATCTGCACCTGTCATACTACATTGCTGTAAAGTTCCCACAGCTATGCGCATAAACATAATCTCAATCTCAATCTCATCACTCTCCTAGTATGACAGGGTTAATCCATACAACAGGTCAAGTAGTTATCTTTCAAACAACTTACCCATACATATGAACCTCCATCGACTCTCAACGCCTGAATAACTTCATCTATATGATTCCATTATATCAGGAGAGTCAGGATATCTCATTATAGAAATCACCGATCAATGCACATCCTACACGATCTTACACGGTATTTTCTTTCCTGAAAATACTATGCCTTGATCCCACATTCACAACATTCAACACATCATATAACACTTAAATGAACGATTCCAATCACAGCAACAATCATTCCAAGGTTCAGATTTTCGAATATCACATGCATTTCACATTTCAAACTCAAACAGTTTCAAACGACACTAAAACAGGGGAGTTCGAAATCAACATTAAAACTGGCGATCACGTCGCCCCACACATAAAAACAGAACATCGTGAAAAAGAATATGAAAATCGGCGACCACGTCGCCCTCACTTCAGAACCTACTCGCCTAACGTTTTTATAAACGAAAATGCTAGCTTCCCTTACCTGGACTAGCGTAAACTTCACTAAGAGCTCCAACCCAACGAGATTCAAGGATGCCTTAACCTGCACCATGGAGTCTTAGTCACAAAACTAGCTATACCACTCATTTCTACGTTAACAGAGACGATTCCTGAAGCCAAGAGAGCTGCATGCAACGCCTATACAGAGGCAACCCTCTCAAGTGCAGGATCGACTCGAAGAATAGAGCGAAACGACTTACTCTGTTTTAGCGCTTTGAGCAGAAAACTTGTAGAGCACGTCAGGAATCCAGGGTAGTCGCCGATCTTCAACTGGTTCGCTAGGATGTATGAACGCAGGGAGAAGGAGAGGAAAGGAACAGGGAACCAACGCTAACTCTCTCAATCACTCTCGAACCACAGCAACGTCCACTGCCTCTCAGGAGTGAGTTTTGAATCTAAACCAACTTGCCCAGAAATGCCGCTGCCACCACCCACTCTGCAGGAAAGCTTGCGTGCACACTTCCTTGAACAGTATGACCACGTGGGTTTCTGCGCATACCAACTCTCTGATGCTAACTATTCTGAAACACCCTTTTTTTCTACGTGTCGCGCATGCAAGACGTCTCATGCTGGGAGCCTGGGTCCCACCTTATCTGTGCGAAACACGACATCGCGTGATAACCTTCCACCGATGACTGCTCGCGCGATGACTATCCACCGATGTCTCATCCTGGCAGACGAACGATTCTCTCCCTGGAAGACGATCGATGTCTCTCCCTGGAAGACGACCGATGTCTCTCCCTGGAAGACGACCGATGTCTCTCCCTAGAAGTCGAAGCGTCCCTCATCCTGGCGATGACCGTCTGTCTCTCGCCTTGGCGATCCCCGCGTGTCTCTCGCCCTGGCGATGCCCGCATGTCTCTCGCCCTGGCGATGCCCGCGTGTCTCTCGCCCTGGCGATGCCCGCATGTCTCTCGCCCTGGCGATGACTTATGACACATCGCCACGCCTTGCTGAAGGTTCTTCATCCCACTATGTTACGTCCAAGGTATCACCTCCACATGGCTTAGTGACGTCGGTAGCTTCACATTTCCAAGAATAGATCAGCACTACTCCTCGTGCGCCCATGCATGCCACACTAAGGACGATTTCTTATGCTCAAGCATAGAGCTTCGCATGCACAGCGTATCTAAGGCTTAACCCACACCTTGATACGCGGGTTTTTGGAACCCACTATGGTTGATCCAGCATCTTGACCACATACTAAGTGCACTCTCGTCGATCACGTACACCATAGGCAATTGGCGATCATGTGTACTCTAGGCGACAGGCGATTATGTGCCAGAGAAGTCGGAGATCGCCTCCATCTTCAACAACGGCGATCTCGTAGACTTCTAAGCTACACTTTTCTTCCTTTATATTTTAAATAAAAACATACTTAGAATTCACTTAAAATATATCACTTTCATTCCAATAAAATTTTCTAGGTCCTTACACTTGATATGCAATTAGAGCATTAAAGTCATTGGCAGCAACATCCTCATGCATTGATGGGGCTGGAGATCTTTGGTGCATTTCAGGAGGTGAAGAGTTGTGCCTCTCATAATAGGATGCTTCTATATTTTCCACCGTAGCATCTTCTGCATTTGGAAGATCTTCATTACCTTCATCTTGATCATCATGGTTAGATCCTTCATGCTCCACTCTTGGAACAACAATCCTTTTGAACACCCACAAATTGTCCTCCTTTTGAAAACCCATCTTGATGAGAATAGAGTTGTCTATTTCACTTACTACCTTGATGGTCTCCTTCCTCTCATTTGTGGTGTCAATCTCAAAACAATCAATTAGTTTGGAGATAAAAATAGCATATGGAAATCTATAGTTAGTGAGCCTTTTAGATTTTAGGATATGTTCCATCATAATACACACCCAATTCACTTTAATTCGGTTCATTATACAGTAAAGCAAAATTAGATCTTCTTCATGGAGAACAACATGGTTACTACCTTGTGGAGTGAGCTGCCATGCAATGACATATGCTAGAATTCGTGAAGTAAGATTTAGATTACCTACATGGAATTTGTTGATTGGTTAAGCTGGATCTCTTACACAGCTCCTGTAAAACTGTATTTTATTAAACTCCTGGATCCCAATAGTGTTTCCTTTGCCTACTTTTAGTTCACAGTACTTGATCCCATCAATGTTACTGCAGACTTCATTTGTGATTTTCAGCTTTACTCCTTTAATATATGATACAAGGGTTTTTCTATCCAGGGTAAGGTTGGTGTAGAAAACCTTTACCAGGTCTGGATACACATTTCCACTCATCTCTAAGAAGTGCTTCAGTCTTTGATGCTTGAGAACAACTCTTGGTTTTGCTAAGTTCTCACTCTTCAGCCAAGAAAACTCCAAAACTTTAGGAACATTGATTTGCTTTCTACTCATCTCGTGTATGAAGGAGGTCATAGCCTCAGCATCTCTAGCAAACCAGTTTTCCAAAATTCCTTGGCTGCTGCTATGTTGCTCTTGGAATTTGTAAGGACCTGAAAAATTAAATTGGAATAAAAGAGTTATATTTTAAATGAATTCTAAGTATGTTTTTATTTAGAATAGAAAGGGAGGAAAAAGTTAAGTTTAGAAGGCTACGAGGTCGCCGGTCGCCTGCTACACATGAGCGCCAGGTGGACATCGCGCGGGCATGAGAGGCATGCAGGCATCGCGCGGGCGCGAGAGGCATGCAGGCATCGCGCGGGCGTGAGAGGCATGCAGGCATCGCGCGGGCGCGAGAGGCATGCAGGCATCGCGCGGGCGCGAGAGGCATGCGGACATCGCGCGGGCGCGAGAGGCATGCGGACATCGCGCGGGCGCGAGGCACGCGGGCATTGCCAGGGCGCGAGGCATGTGGACGTGGCCAAGGCGCGAGAGTTATGAGGGCCTCGCCAGGGAAGACATCGGTTGTCTCCCAGAGGAAGACATCGGTCGTTCGCCAGGAAGATGTCATCGGTGGTAGTCTTCGCGCGAGGTCATCGGTGGTAGTCTTCGCGCGAGGTCATCGGTGGATCGTCTTCGCGCGAGAGGTCATCAGTGGTTTCTCTTCGAGCTGGTAGTCATCGGCGAAAGGTCATCGCGCGACGTTGAGTTACACCCAGAGAACGTGGGCCCCAGACTCCCAGCATGAAGCGTAATGCACGCACGCCACGTAGACAAAAAGGGTGGTTCAGAATAGTGACATCAGAATGTTGGCATGCGCGGGAGACACTCGCGGTCGTACTGTTCAGAGCAGTGGCTGGCATGCACAAGCGACAACAGTGGCAGTACTGTTCAGAGCAGTGGTTGGCATGCACCAGAGGCAACAGTGGTCGTACTGTTCAGGGCAGTGGTTCTCAGACTTCTCTGCAGAGTGGGTGGTGGCAGCTGCTTTTGGTGGATAAGTTGGTTTAAGATGCAGAAAACCCACTGCTGAGAGGAAGAAACGTTGCAGCCTTCAAAGAGAGAAAGAGTGAGTTACCTCCTCCAGTTGCCTCCTTCGCGCTGCGATTCTAGCACCTTCACACGAGAGTACGACGAGCGACAGCCACCATTAGAGCACCTGGGCAGTTCTCTGCAAGCCCTTCAACCAGACGCAAAAACAGAGCCAAGGCGTTGTTCAAGCTTCGTTGGGTTTCGGAGCTCCTGGTGTTTGGCGCAAGTCCAGGTAAGGGAAGCTAGACTTCATTTTTAATACAAGCCATAGATTAGCTGTTTCTGAAGTGAGGGCGACGTGGTCGCCAGTTTCCTGTTTCTTTTCGCAATGCTCTGTTCTATGTGGTTGGGCGACGTGGTCGCCGGTTTTAAATACGGATTTCGAACTTCCCTATTTTTGATATTGCTTGAAGCTGTTTGAGATTTAAATGTTAAATACATGTGATATTCGAGAATATGAACCTTTGAAATGACTGTTGCTGTGGTTGAAATCATTCTTTGAGTGATGTGTGGAATGTCGTGATTGTGGATCAAGACATAGTATTTTCAGGAAAGGAAATACCGTGTTGAGATTTGGTTGTGAAGTGTATTGATCTGTGAGTATCCTGTGAATGAGGCGATCCTGACTCTGCTGAGGTAATGAAATCATATAGAGGAAGTTACTCAGTTGGTGAGAGTCGAAGGAGGTTCATATGAATGGGTGAGTCGTGTGAAAAAGAACGAGCTCGGCCTGTCATATGGGTTAACCCTGTCATACTGTGAGAGTGATGAATTGAGATCGAGATTGTGTTGATGTGCACAGCTGTGGGAACTTTACAGCAATGAAGTATGACAGGTGCAGGTCTCTGGATGCTAAGTTCAATGCATGAGTCTTCCGGAAGTGGAGTCAAGTGTCTTGTGTGATGAGTCAGTGAAGTCTGACGTGAGAAATGAGAATCTTTGAATTAATAGACACTTGATGGAATTATGTGAACTGAACGACTCTTGAGGAAATTGGAAAATATGTGACTTCTTGATGGCTGTGTGATATGAATGGGGAATTGATAGTTTTACGTGGGTATCTGAAATTTGTTTTATCTTGATTTTAAAGTTTCATATCTAAATTCTCTTTAAAAATATCTAGCTTACCCTTTATTTTGTATTGCTCTGTGGCTGTTTCCTCTTAAAAACTGTGATGATCGTGTATTTTACACGGGAGCAGATGATCTTCCAGGGAGTAGAGCTCCTCAGTGAGTGGTCGCCGGAAGGAGATCGCCTATTTCCGTCTCTATCGGGTGATCGCCGGTTTATGCCTCCATCGGGTGATCGCCTGTTTTTCTGTCCTGATAGCAGATCGGCTGTTTTGGGCCTTCTGTTACAGATCGCCGGTTCATGAATGGAGATCGCCGGTCTTGTTGTATTTGGTTGAATTTCGTTTTAAATTTTGAAAACATTTGACCTGGTCATGTATTTAACTCCCTAAGAGGAGCAACTTCATTTCTTATATATATAATATCATGTACTCTTCAATATTATTTGTTTACCTTTATTTTCATTATACATGTATGTATGGTTT
Source organism: Phaseolus lunatus (assembly GCA_013389735.1). NCBI lineage: Eukaryota > Viridiplantae > Streptophyta > Magnoliopsida > Fabales > Fabaceae > Phaseolus > Phaseolus lunatus. The sequence goes on along the minus strand of CM023863.1, from coordinate 22,096,429 downwards.
TTATTTTGCGGGATGTTACATTAATGGTATCAGAGCAGTTCGCCTTAGGATGACCTGAGGGCTGTGGATCCATTGTGTTTCTTCTGCTCATGAAAATTATTTGAGTTTAAAATAACAACTATAGTGAAAAGTTTTCAAACGTTTTTGTATTGAGATTTTGTGTGTGCTTTGGTGAATATATGTCATAACTGAAAATCTTAGTATTAAGAATGAGAAGGTCTTGATAAAGTAGTGAGGGTGCACACTCATAACTGGATCGGGATGAGTCTCAACCTTAATTCCAAAGGTTTGATGTTTAGCATATATTGAATTCTGGTGTGAGCTATTTCATTTTCTTGAGTGTCTTTGTAATGGATTGAAAATGGTTGATTGGATTGATGACTGCATACCAGTAGTTGTTCTGGTGTTATGTTTGATGTTATAAGCGTTATGATTCTGTGGTTGAGCTCAAATTCTTAAGGATTTTGAGATGCTGACCTTTGTAAGGTCTATATGTTACCTCCTGAATGAATTGATTTCTTATCGATCTCATTCTTGTAGTTGTAGGGAATATAGAAACCTGTAGTTTCAACTCTAAAACGAAGAGAGATGGCACGTAGACCTTCTACCCCTCCCCAACCTTCTTCGGAGATGGGCCAGATCGCCAAGGCCATTGAGATGATGGCAACTGCCATCCAACAACAGAATGCAGCAATGGCTCAGAATCACCAAGCTGCGATGCACCACTGGGGGACTGCTCGGTCGGCTGAGACAGCCTCTCACGTTAGTCAACCTCAGGAACAGATGGGACTGACCGAGTTCCTCAGGCACAACCCACCTAAGTTCAGTGGGAACGCTACCCCTGATCAAGCAGATCAGTGGGTCAGGGGGTTAGAGAAAATCTTCAGGGCGACCTCCTGCCCTGAAGATAAGAAGCTGGTATTCGCCACATATCTTCTGTCTGGAGAAGCTGAGTTCTGGTGGATGGGAACTCAGCAGATGATGGAAGCCCGAGAGGAAGTGGTGGATTGGGAGAGCTTCAGGGTGAAGTTTCTGGAAAAGTACTTCCCAGATAGTGCAAGGTTTGCCAAGGAAGCTGAATTCCTCAGATTGGAGCAGGGAGAGATGTCAGTGAATGCTTATGCTGCTCGGTTTGAGTACCTCGCCCGGTTTTATACCCAAGCTACCTCCGAGGCTTGGAGGTGTAGGAAATTCGAAGAAGGACTGAGGCATGGGCTGAAGAGGACCATAGCCCCGATGTGCATCAGGGAATTTCACGCCTTAGTGGAGAAGACGAAGATGGTAGAGACTCTGGAAAAGGGTGATTCGAGGGTGATCAGGTCTCACCCAGGGGGTTCCTCCAGTGGGAAGGTAAAGGTTCAGCAGCAGCAGAATGAGCCTTATGCGAGACCTCCCCAGCATAGGGCAGGAGCAGCGCCGCCCCAGTTTCAGCAACAACAAACATGGAGACCCAGGTGTTTCACATGCCAAGAGATGGGACACATTTCTAGAGATTGTCCTAACAGAAAAAGGATGACTCAACCCGTGGGTTCCCAGCAGTTGAGGAACGAAGGCAGTCGACCTCCGGCAGCAGGGAGAGTGTTTGCAATGACTGGAGCGGAGGCATCTCAGTCAGGTAACTTAGTACAGAATGTTGCTCTATAGCTGGTAGATGCGTTAGAATTTTGTTTGATTTTGGAGCGACACACTCCTTTGTGTCAAGCCTGTGTGTAGCCGAGTTGGGCCTTCTAGTGAAGGAGTTACCGTTTGAAACTGTTGGTCTATACACCTGCATCAGGACAGGTGTTGACCTCGACAGTTTGCCCCGAATGTCCAGTGATGGTAGAGGGACGCAGATTCAAGGTGAACTTGATCTGCCTACCTCTTCAGGATCTGGATGTTATCCTGGGAATGGATTGGCTAGCTGCCAATCACGTTCTCGTAGTCTGTGGTAGTCAGAAGATAGCGTTTCCAGACCTCCAAGGGGCAGACGTGATATCTACTCAGCGAGGGTGGTCGGTGTTGGAGGAAGGGGCGAGGTGCTTCGTGAATCCTAGCTCAGTTGGGAGTGAAGAATGAAGAGGACGTAAGTTGGATACCTGTGGTGAAAGATTTCATGGATGTAATTTCAGAAAGAAATATCCGGATTACCTCCTAAGAGAGAAGTGGAGTTCTCTATTGATTTTGGTACCTAGGGCTGGACCAGTGTCAATGGCACCTTACAGGAGGGCCCCAGCCGAGTTGGAAGAGTTTACCTATAATAACGGTGATCATGCTGGCATTGGGATGGCAACGTATGAAGCTTTGTATGGAAGGAAATGCAGAACTCCTTTGTACTGGTACCAGGAAGCTGTATTGGTTGAACCAGAGTTGATTCAGCAGACGACCGAGAAGGTGCAGATCAGGGATGACTTGTCCTTTGAAGTGAAACCAGTCAGGATTGACGATAGGCAAAGTAAGCAGCTCAGAGGCAAGACCATCAACATGGTGAAAGTGGTGTGGGATGAGCGATCGGGTGATTCAACTTGGGGATTTGAAGAACCCATGAGAGAAGCCTATCCATACCTCTTTTCCTTGTAATTCAATTTTCGAGGACGAAAATTTTTCTTGTTGGGGAGAATGTAAGGACCTGAAAAATTAAATTGGAATAAAAGAGTTATATTTTAAATGAATTCTAAGTATGTTTTTATTTAGAATAGAAAGGGAGGAAAAAGTTAAGTTTAGAAGGCTACGAGGTCGCCGGTCGCCTGCTACACATGAGCGCCAGGTGGACATCGCGCGGGCATGAGAGGCATGCAGGCATCGCGCGGGCGCGAGAGGCATGCAGGCATCGCGCGGGCGTGAGAGGCATGCAGGCATCGCGCGGGCGCGAGAGGCATGCAGGCATCGCGCGGGCGCGAGAGGCATGCGGACATCGCGCGGGCGCGAGAGGCATGCGGACATCGCGCGGGCGCGAGGCACGCGGGCATTGCCAGGGCGCGAGGCATGTGGACGTGGCCAAGGCGCGAGAGTTATGAGGGCCTCGCCAGGGAAGACATCGGTTGTCTCCCAGAGGAAGACATCGGTCGTTCGCCAGGAAGATGTCATCGGTGGTAGTCTTCGCGCGAGGTCATCGGTGGTAGTCTTCGCGCGAGGTCATCGGTGGATCGTCTTCGTGCGAGAGGTCATCAGTGGTTTCTCTTCGAGCTGGTAGTCATCGGCGAAAGGTCATCGCGCGACGTTGAGTTACACCCAGAGAACGTGGGCCCCAGACTCCCAGCATGAAGCGTAATGCACGCACGCCACGTAGACAAAAAGGGTGGTTCAGAATAGTGACATCAGAATGTTGGCATGCGCGGGAGACACTCGCGGTCGTACTGTTCAGAGCAGTGGCTGGCATGCACAAGCGACAACAGTGGCAGTACTGTTCAGAGCAGTGGTTGGCATGCACCAGAGGCAACAGTGGTCGTACTGTTCAGGGCAGTGGTTCTCAGACTTCTCTGCAGAGTGGGTGGTGGCAGCTGCTTTTGGTGGATAAGTTGGTTTAAGATGCAGAAAACCCACTGCTGAGAGGAAGAAACGTTGCAGCCTTCAAAGAGAGAAAGAGTGAGTTACCTCCTCCAGTTGCCTCCTTCGCGCTGCGATTCTAGCACCTTCACACGAGAGTACGACGAGCGACAGCCACCATTAGAGCACCTGGGCAGTTCTCTGCAAGCCCTTCAACCAGACGCAAAAACAGAGCCAAGGCGTTGTTCAAGCTTCGTTGGGTTTCGGAGCTCCTGGTGTTTGGCGCAAGTCCAGGTAAGGGAAGCTAGACTTCATTTTTAATACAAGCCATAGATTAGTTGTTTCTGAAGTGAGGGCGACGTGGTCGCCAGTTTCCTGTTTCTTTTCGCAATGCTCTGTTCTATGTGGTTGGGCGACGTGGTCGCCGGTTTTAAATACGGATTTCGAACTTCCCTGTTTTTGATATTGCTTGAAGCTGTTTGAGATTTAAATGTTAAATACATGTGATATTCGAGAATATGAACCTTTGAAATGACTGTTGCTGTGGTTGAAATCATTCTTTGAGTGATGTGTGGAATGTCGTGATTGTGGATCAAGACATAGTATTTTCAGGAAAGGAAATACCGTGTTGAGATTTGGTTGTGAAGTGTATTGATCTGTGAATATCCTGTGAATGAGGCGATCCTGACTCTGCTGAGGTAATGAAATCATATAGAGGAAGTTACTCAGTTTGTGAGAGTCGAAGGAGGTTCATATGAATGGGTGAGTCGTGTGAAAAAGAACGAGCTCGGCCTGTCATATGGGTTAACCCTGTCATACTGTGAGAGTGATGAATTGAGATCGAGATTGTGTTGATGTGCACAGCTGTGGGAACTTTACAGCAATGAAGTATGACAGGTGCAGGTCTCTGGATGCTAAGTTCAATGCATGAGTCTTCCGGAAGTGGAGTCAAGTGTCTTGTGTGATGAGTCAGTGAAGTCTGACGTGAGAAATGAGAATCTTTGAATTAATAGACACTTGATGGAATTATGTGAACTGAACGACTCTTGAGGAAATTGGAAAATATGTGACTTCTTGATGGCTGTGTGATATGAATGGGGAATTGATAGTTTTACGTGGGTATCTGAAATTTGTTTTATCTTGATTTTAAAGTTTCATATCTAAATTCTCTTTAAAAATATCTAGCTTACCCTTTATTTTGTATTGCTCTGTGGCTGTTTCCTCTTAAAAACTGTGATGATCGTGTATTTTACACGGGAGCAGATGATCTTCCAGGGAGTAGAGCTCCTCAGTGAGTGGTCGCCGGAAGGAGATCGCCTATTTCCGTCTCTATCGGGTGATCGCCGGTTTATGCCTCCATCGGGTGATCGCCTGTTTTTCTGTCCTGATAGCAGATCGGCTGTTTTGGGCCTTCTGTTACAGATCGCCGGTTCATGAATGGAGATCGCCGGTCTTGTTGTATTTGGTTGAATTTCGTTTTAAATTTTGAAAACATTTGACCTGGTCATGTATTTAACTCCCTAAGAGGAGCAACTTCATTTCTTATATATATAATATCATGTACTCTTCAATATTATTTGTTTACCTTTATTTTCATTATACATGTATGTATGGTTTTTATTTTGCGGGATGTTACAGAATTTCTTTCTCTTGTGTGAAGAAGATGCCATTTTTGAAACTATTTTTACCTGCACCTATTCAACAAGAAGGAATACCAACTAGAGAAAGTGTTAGTGCAGAACTGATAATGACAGAAGGAAAAGCTAAGAGAGAAGAAATGTTAACCAGGACAGCTTAAGACAAAGAAAAAAAATGTGAGAAACAACAATTTCATAACAGACTTATATAGAAGAAAACATATTAGGTTTAGTATGACAGTGCTTGAGTGTGTGAATGAAAAAAATCGTTGAAACAGATGTAGTACACATATGATTCCTTGTGGTGCAGCTGATGTGAGTTGAATTCATCTTTGTTTAATTTGTAACACTTTATGACGAATTGGATCAATATTCTTAGAGCAATTATGGTGAGTCACCTAGAGAAAATCCCCACTGAACATTAACTTAGCAAGTGCTAAGTAGATGTGAAGGTTCATTTCTAAAGGTCCAAGAGAAAAACACATGTTTAAGTGACTTTTATGAATTTTATGCATTAAAACCGTGTGGGTATAACAAGAACAACAAGGTATATGTATGAACAACACAAGAACAGTTCAAGAACGCAAGAACACAACAAGAACACAACCTACTATTAATTCAAGAAAACAACATGAACAAGAATACCCATGGAAGCCGAACCAAAAACAGGTTGATACAACACATTTGAATCGATTAAAATGGAAGAACAATACATCAAATGAAAGAGGACATCACAAGCAAGAGAATGAACCGATTAAAATTGCAAACAAACAAGTAGAACAAAAATGGGTATTTTTAGAAGATGAATAGAAATGACTTATGTGGTTGTAGTCTTTTTGGAGAGGCGCTCACACCACTTGGAGGGTGGTTCTTCCAAGATGAGTGGGAGGTGCCGCCACTTCAGAGTCTCCAAAGCTCACAAGATAAGACATGGAGAAGAAGAAGAGACAAGTCTCACAAACTCTCTCTCACAAAAACTCAAGATAGTTTCTTTACTTCTAAATTTCAACTTGTATTATTAAGAACCAAGGTCTCCTATTTATAATGAGGAAGACCAGTTTGGGTTACAAAGGAGGGAGTTGAAAGAGACACTTCTAGCTCCTTCTTTAGCGCCTCACTCTATAAGGAGTTGGAAGAGTCATTTCTTCCACTCTTTTACAAAAACCATCCAAACAATGCCTTACATTTAGAGGTTTCTTTGGTTTTCCTCTTTGGCATATTCCTAAGGCTATTTCTATATTTATTTACAAATATTTACAAATGTTTATACATGGGTAATTACAAAAAGAGAAAACATTTGATGCTCTTTACCCAAATCCCTAGCCTTGCTCCTTGTGATCCTTTAAGGTATGAAGGATTTTAAGCTTGTTTTTCCTTGAGCTTCTTGCCTTTGCACCTCACTTTCCTCTTCTATTTGATCTCCATCATGCTCCCTGGGTTGGAGAGAATTCGTGTAAGGACCTGTAAAATTAAATTGGAATAAAATGGAATATATTTTAAATGAATTCGAAGTATGTTTTTATTTAAAATAAAAAGGAAGGAAAGTGTAGTTTAGAAGACTATGAGATCGCCTGGTTAGTACATAATCGCCTGTTGCCTAGATTACACATGATCGCCAGTCGCCTATGGTGCACATGATCGCCGAAAGTGCACTCAGTATGTGGTCAGGATACTGGATCAACCAGAGTGGGTTCCAAAAACCACGCGTATCAAGGTGTGGGTTAAGCCTTAGATACGCTGTGCATTGCGAAGCTCTATGCTTGAGCATAAGAAATCGTCTTTAGTGTTGCATGCATGGGCGCACGAGGAGTGGTGCTGATCTACTCTTGGAAATGTGAAGCTACCGACGTCACCAAGTCATGTGGAGATGATACCTTGGACGTAACATAGTGGGGTGAAGAACCTCCAGCAAGGCGTGGTGACGTGTCGTCGGGCATCGCCGGGGCGCGAGGCATGCGGGCATCGCCAGGGCGCGAGGCATGCGGGCATCGCCAAGGCGCGAGACATGCGGGCATCGCCAGGGCGAGACATCGGTCGTCTCCCAGGGAGAGACATCGGTCGTCCGCTAGGATGAGACATCGGTGGATAGTCATCGCGCGAGCGGTCATCGGTGGAAGGTTATCGCGCGATGTCGAGTTTCACACAGATACGGTGGGACCCAGGCTTCCAGCATGAAACGTCCTGCACACGCGACACGTAGACAAAAAGGGAGGTTCAGAATAGTGACATCAGAGTGTTGGCATGCGCAGAGGCATGCATGGTCGTACTGTTCAGGGAAGCGTGCACGCAAGCTTCCCTGCAGAGTGGGTGGTGGCAGCGGCTTTTGTGGACAAGTTGATTTAGATTCAAAAACTCACTTCTGAGAGGGGGAACGTTGCTATGGTTCAAGAGTGGCAGAGTGAGTTCACCTTCATCCTTCTCTTTTCTCTCCTTCGTGCTGCGATTCACACATCCTCAAGCACCAGTGCAACGAGTGACGACTGCACTTGGATACCTGGGGAGTTCTCTGCGAGTTTTCCGTCAGGACGCTAGAATAGAGTTAAGGCATCTTTAAGCTTCGGTGGGTTTTGGAGCTCTTGGTGTTTTGCGCAAGTCCAGGTAAGGGAAGCTAGCCTTTTCATTTATAAAAACGTTAGACGAGTAGGTTCTGAAGTGAGGGCGACGTGGTCGCCGGTTTTCATATGCTTTTCACGATACTCTGTTTTATGTGTGGGGCGACGTGATCGCCGATTTTAAATGTTGATTTCGAAATCCCCTGTTTTAGTGTCGCTTGAAGCTGTTTGAGATTGAAATGTGAATGTGGGATCAAGGCATAGTATTTTCAGGAAAGAAAATACCGTGTAAGATCGTGTAGAGTGTGGATTGACCGGTGATTCGTTATTATGAGATATCCTGACTCTCCTGATATAATGGAATCATATAGAAGAAGTTATTCAGGCGTTGAGAGTCGAAGGAGGTTCATATGTATGGGTGAGTTGTTTGAAAGATAACTACTTGACCCGTTGTATGGATTAACCCTGTCATGCTAGGATAGTGATGATATTGAGATTCATTTATACGCTTGTGAATGTGTGTGATTTCACAGCGACCCTGTGAATGTGTGTGATTTCACAGTGGTGCAGTATGACAGGTGCAGATCTCTGAGTCTAGTCAATGTACGTGTCTTCCGGAAGTAGTGTCAAGTGTCTGTGTGTGATGAGTCAGTGGAAATCTGACGTGAGAAATGAGAAACATTGAATTGATAGACACTTGATGAATTATGTGATTTGAACGACTCTTGAGGAAATTGTGAAAATATGTGATTACTTGATGGTCATGTGAAGGGAATGAGGAAATTGATGGTTTTTACGTGGGTGTCTTAAATTTGTTTTATCTTGATTTTAAAGTTCATATCTAAATTCTCTTTCAAATATCTAGCTTACCCTGTGTTTTTGGTGTTGTGTTTGGCTTTTTCTTAAACCTGTGATGATCGTGTAAAATTTACACGGGAGCAGATGATGTTGCAGGAAGTAGAGCTCCTCAGTGAGTGGTCGCCGGAAGGAGATCGCCTGTTTCTATTTCTATTAGGCGATCACCTTTTTTCTGTTTTCTGATAGGAGATCGCCTTTTCTGTTAGGAGATCGCCTGTTTTTTTTCTATTTTGCTGTATTTTGTTTAAGTTTTGGAAAACTGACCGGTATGTATTAAACTCCCTGTGAGGAGCAATTTCATTATATATATACATATGTTCACTTCAATATTATTATTTTACCTTTATTTCATTTTATAATTATGAAAAAGATTTGGCGGGATGTTACAATTCGTCCACGAATTTTGAAGACCTGTAGAAAAGGGAGTTAGATCACTAATATTAAAAGTATGACTACCAAGAAAAATATCAGGCATATCTAACTCTTAGGCATTATCATTAATCATCTTGAAGACTTGAAAAGGACCATCTCCACGAGGCATACGTTTTGACTTTCTTTGAGTTGGGAATCTATCCTTTCTCAAATGGAGCCAAACCCAATCACCAGGTTCAAAGATTAATGCCTTTCTCCTTTAGTTGGCATTTTCAGCATACTTGCCAACTTTCTTCTCAATTTGTAGCTTGATGTGATTATGCAAGTCTTTTATAAAAGAAGGTTTTTTTCAAATCCATCCTTGCATAAAACATCATCAAGTACAGGAATTGGAAGAAGATCTAGAGGTGTTAAAGGATTGAAACCATATACTACCTCAATAGGAGAATGGGATGTGGTAGAATTTACTACTCTATTATAAGAAAATTCAATGTGAGGTAGTAAATTCTCCCATACCCTAGGATTTCCAGAAATAAAGCATCTAAGCATTTGACCCAAAGTTCTATTAACCACCTCAGTTTGACCATCAGTTTGGGGGTGGCAAGTAGTAGAAAATAAGAGTTGTGTGCCAAGTTTGCCCCCATAAGGTCCTCAAAAAGTGGCTTAAGAACTTAGAATCTCTATCAGAAACAATGCTTCTAGGAATCCCATGTAATCTAACAATTTCCTTAAAGAATAGATTGGCAATATAACTAACATCATCAACTTTGTGGCATGGTATAAAATGAGCCATTTTTTAAAATCTATCCACAACCACAAAGATGGAATCCATTCCTTTTGATGTCTTGGGAAGACCTAAGATAAAATCCATGGAAATATCTACCCAAGGCATTGTAGGAATAGGAAGAGGAGTATACAAGCCATGGGGTTGCACTTTAGACTTAGCCTTTCTACATGCTATACACTTATCACAAAAGCTATGTATGGATTTTCGCATGTGTGGCCAAAAGAAATGCTCATGCAATATATCTAAAGTTTTTGCTACCCCAAAATGTCCCATTAATCCTCCCTCACGTGCTTCTTTAACAAGAGATTTTCTTATAGAACCAAGTGGAACACAAAGTCATTTGCCTTTAAAAAGGAATCCATCTTGTAAGAAAAAATCTTTGTGGCCACTTTTAGAACACTCTTGATAGATGCTAGAAAAATCAAGGTCATCATGATAAAGATCCTTTATGTGATCAAACCCAAGAAATTGAACATCTAAAAGGTTTAATAAGGTATATCTTCTAGAAAGTGCATCGGCAACAACATTTGTTTTACCTTGTTTGTGTTTGATCACATAAGGAAATTGCTCAATGAATTCCACCCATTTAGCATGCCTCTTATTAAGCTTGCTTTGGCCTTTCAAATATCTAAGAGATTCATGATCACTATGTATCACAAACTCTTTAGGAAAAAGATAGTGTTGCCAATTATGCAAAGCTCTAACAAGTGCATATAACTCTTTATCATAAGTGGAATAGTTGAGATGACTTCCTTTTAATTTCTCACTAAAATAAGCTATGGGGTGGCCTTCTTGAAGGAGAATAGCCCCAATGCCTATATTAGAAGCATCACATTCAATCTCAAATGTTTTAGTAGAATTAGGAAGGGCTAAGATGGGAGCTTTAGTCAATTTTTCTTTCAAAGTGTCAAAAGCTTTTTGTTGCTCTTCTCCCCACTTGAAAACCACATCCTTTTTTACTATAACATTGAGTGGTGCGGCAATTGTACTAAAGTCTTTCACAAACCTTCTATAGAAAGAAGCAAGGCCATGAAAGCTTCGTACTTCATTTACATTGGTGGGTGTAGGCCAATGTTGAATTGCTACAACCTTTGATTGATCTACATGCACCCCTTTATAACTTACAACAAACCCTAGGAATTCTATATGATCAAGTGCAAACATACATTTAGCAAGGTTAGCATACAAATGTTCCTTCCTAAGGGTTTCCAAAACTTCCCTAACATGCATTTCATGTTCATCCAAAGACAAGCTATATATGAGAATGTCATCAAAATAAACTATAATAAACTTGCCTATGAATGGTCTTAGAACATGATGCATGAGTCGCATGAATGTACTTGGTGCATTAGTCAAGCCAAAGGGCATAACCAACCACTCATACAAGCCAAACTTGGTCTTAAATGCGATTTTCCATTCATCCCTCGGTTTAATCCAGATTTGGTTATAACCACTTTTAAGATCAATCTTGGTAAAAATTTTTTATCCATGCAACTCATCCAACAAGTCATCTAGCCTAGGAATGGGATGCCTATATTTGATGGTAATGTTATTTATGACCCGACAATCCGTACACATCCTCCATGACCCATCCTTTTTAGGGACAAGTATCACATGCATAACACATGGGCTCATACTATCTTGCACCCACCCCTTAACATGTAACTCCTCTACTTGTTGTTGGATTTCTTTTGTTTCGGTTGGGTTGGTCCTATAAGCTAGATGATTTGGTAAGGAAGCCCCGGGTATAAAATCAATTTGGTGTTCAATGCCTCTTAGAGGTGGTAAGCCTTTAGGAGGGTCTTGAAACACATCTTGGAATTCCTTAACCAATTTATTCAAACATGTTGGACTAACCTTAGCCGAATCACATTCAAGAGATCTAGGCATAGCTAAAAAAATAGGCTTTTGAGAAACAATTACCTTGTTGAACTTTTGGCTTGAAATAAGAAGACTCTTTTTAGAAACTTTTTTTTCATTTTCATTCTCTCTATTTTTTTTCATGGTAACTTGGTCCTCATGGACTTCTTTTGGAGAGAGTGACTTTAATATGACCTTGTGCCCATGGAAGTCAAAAGAAAGTTTGTTGGTAAAGCCATCATGAAAATTTTTTCTATCATATTGCCATGGCCTACCCAAAAGTACATGTGTTGCTTCCATAGGTACAACATCACACAAGACCTCATCTTTATATTTACCAGTAGAAAATGCAATGAACACTTGTTTGTTAACAATGATTTCTCTTACCTCACTTAACCATTGCAATTTATAGGGCTTTGCATCAGAGATAGTAGACAATCCAAATTTATCTAACACTCTTGTGCTAGCCACATTAGCACAACTACCACCATCCACAATCAAAGAACATAACTTGTTATTAATGAGACATCTTGTATGAAAAATATTTTCTCTTTGGCTTTCATCAAAAGGTTTTAAAACTTGGCCAAGCATGCGTCTCACTACTAACAAGTCACCTTCAAGTGGACTTTCACTATCACATTCATTAGATAATCTAGGTGGTGTAGAATGTCTAGAAGAAGCCGAATCATGCTCACTAACTACTATGCCATCATGCATCATCATATTTCTTTTAGAAGGGAAATTAGAATCTATGTGACCATATCCTAAGCATTTAAAACATTTCTTACTAGACGATTTGGTTGGAGATTTATTATTAGAAGTGGAAGGCTTTGAATCCTTGGATTTGAAAGATGAATCTTTAGAAGGAAATTTTGAAAAAGACTTGTTTTTATTTTTCCAAGAGTTGTTGTAATAGCCATCATTATGAGTATTTTTGAAAGCAAGTTTCTTTGCAATTTGGGTTTCAAACTTGATGACAAGGTGAACCAAGTTTTCTAAAGAAGAGTACTTATAAAGTTCAACATCTTGAATATCCCTTCTAAGACCACTTACAAATCTAGCCATCTTAGCTTCCTCACTTTCATGCATATCAACTTTAAGCATAAGCATTTCTAACTCTTTAAAATAAGCATCCACACTTACCGTGCCTTGGTGAAGCCTTTGGAGCTTCAACAATAGGTCTTTCCTAAAGTGTGGTGGAACAAATCTAGCGTGCATACACTCTTTTAAATTGTTCCAAGAAACCATGGGAGGTCTCTTGTTTAACTCAATGTCCATAAGAATTTTATGCCACCATTGCATGGCATAGTCTAGAAATTCTAAAGAAGCTAGTTTAACCCTTTGGTCTTCTTGGACCTCATGTAGATGAAAAATTTGTTCAACCTTTGCTTCCCACCCCAAATATACATTTGGATCACCTTCACCACTAAAGCTAGGTAATTTTACAAAAGGCATACAAGGTTTTGCTTCATGGTGCCTCCTTTCTCTATGATAGTGATGGTGTTGGTGTCTTCTCCATTCGGTTTCTTCTTCATGGCCAAATGAGTTGGATGAACTTCTTGAAGAACTCCTATGTGAATGACGCCTTCCATGATTAGAATGGCTAGACTTATCATGATGTACTTCAAGCTTTTGCAATCTTTCTTCCAATTGTCTTATAGCTTCATCCTTTAGTGCAAGTGACCTTTTGGCTTCCTTTAATTCACCAAGAATGAAAGCTTTTTGTGGAGAGTGTGGTTTGGAAGATTCACCACTTGAATAATGAGCCATTTTCAAAACAAGACAGCAAACAAAAATATCAAACAAATAAAGAAAATAAGGTTAGAAATCAATTGAAATAAGGTTGCGGTTTGGGTAAAACTAAAGGCACTCAAATCACTCCAAGAAATTATACTTTCCTCAACCAAGCTTCTCTTGTGGAATGGAGTAACCTCAAGTAAAAGATGCCAAAGCATTCAACCACTAACCCAAAAATAACCACCACAAAACTTGAAGAACAATAAAAGACAAGCAAGAAAAGCTACAAAACAAGAAAAGGTATTGTAAAAGGAATACAAGATATATGACAAAACTTAAGGAATGAAAGACAAGCAATAAAAGGGACAAAATAAGACTCAAAGAATAATCACTAAACTTTATAATCAAGAAAGAAATTAAAACTCATAAACTTGTCAAAGAAAATGGATCAAAAGTTCCACAATGTAGACAACAATTTGCCAATCACTATGAATCCAACTTCGGTATAGAAATTAATGTGCAAAGGATGAATAGATGCAAATACCAAACTTTTTTGAATGATTTAAAAACAGAGATGGTTCTGTTTTGTGGATATTTTTTTTTTTATATACAATATGGAACTTATGTAGTGAAAGAACCATAATATGCATCATATAGAAGTTGAAACATCAATCAATTTGCACAAAAATTTTATGATGGACTCAAGACAATTGAACACTTGAAATCAAATGTTTGGAACCTCTAATCAACAAGTACTAAAACAAATTCAAGAGAAACACAAACTTTCAAAATAAAAAACAAGCAAGTATAGGCAAGATTAGGACACCTAGAACACTATGAACATAAAACTAAAAGCAAAGGGAAGATCAATGAAAAGGCACAACTAAAACATATTCAAACCAAACAAAAGTATGAATATAAAGTGCTGTAAAACAGTAAACATGAAATTATAGGTGCTGGAAAAAAAATTGCCCAAAATTAAAGTGCTACTTCAACTGAAAACACAAAAATACACCATAACTCTTGATACCACATGATGTGAGTTGAATTCATCTTTGTTTAATTTGTAACACTTTATGAATAATTGGATCAAGATTCTTAGAGCAATTATGGTGAGTCACCTAGAGAAAATCCCCACTGGACATTAACTTAGCAAGTGCTAAGTAGATGTGAAGGTTCATTTCTAAAGGTCCAAGAGAAAAACACATGTTTAAGTGACTTTTATAAATTTTATGGATTAAAACTGTGTGGGTATATCAAGAACAACAAGGTATATGTATGAACAACACAAGAACAGTTCAAGAACACAAGATTAAAAGGAGAATCACAACAAGAATTGAAACTAACAATAGAAACACAACAAGAACACAACCTACTATTAATTCAAGAAAACAACATGAACAAGAATACCCATGGAAGCCGAACCAAAAACAGTTTCATACAACACATTTGAACCGATTAAAATGGAAGAACAATACATCAAATTAAAGAGGACATCACAAGGAAGAGAATGAACCGATTGAAATTCCAAACAAACAAGCAGAACAAAAATGGGTATTTTTAGAAGATGAATAGAAATTACTTATGTGGTTGTAGTCTTTTTGGAGAGGTGCTCACGCCACTTGGATGGTGGTTCTTCCAAGATGAGTGGGAGGTGCCACCACTTGAGAGTCTCCAAAGCTCACAGGATAAGACATGGAGAAGAAGAAGAGACAAGTCTCACAAACTCTCTCTCACAACAACTCAAGATAGTTTCTTTACTTCTAAATTTCAACTTGTATTATTAAGAACCAAGGTCTCCTATTTATAATGAGGAAGACCGGTTTAGGTTACAAAGGAGGGAGTTGGAAAAGACACTTCTAGCTCCTTCTTTAGCGCCTCACTCTAGAAGTAGTTGGAAGAGTCATTTCTTCCACTCTTTTACAAAAACCGTCCAAACAATGCCTTACATTTAGAGGTTTCTTTGGTTTTCCTCTTTGGCATATTCCTAAGGCTATTTCTATATTTATTTACAAATATTTACAAATGTTTATACATGGGTAATTACAAAAAGAGAAAACATTTGATGTTCTTTACCCAAATCCCTAGCCTTGCCCCTTGTGATCCTTTGAGGTATGAAGGATTTTGAGCTTGTTTGTCCTTGAGTTTCTTGGCTTTGTACCTCACTTTCCTCTTCTATTTGATCTCCATCAGTAGCAGAGTACAATTTTGGATGGAGCAAGAATATATTTGAAACATGTTTCTTATTTCAATTCAAACACATTGCCTAATCAATGCATCAAATTAGTTAAGATTTCCAGACAAGTGAGTCATATACCTACTGGTCAATAACCATAACAGCGGTCAATTGTCAAAAAGAGAGAAACAATTCTTTCTCTTTCCTAGTCATGCAAGTGATTTGGAATAAAAAAAAACATGTTAAAAACGAATAACAACATATCGAAATTTTTACTGCAGTGGACAATTTATGCTAATAATTCCCAATTCATTTAGCAGAAAATTAAATCTTTCTTTAGCAAGAGGTTTAGTAAACAGATCAGCTAATTGTAATTCAGTACCAATAAATTTGATTTCACAAGTTCCATTAGCTATATGTTCTCTTAGAAAATGATGTCTAATTTCAATATGTTTAGTTCTTGAATGCATAATAGCATTTTTGGTCAAATTAATTGATCCGGTTGGTCATCGGTAGCCGATGACATCAGCAGCAGTTGACCACGTGGACCATTCACAGGGTAACACGTGGTAGAGGATAGCAGGCGAATCAGGGAGGCGATCACTCAGAATGGTAATCGCCTCTCGCCTGTGATGATGAGTAATCGCCTATCGCCTTGAGGTGAGTAATCGCCTATCGCGTTGAGGATGAGTAATCGCCTATCGCCTTGAGGTGAGTAATCGCCTATCGCCTTGAGGATGAGTAGTCGGTCATCGCCGGTATGGATCAGTAATCGCCTAGATTGCACATGATCGCCGAAAGAGCACATCGCCGGGTGTTTGAGAAGACTTGGCAAACACTTGTTGTATGGTCTAAGTACAGAGGATAAGTGGCATATCTGCCACCATGTGTAGTGTGAGCTGCAATGCCCAGGGTTAACCAGCTCGCCATGTTAAGGTTGCGCCCAGAGTAGCCTGCGTACTAAGCTACTCCCTGTGTGGATAACTTAGTCGAAGGGGCACAATGGAAGTAACGTTTCAGCTGCAGATACTCCAGATGGTGACACGTGTACGACCAGATGTTATCCACGTGTCAAGAGGAATAACCTTCAGGAGAGAGAAAGACTCAGGTATATATACAAACTCTTAACGAAATTGAGGGAGGTTTTTACAGATTCTTACAGCTTACACATTTGAGAGTTTCAGTTTCACACGGGTCTCACAGAGAGATTCAGATATAGTTTTGGTGTTCCTGTTGCCTGACTTGAGCGTCGGAGCTACAACGGCCGCCAGAGGCGCCGTCTGTGTGTTTTGCAAGCAGCGTTTGGAGTTCCGGCGGTGGTTCTTGGAGCGTTCTTGCAGAACAGAGGGCTAGATGAAGGAGTGACAGGCAGTCCTCCATGTTCGAGTCAAGCGGCAGGATCATTAGGCACCCACCGTGGGGCCCGTGTAAATCTGGTTCCCATCCACGTCGCAGTTTCTTGAGGTTTCTTGGAGCTCCTTGATCATTTCGTCGAAGTGAAGTTACGTCGAAATTCAGAGGAGATGAGTAGAAGAACCAGGCAAACCTCGCCTGCGTCATCTGCTGAAGAAGGAGTCGTTACCATGGCGCAAGTAGTGGAGATGATGCGCGCGCTGCAAGATAGCGTCGCGGAATCGAGAGCTGAGCAAGAGAAAATGCGTGCAGAGCTGACTGCATCGCAGAGAAGAAAGGAAGAATTGAACCGTATGAATGAAGAGCTGCGTAGGGAATTGCAGGCGCAGAAGGAGCGCGCAGTTGAAGAGAGGACGTCGACGCCGCAATCGCCTCCTAGAGTATTCCCTATGCCTTTCTCCCCCGAAATCATGAATACGGTGTTGCCTCCCAATCTGGTGGGACTGAAAGCGTCGTTCACGGGGGCGGAAGATCCAGAAGCACACCTGACAGCCTTCCACACTCAGATGATGCTGACTGGAGGTTCAGATGCTGTGTACTGCAAGATGTTCATGAGCACGCTGAGCGGAGTGGCTATGGAGTGGTTCGTGAGCCTGCCAGAGGGCCACGTCACTTCCTTCCATCAGTTCGTGAAGCTGTTCACGGAGCAGTACATCATTAACTGACCTGTGCCAGTAGTGTCCTACGACCTGTTTGACGTGCGCCAGTATCAGGGGAAGCCGTTGAGGGACTACCTCAATCGCTTTGGGGCGCAGGTGGTGAGATTGCCCAGCAAGGACGAGGACATGCTGGTGCATGCGTTCAAGAGAGGTGTCCTCCCTGGTCCTTTCAGTGAATCGCTCATCAGGAGCCACCCTGCCACCTTCACCGAGATACGGCGACGTGCGGTGGCACACATAGTAGCAGAGGCAGAGGTCTCTGAGAAGAGAGGAAGTGTTGCACCGTCGAAGCCACGTGGAGGTCAGGGGAATCAGCAGCAACAGGCGCGGGTGCATGAGATCAAGGAAGGGAGGAAGGACCAGAGAAGGTCTCGCCCTTATGCACCAAGGAAGGACCAGACCAGGGGGCGTGCAAGCAACGCACCCCCCAGGTATGATTTCAAGATAAGTTTGGCGGAGCTGATCGCCATCCCTGCTGTGGCAGCAAGACTCCATGTGCCAGAGAAAACCGACAGGGTACTTGGAGGGAGGAAGGATGAGTGGTGTGAATTCCATCAAGCTTATGGACATACACTCCGTAACTGCCTGGCGTTGGGGCGTCAGCTTGCTGAGTTGGTGGAGACAGGGTTCCTGACCGATTACCTGCAGAAGACACAAGGTGATCGTGCTTCGGGGTCCCAGGAAGGCGACCAGCAGCATGAACTCCCTGTGTTTGGGGAGGTGAGGTGATGGAAGAGGCTACACTGGGGGGGCTCCCAGAGCTGAAGCGGAAGGCATGATCGCCCCACGTGTGTGCATCGCCAGGGCGGTCATCGCCGGTTAAAGGAGACCCCATCCAGAGTGGTTGAGATGTTGGAGAATGAAGCTTGTCGGCTGGTGACTCTGGACGTAACGACTATTCCCAGAACCCAGGACGCTACACGTTTTTTTCCTACTTTCGTTAAGTTGTAAAGTAGATGCGCTATCGCGCTGTACACACACTTAGTGTATTAAATAGTTGAGCAGATCATGGGCACTCTTTTTAACGATGCCACCCAATAAAAGATTTTCAGTACATAAAGTGTGCGAGTGTTCCCAGTTTAAAGTTCTCCTTGCCCCAGGTGATCGGTGGTGAGTTACCAAGTGGCCACCACCCGCAGATCAGCCCCTAGATAAGCGCTGGGATGTAAAGCGCGATCAGCCATCAGTGCATGCAGACCGCGATCAACCGTCGGTGCATGTAGAGAGTGAGTACTCGGTCGGTGCACGGTCATCGGTGTCTTGCTAACACGTGTTAAGCTGGGACCCAAGTTCCCAGCGAGAGCGTTAAGCATGCACCTCGTATGATTCCAGAAGAAGAGATCCTCGCCGGTCGGGACGTCGGTGAACGCGCGATGAGGCAATGCAGGCAGGGCGCGCCCAGAGTGTGCGCTTAGACAGCCACGCCTGGCGCCCTCCCCCTGGGAGCGTGCGCCCACGAGAAAGTCCTCTTCCTCTGCTTTTCACAGCAAGGTTGAGGCGAGAGAAAGTCCTCTTCCTCTGCTTTATACGACAAGGTTGAGGCAAGAGAAAGTCCTCACCTCTGCTTTATACAGCAAGGTTGAGGCGAGAGAAAGTCCTCTTCCTCTGCTTTATACAGCAAGGTTGAGGCAAGAGAAAGTCCTCACCTCTGCTTTATACAGCAAGGTTGAGGCGAGAGAAAGTCCTCTTCCTCTGCTTTATACAGCAAGGTTGAGGCCAGAGGAAGTCCTCCTTGCCTTTGAGCAAGTACAGGCACCAGAGGAAGTCCTCCTTGCCTTTGAGCAAGTGCAGGCACCAGAGGAAGTCCTCCTTGCCTTTGAGCAAGTGCAGGCACCAGAGGAAGTCCTCCTTGCCTTTGAGCAAGTGCAGGCACCAGAGGAAGTCCTCCTTGCCTTTGAGCGAGTGCAGGCGAGAACAGAGGAAGTCCTCCTTGCCTTTGAGCAAGTGTAGGCAACAGAGGAAGTCCTCCTTGCCTTTGAGCAAGTGCAGGCGAGAACAGAGGAAGTCCTCCTTGCCTTTGAGCAAGTGCAGGCAACAGAGGAAGTCCTCCTTGCCTTTGAGCAAGTGCAGGCAACAGAGGAAGTCCTCCTTGCCTTTGAGCAAGTGCAGGCAACAGAGGAAGTCCTCCTTGCCTTTGAGCAAGTGTAGGCAACAGAGGAAGACCTCCTTGCCTTTGAGCGAGTGCAGGCGAGAAAGAAGAAAGTCCTCCCTCGACTTTGTACAGCGAGGCTGAGGCAAGAGAGAAAGTCCTCTCCCTTTGCTTCTTACAGCAAGGTTGAAGCGAGAGAACCAAGTCCTCTTCCTCTGCTTTTCACAGCAAGGTTGAGGCGAGAGAAAAATCCTTTCCCTCTGCTTTTTACAGCGAGGCTGAGGTGAGAGAGGCAAGACCTCACCCACGACTCCTTACAGCGAGGTTGAGGCAGGAGGGGTCGTCGAGAAGCACTTATCTTCCCCAAAACACAGGCGTCATAGAGTGTGTTCAAACCCTCTATGCACTCAGCGCTGGTATGACAGAGAAGTGCAGCGAAGCCAGAAGCGCGATGACTGATCGGTGGTGCACTAACATGCTAGTCGGTGGTCGGTGGTAGATGCAAGTTCTGCTGCGTGAAGCCGAAGCGTTTAGGCCCGTTAAGTCAGTCATCCAGCACAAAGTTATGTTGAAGGCAATGCTAAGGCAACAGTTAGCCGCGATCAAGTCAGAGGCCAAGTTTGAGGGGTTGCAGGTAGATCGCGCTAAAGGCTAAGCTAGTTAGGAGTTAGTCACATGCAGAGAGTTAAAGAGAAGAAACGCAGCGAACCCTAGCGCGTTTGAGAAGAAGAAAACAGGGAAGGTGAATCTCTAGATGATCCAGAGAGATGCTTTGAAAGTTTGAAGGCGAAGAAGAAGGAATGAAACAGTGTTAGTACCAGAGTGTGCGCTCCTGTAGACCGCCAGAAGACGATTTCTTAGTCTCTTCGCTGAGAACAAGTTCACAACTCGAGACTGGGGGGCTTGTGATCCGGTCGGTCATCGGTAGCCGATGACATCAGCAGCAGTTGACCACGTGGACCATTCACAGGGTAACACGTGGTAGAGGATAGCAGGCGAATCAGGGAGGCGATCACTCAGAATGGTAATCGCCTCTCGCCTGTGATGATGAGTAATTGCCTATCGCCTTGAGGTGAGTAATCGCCTATCGCGTTGAGGATGAGTAATCGCCTATCGCCTTGAGGATGAGTAGTCGGTCATCGCCGGTATGGATCAGTAATCGCCTAGATTGCACATGATCGCCGAAAGAGCACATCGCCGGGTGTTTGAGAAGACTTGGCAAACACTTGTTGTATGGTCTAAGTACAGAGGATAAGTGGCATATCTGCCACCATGTGTAGTGTGAGCTGCAATGCCCAGGGTTAACCAGCTCGCCATGTTAAGGTTGTGCCCAGAGTAGCCTGCGTACTAAGCTACTCCCTGTGTGGATAACTTAGTCACAGGGGCACAGTGGAAGTAACGTTTCAGCTGCAGATACTCCAGATGGTGACACGTGTACGACCAGATGTTATCCACGTGTCAAGAGGAATAACCTTCAGGAGAGAGAAAGACTCAGTATATATACAAACTCTTACCGAAATTGAGGGAGGTTTTTACAGATTCTTACAGCTTACACATTTGAGAGTTTCAGTTTCACACGGGTCTCACAGAGAGATTCAGATATAGTTTTGGTGTTCCTGTTGCCTGACTTGAGCGTCGGAGCTACAACGGCCGCCAGAGGCGCCGTCTGTGTGTTTTGCAGGCAGCGTTTGGAGTTCCGGCGATGGTTCTTGGAGCGTTCTTGCAGAATAGAGGGCTAGACGAAGGAGTGACGAGGCAGTCCTCCACGTTCGAGTCAAGCGGCGGCAGGATCATTAATGGCACTGGTGTTATCACATAGGATAGGTATTTTATTCAGAATGATACCAAATTCTCTTAGCTACTGTCTTAGCCATAAGGTTTGAGCACAGCAACTCCCAACTGCTATATACTCTGCCTCTGTTGTAGAGAGAGCAACACAAGCTTGTTTTTTACAGTGCCAGGAGATTAGGCTTGATCCTAGCATGTGGTAGGTTCCACTTGTACTTTTCCTGTCAATTTTACAGCCTGCAAAGTATGAATTAGAAAAACAGTTAAGTTTAATGATACATTACTTGGATACCATAGGCCAACTTCTTTGGTTCCTTGTAAGTATTTCAAAATTCTTTTGGCTGCATTGAAATGTGATTCCTTTGGAGCATACTGGAACCTGACACACTTACACACAACAAACATAATGTCAAATCTACTAGCTATTAAATATAACAATGAACCAATTAAACCTCTGTATTTGGTTTGATCAACAGATTTTCCAGCAACATCCATAGCTTGTGGAAATTGGTATGTTGATTGCTTTACATTTGTCCATTTCAAACTTTCTCAGCAGATCCTTGCAGTATTTAGCTTGACTTATGAATATCCCATCCTTTAGTTGTTTGACTTGCAGACCAAGAAAGTAGTCCAGTCCTTCCATCATGGACATCTCAAATTCACTCTTCATGATCTCCACAAATGTTTCACATAGATTTTCATTTGTTGACCCAAAGATAATGTCATCCACATAAACTTGAACAAGTATTATGTCTTCACTCTTCTTCTTTATTAAAAAGGTTTTGCCAGACGTGCCACGATTATAGCCCTGTGATAGTATAAAGTCACTTAGCCTCTCATACCATTGTCTAGGGGCCTGTTTGACTCCATAGAATGCTTTCTTGAGCTTGAACACGTGTTTTGGATATTTATAGTCCTCAAATCCTGGAGGCTGTGAAAGAAACACTTCTTCATTTATATATCCATTTAAGAATGCACTTTTCACGTCCATTTGGAATCACTTGAACCCTTTTATGCAAGAAAATTCTAAGAGAAGTCTAACTACTTCAAGTCGTGCTACTGGTGCATATGTTTCATCATAGTCAATTCCCTCTTCTTGGTTGTATCCCCCTTGCTACCAGTCTTGCCTTGTTTCTTGTGATAACTCCATGTTCATCCATTTTATTCTTGTACACCCATTTTGTTCCTATGATATTCATATTAGATGTTCTCGAAACTAGAAACCATATTTCATTGCATGCAAATTGATTTAACTCTTCTTGCATAACTACTATCCAATTGTTATCCTATAGTGCGTCCTCTAGATTCTTAGGCTCTACTTGTGAAACGAAAGTCATTGTCTCACAGAGTTTGTTCAAAGGTTTCCTGGTTAAGACTCTTGTTTCAATATTTCCAATTACATTATCAAGTGTGAGATCTCTAGGAGTTTTCCACTCTTTAGGCAAATCTGCAAAAACAAGAGGTTCTTTTACAGCATGTGAGTCCTTTACATTTATATCAATAAGTTCATTTTTATGAAGTACAATTCTTAAATCATCTAATTCAAGTTCATCTATGACAGGTCTAGGCATATAGTTATCAGATTCGTCAAACACAACATGCATGGATTCCTCTACAGTTAGCAATCTTCCACTATAAACTCGATAAGCATGACCATTCAAAGCATAACCAATGTGTATACCTTCATCAGATTTAGGATCAAATTTCCCCAGATTATCTTTTCCATTATTTAAGATAAAACATTTGCATCCAAACACTCTAAGATGGCTAATATTTGGCTTTCTTCCTTTATAAAGTTCATAGGGAGTTTTCTTAAGAATAGGTCTAATTAAGGTCTTGTTAAGCACATAAGAAGCAGTATATACTGCATTGGCCCAAAAATACTTAGCTAGGTTCGATTCATTTAACATGGTTCTAGCTAGCTCCTTAAGTGATCTATTTTTCCTTTCAACCACACCATCCTGTTGGGGAGTCCTACGGGTTGAATAGCTATGTATGATCCCATGTTTTTCACAAAACCTATCAAACTTAACATTTTGAAATTCTCCCCCATGATCACTGCAGATTTGTTTTATGTTGTTACCATTTTTTTGCAGAATCTTAGCCAGTTTCTTAAAAGCTTTGTATGCATCATTTTTAGAAACAAGAAAGAGAGTCCAGGTATATCTTGAGAAATCAACAATTACCAAAGCATAGAAATTTCCAGCTAAACTAGCAATCCTAGAAGGTCCAAACAGATCCATATGCAAAACATCCAAAGGCTTATTTGTAGAAATCATATCTTTTATTTTAAAAGAGGTTCTTGTTTGTTTACTCTTCACACATGCATCACACAATTTGTTATCTTGAAATTTTATATTTGGTAAACCAGAAACAAGTTCCTTAGGTTTCAATTTATTCAAATAATTTGTATGGATATGAGCTAACCACCTGTGCCACAACCAAGACTCATCATTCTTTGATAAGAGACATTCATTTTCAGAGTAATTGTTCATGATATCTAAGAGATAGATGTTATTTACCCTTTTACCTGTGAACAACACTTTACCAGAGGTTTCATTTGAAATTGTACATCTGTTGGCTTCGAAATTAACCTTGTAGCCCTTGTGACATAGTTGGCTAATACTTAGAAGACTATGCTTTAGTCCTTCCACATTTAAGACATTCTTTATTGTGGTTGAATCCTCAATTCTAACATTCCCCCTTCCAAGAATCCTTCCATGGTTATTGTCTCCATATGTGACATGCCCCTCTGCTTTAAGTTTTAAACTTGTAAACTAAGTCAAATCTCCAGTCATATGCTTTGAACACCCACTGTCCAAGTACCATTGGTTTTTCCTGTTGTTTTTTGAATCAGAGCTTGATCCTTCATTGTTCACATGAAGCACAAATTTGCTTCTTCATTGTCAGTTGAGGAATCACTTGATGAGGATACTTCATTGTCCTCCCAGGAGATGTATGCTTTTTTTCCTTTCCTTCTTTCACCCTTCTTGTTGGTTTGTTTATCTTTATTTTGATTGTTTGGACAATCAACCTTTTTATGACCTGGTTTACCACAGCCAAAGCAAGTGTAATTAGATGAATTTGATTCATTGGGTTTAGAGTACCTCTTCCTTTGTTGAGTTCTATCTCGGCTTTTCCTTTTTAGGAATCTGTTGAATTTCCTAGTGAGAAGACTCAAACTCTCATCTTGTTCAGGATTCTCTTCTTCCTCACTTGTATCATGTTGTACACTAGTCTTCAAAGCAATACTTGTTGTTTTTATAACAGAATTTTGTTATGTATTTTAAATTGTTTTAAATTCTTCCAACTGGTTTTGGTTTCTGATCTAACAGCTTTGACCACTTCCTTGAGTCTTTATAAAGACTGTTTGATATTCTTTTCAATATACTAAGAAATAGAGATTACCAAAAACGTTTTTCAAGAAATCAAAAGCTTTGGATCATCACTTGTGTGTGGAATAGGATTTGGTTGCTTTGAAAAGCCTAGGTGTATTCTATTCTCTTCTCCTTGAACATTATATTTTTGTGTGTTCTTGTATAAGGTAGTTTTAGAAAGTGTTTCTGAAAACTGTGGTGTTGCCAAAGAGTGTTGTGTGTTCTAGAGCGATTCAAGATCATCACTCTTGGTGTGTGTTTTGTAATATAGGTTTGATTACATAGTGAATTCTCAGTGGTTAGCTAAGGTTTGGTTTAGCTCTTAGTCAAAAGTGAACCAGTTGTGTGATTCTCTCTATCTCTTCTTTTATAATCTACTTTTAACTTTGTTTTATATATTTTGCTGGTATAAACAATTGGTTGTTTCGAGAAAACAACAGGTTGATTTTCTATAAATAACCTTTAAACATAAATTTTATTGAGTTGAACAGAAAATCAATTGGTTGATTTTTCATAACTTTTCACTCTACTTCCAAATCTTGTGAAAACAATTCAACCCCTCCCCAAACTGTGATACTTAGTTTATCATTTTTTTTCTATAGTGTCATTCTTTTGTCATTGTTATTGGACCTTAATCGTTTTTTGAAAGTATTTCAAAGTCATTATCTTTACTTATTTTACATCTTTGAAGAAGCATATTTTGTATTACAATTTTTATTACCATTTAAGCCTAATCTTTAAAAAAAAAATCACAAGTTTGGCAATTGTCCACATGTCGTATACTAAAGATCTTTTTTTCTAATAACTAAATAAAAAATTTGTTGGATTGAGGTGTAGTTTTGAATTTTGAAATGGCAATGGCGTTGATATATTCACTATATATATATATATATATATATATATATATATATATATATATATATATATATATATATATAAAAGGTGTTGTATTCAGTCATTGATTCATTCATTTTGTTGTTTTGGTTTTTTCATTTCATTTTCGTTTTTTTCATTTCATTTTATTTTTTTCATTCTCCATGGAGTTGGTTACAAAAGCAAGAGCATGTAATTTTTGATAGTGTTTTAAATCGTGTTTTCCTTTTTACTTGGCAACAAATTGTGTATAATGTTTTTAACGTCACTTTTATATCTTAGTCTTTCAATTGTGATTTTGGTTGAATCTGTTATAGTGATATGTTCAACTCATTTTTGTTCAGTCTGTATTACAAGTATTTAATGTCATTCTGTATCTTAGTCTTTGAACTATGATTTTGGTTACATCTATTATTATGATCTGCTCAAGTTATATTTTTGTTCACTCTGTATTACAGGTTTTTAATGCCATCTCTGTATCTTAGTCTTTAATCTGTGATTTTGGTTGCATCTATTATTGTGATTTGTTCATCTCATTTTTTTTTCACTTTGTATTACAGGTTTTTAACATCATTTGTTGGGTCTATTAGTGTCTAAGTTCAAGAAGGGGGGGGGGAGGGGGGAGGTGAATTTAGCTTTTAAAAATTTTTGCGAACAAAACTGTTTTCCAATAATCTTGAGAAAAATAACATATTTATTTTCTGGTTGCTTTATCAAATCCAGAACCTTGGCCAGATTCGTTTTGAGATTAAATGAGTGATTTTTCAGAATAGTATAAGCACCTTGCAACAACAAAGATTAAGAAATATTTTACACCAAGAAATTCAACTTTAAATCTTTAAGAACAATCTTGAAAAGAAAGTTAATCTTGAACAAAGTTATTTTAAAGATTTTATTACTTTCTTTAATCATCCAACACACATATTCAGATATCCATAAGTAACCAAGAACTTTTTCAGAAACTTGAAGCATAGTATGTGACAGGCCAAAAAGAACAGATTCAATTTCGGATCAACAAATTTATTTTATTGTAGATTATCAATTATGTAGAAATGAGAGCAGGGATTGAGAAGAAAAAAGGCACACACAGTTTATACTGGTTCACTCATCAAAAGCTATATCTAGTCCCACCTCACACCAAGGTGGGTTCCACTAAATCAAACTAAAACTCTTACAAAACCTTGTGGTTCTTGAACCCTTCAAGAACAAGGCACACAATGCTAAAAAACACTATTTCAGGAGCTCTTACACTTCAAGAAACCCTATCAAGAAGTGCTTATACAATCACCTTTACACAAGAAAGAATAAGGAAAGAAAACACCTGAAAAGAAGAAGCAAGAAACCGAAAATAGCAGCCATTTTCTACACCTTATCAATAACAGAACCTCAAACCTTGACCAAGGCACACAATGAACAAGCACACTTCAAATTCTTACCTTTCAAGAAATCATTCAAAGATTTTAATCTCTTACTGAAAACTCTTTGATTTGTGTTCAAAAACGTGATAGCTCTGTGTTTTCATGTGAAATGTGCTTTTCCTTATATAGATTTCAGTTTATAATAGTTTTTCAAAAAATAGTTAAATGTTGTTATAAAAATAACAAGTTGAAGTTAAAATAAAGGATTGTTTTTTGAAAAGGCAAATGGTGATTTCCAAACCACCTCCAGCTCAACTTAACGGTAATAAAAAGGCTAAAACAAACTTTCTGGTGCCAAAATAGAATTTTGAAAAAGCTTTAATAAAATAGCACCAATGCAAAAAGAATCTATTGTTTTATAAAACAATAGATTTATTTTTGTGCAACAAACTGATTTTGAGAAAACTTAAGGTAGATTTTGAGAAAACTTTTAAAGAACTTCTTGTGCTTGAGCTCACCACCTTGGTAAGGGATATGAGGTAGATCACAAAGCAAAAGACTACCTTAAACAACCTCTAACCTATATAGACCACTAATTACAATGCCTTAAACTCCAAAGCTATTTTCTACATGAAACACACACTTTGACATGTTGTGAAGAATCTTAATCTATCTTCAATACATTTTTGTATCTTAGTCTTTGAATTGTGATTTCGGTTGCATCTGTTATTATGATCGGTTGAACTCATTATGTTATCTATGTATTACAGGTTTTTAACACTATTAATGTATTTTAATCGTTTAATGGTGTTGTTTTGCATCTCTTATTTTGATCTCTTACACTCTTTAACAGTTGTAATTACCAATTTTGTTCCTTAGTTTTTGTTGCTTTTTCAAGTGGAGGCAAATAATTTTTACGTTTAATTATATTTTTTATTCATTTTCCATCTTGGCTATTTTTATTAATTGCTTTAGTCATTTCCCATAAGCGCTCTGACTTGCAGTTATTAAAGTGTGTTAATCCATTACTTTCATTGATAGTTGAGGGACGTTAGGTTTGTGTGGAGGTACATGGCTCATTATTTTCAATGTTGTCATTAAATACATTTATTATGGTTTACTGCTTTATGTCATTTCACTCAAGTGTTTTGACTTGGCCCTTACCATACCCCAAACAAAGTCTTTTCAACTTTTAATTTCATAATACATATTAATATTAATTTTCTTTAAGTTATTAATTTTTTAATGTTATTTTAAGTTTTTAATTTTGAAACGTGATGACTGTAAGGATGTGAATCTTTCAAGAATGAATTACCCAAATGTGTTAACTAAAAGTGTGTTCTAAATACAATTCTTGACACTATTTATTTTTTATTCACAGTCCTTTTGTCATCCTTTGTTCTATTTCTCTTTTTTAATTTCGTATTCTTTTTTCATTGCTTTCCTTATCGATGAAGTATCACTACAAGAAAGAAGGATTTTAACGGAGGTTATTTAGCAGATGTTAATATAATCCTAGGAATTGATTTAATTAACGGAGGGTTTTTTAACCTTCGTTAAGTTCCAAAGGTTATTCTAAAACCTCAGCAAAATAACGAAGGTTTTTTTAACCTTATTAATTTCAAAGGTTTATTCTAAAACATTAGCAAAATAATGGAGATTTTTTTTAACCTTCGTTAAATTCCAAAGGTTTACTTTAAAACCTCAGCAAAATAACGAAAGTTTTTTTAACTTTCAGTACATTCCAAAAGTATATTCTACAACCTTAGCAAATTGATGGAAGTCCTTTTAACATTTGTTAAGTTTCAAAGGTTTATTCTAAAATCTCAACAAAAATAACGGAGGTTTTTCAATCTTCGTTAAATTCCAAAGATTTATTGTAGAACCTTAATAAAATACTCAAAAATTTTCAAACTTCAATAAATAAATATAATTAAATCTATTTATAAATAAATAAGTAAAATCTATATAGTTTTAATATATTTTATAACTAAATTCTCTAAAATTTTGAAAGTGTAACTTTACATTACAAATAAGTTTTCTAAAGTTTCAAAAATTTATTTTAAAAACTCACCAAAATAACCTTGGATAATAAGTATTTCAAAAGTATTTGCATATTTCTTATGATTGATGGTAGTTGATGTATATAATTCCTAACTTTTTTTTACGAGCTCATACTTCAAAATGACTTATTTTGTTTTAGCTTTTGATGTACGTATATTTTATGTGCACTTTTAGTTTTAGTTATAATTGTTAATATTTAATTCACATAATTTTTGAAATATTTTAAATTAAGGCCTTTATTTTAGAATGCATCTAATAATTAGTTCACTGTGAAAGTGAGAAGTAATAAAGTTTAGTTTCTCCTCACAATATGTTCTTGCAATCTTTAGCCAATAATACACATGGCTTTGAAGCCCACATCTGACAGATAATGCAATTATTTAGGATATATAAAGCAGTGATAAACACCATTTGTTGCTAAGCTAGGTAACAATGGCTTGTGACCCAAGTTGGGGTAGTAAGGTGATGGAAAAAGCAATATTGGACTAAGAAGAAGATAGTGTCTTATTTGGTGTTTCTTCTCTTGAGATATAATAGACATAAGTGTGATTAAATTGTGATTCCTTACTACGACAATGTCGACGGCCATTGAGTCTGTGCCGGAGAGTAGTGTGTCTACGATGGAAGAGAGAAGTCATGAGGATCATTGAGATGGTGGAAAATGTGGATGAATGTTATTTCAAATAGCACGTCACTTTACGGAAATTTTGAAACTCGTGGTATTTTATGAAGGTTCTTAAACCCATGGTATTTTACAAAGGTTTTGAAACCATGGTATTTAACGGAGGTTTTGAAACCCATGGTATTTAATAGGGGTTCTAAAAGACTTTTCAGGGAACACATTCCCCAAGGATGGTTTAGCGAGGGAAACTGCAACCCTAGGTAAATGACTTAACAGAGGTTTTAACCCTGGATAATGTAAAAATAAACCCCCGTTAAAACCATTTTTTCTTGTAGTGTATGTTTCATCTTCATTTTTAATGGTAATATTATTCTTTTGTAAATTGTAATGACTAACTAACAGTTTAATTTTTTGATTTTAAAAGCAAATTAGCTTTGTTGACTATGGGTTCGCTATAGAGTTTGAAATGGAACTTGGTACAATATGGTGTTTGGCGGACAGTAGAGCACTAGTACAAAATACGTAATATACGACCCCCTTTAAAGACGGTTCTTTATTAACAGTCGTAATGAATGAGGCAGTGGCAGTTTTGTGATTTTGTGAAAATTTCAATGCGTTTAACGACAGTTCCTTCCCTGAACCGTCGTTACTGTGTGACTAAGGGGCTTATAAAGACGGTTCTTAATAGAACCGTCGTGAATAATGTGGCTGAAAGCAAAAAATGGGCGTTGGCATTGGCTGTTTCCCTCACTCTTCACTCACTCATTTTCGAGCACTCAATCTGCTGCACTCTCTCCTCAGCCATTTTCTCTCCTTTCACTCACACTCCTAACCCACAACCACCACGTCTAGCTGCTGTCACGGACTGTGCGCCAGATTGAACGAACCAGCATCGTAGCACAAACCTCCGTCGCAGCTCCAACCACCTCCGTCGCAGCTCCAGCCACCTCCATCGCAGCTCCAGCCACCTCCGTCGCAGCTCGGTGTAGGTTCATTCTGCACGAACTTCCAGATCTACACCAACAGTCTCGCCAACTCCGACGAGCCTCCTCCGCTTGCCGCACCAGCCGCCAGCCTTCGCGCGTTGTAGGTTCTGCTAGTCCCGCGTGCCGCACTGTCCATCGTCACCCTAGCCGCCATTGTGCCTAGCAGCTCCACTGTGCCAGACTTCTCTAGGTGTCGTAGCCGCCCCAACGCAGAACTACACCATCGTGCTGGACTTCCTTTTCCTCAACTTCAGCTTGCGCGCCAAAACCCACAAAGGTTAGTATTTGAATTTATTTAATTAATTTTATAATATATATTTTGTATGTATAGTTGTATTATATTATTAGTTAGTATTTTAATTTATTTAGTTAATTTTATAAAAATATTTTATATGTATAGTTATATTAGTTAGTATTTTAATTTATTTAATTAAATTTATAATAAATATTTGCATTTTTATTTATAATAGTTAGTATTCTAATTTATTTAATTAATTTTATAATAAATATTTGTATGTATGTGTTGATTAGTAATGAGTCTGTGGGTGTCCGACCATCGACACATTTGATTTTATAGGATTTGTATTTATTAAACGTGTTGATTCTGAGTCCGGGGGTGTCCGACCCTCGGCACATTTGATTTGTTTAAGACGTTGATTCCGAGTTTGAGGGTATCCAACCTTTGGCCATTTTGATTTAATTACAGAATTTTCATATATTGCACACGTTGATTCTGAGTCCCGGGGTGTCCGACCCTTGGCAATTTTGATTTTTGTTTTCTTAATTTACCAGTTGTATGGATCGGAGTTTGATTAATACACCACGGATAAGTGATGCTTATGAAAAAGGGGTTGAAGAATTCTTACATTTTGCACAAGATAATGCCGAGAGTAATCATAATGGAGTAAGAATAAGGTGTCCTTGTGTCAATTGTTTGAATGGGAGGATATTGAGTGTTTCCGAAATTAGAGAACATCTTTTGTGTGATGGATTTTTGAAAAATTATACAACATGGACATGGCATGGTGAATTGTTAGACTTGGCAAATGTGCGGGGAGCTTCGGAGGAAGTTGATTTGTCAATGGGTGATAGATTAGAAGACATGATTCGTGATGTGGGAGCAGAATCTTTTGCTAATGGATTTTTGGAAAATATGTCTAATGATGCAGAGACTCCTTTGTATCCCGGTTCAACTAACTTCACACGATTATCAGCAGTGTTAAGGTTGATGAATTTGAAGGCAATGAATGGATGGATCGACAAAAGCTTTACAGAATTGCTCCAATTGCTTCAGGACATGCTTCCAGAAGGAAATACCTTACCCAATCGAAATTATGAGGCAAAAAAAAAAAACTTTGTCCAATGGGTATGGAGTATAGAAAAATAAATTCATGTCCTAACGATTGTATTTTATACATAAATGAGTACGAAGATTTAAGAAGATGTCCCAGGTGTGGTTTGTCACATTATAAGGTTAAAATTGGTCAGAATGATGAAATTGATGAATTCACAAAGGAAGGTCCTCCTGCTAAGGTTGTTTGGTATCTTCCAATAATCCCAAGCCTTAAACGTTTGTTTGCAAATACAGATGATGCTAAAAACCTTAGGTGGCATGCAGATAATAGAAAATGTGATGGGCTACTTCGTCATCCAGTTGATTCTTTGCAGTGGAAGAAGATTGATAAAGAATTTCCTAAATTTGGAAAGGAATCAAGAAACTTAAGACTTGGATTGGCAACTGATGGAATGAATCCCTTTGGAAATTTAAGTAGTAATCATAGTTCATGGCCCATTTTGTTAGTGATTTACAACTTACCTCCTGCTTTGTGTATGAAGCGCAAATACATGATGTTATGTATGATGATCTCTGGTCCAAAACAACCTAGAAATGACATAGATGTTTATCTTAATCCATTGATTGAAGATTTGAAATTATTATGGAATGAAGGGGTTGATGTGTTTGACGCGTTTAAGAATGAATCTTTCTGATTGCGTGCGATGTTATTTTGTACTATCAATGACTTCCCTGCATATGGGAACTTGTCAGGTTATAGTGTCAAAGGTCATAGAGCATGTCCAATATGTGAAGAGAAGACATCATATGAACAGTTGAAACATGGAAGAAAAACCGTGTATCTTGGGCATCGTAGATTTTTAAAGAAGTACCATCCGTATCGTAGATTGAAAAAAGCTTTTAACGGATACCAAGAACATGAAATTTGTCTGACTCCCTTAACTGGCCTTGAAATTTATGAAAAGATAAAAAATGTTAATGTGACTTGTTCTTGCCGGTTGACCTGCCTGTCGGTTGACTCACGACACTCACACACCTCCTTCCTCACGTCGATATGTGCTTGGTTCTTTCGAAGCAATCTGCACCTGCAAAAGAGAAAGGGGGCGCCCTAGAGGCCGTTTGCACTCCGACGCTCAAGTCAGTGTAGGGCAAGCAACACCAATTGTATTGAGTTTCTCTGTGTTTAGGTCTAGAAACTGCGTACCTTTGTGAAGTATTTTACTGTCTCTTATATAGTCTAGGGTTTACTGCGCCGCTAGCCCTAATTAGGGTTTACTGCGCTGCTAGCCATATTTAGGGTTCACTGGAATACCCTTGCGCCGCTATCACCCAATCTTAGGGTAATCTAGCACATAAGGTTTCCTTCTCTGGAGTGCAAACTGTAAGGACCCAGAAAATTTTATTGGAATAAAAATGGTATATTTAAATAATTTCAGAAGAAGTTATTATTTAAAATACAAAGAGCTGGTAAATGAAGTTTCGTAGTAGCTGGACCTCGGAAGTCGCCCAAGAGCTGGGGTCAGCTGGTAGAAGTCGGTCGGATGATGTGTGGATCAAGAAGAGTATAGGAAGAAAAGTTAAGTTTAGAAGGCTATGAGGTCGCCGGACGCCTACTACACATGAGCGCCAGGTGAACGTCGCCAGGGCGCGAGGCATGCAGGCATCGCGCGGGTGCGAGAGGCATGCAGGCATCGCGCGGGCGCGAGAGGCATGCAGGCATCGCGCGGGCGCGAGAGGCATGCAGGCATCGCGCGGGCGCGAGAGGCATGCAGGCATCGCGCGGGCGCGAGAGGCATGCGGGCATCGCGCGGGCGCGAGAGGCATGCGGGCATCGAGCGGGCGCGAGGCATGCGGGCATTGCCAGGGCGCGAGGCATGTGGACGTGGCCAAGGCGCGAGAGTTATGAGGGCGTCGCCAGGAAAGACATCGGTCGTCCCCTAGAGGAAGACATCGGTCGTCTCCCAGAGGAAGACCTCGGTCGTCTTCTAGGGCGAAGGAGACATCGGTCGTTCGCCAGGATGAGTCAGCAGTGGAAAGTTATCGCGCGGCGTCGAGTTTCACACAGAGAAGGTAAGACCCAGACTCCCAGCATGAAGCGTAGTGCACGCACGCCACGTAGACAAAAAGGATGATTCAGAGTGGTGACATCAGAATGTTGGCATGCGCGGGAGACACTCGCGGTAGTACTGTTCAGAGCAGTGGCTGGCATGCACAAGCGACAACAGTGGCAGTACTGTTCAGAGCAGTGGTTGGCATGCACCAGAGACAACAGTGGTCGTACTGTTCAGGGCAGTGGTTCTCAGACTTCTCTGCAGAGTGGGTGGTGGCAGCTGCTTTTGGTGGATAAGTTGGTTTAAGATGCAGAAAACCCACTGCTGAGAGAAAGAAACGTTGCAACCTTCAAAGAGAGAAAGAGTGAGTTACCTCCCTTCTCCTCCAGTTGCCTCCTTCGCGCTGCGATTCTAGCACCTTCACACGAGAGTACGACGAGCGACAGCCACCATTAGAGCACCTGGGCAGTTCTCTGCAAGTCCTTCAATCAGACGCAAAAACAGAGCCAAGGCGTTCTTCAAGCTTTGTTGGGTTTCGGAACTCTAGGTGTTTGCGCAAGTCCAGGTAAGGGAAGCTAGACTTCATCTTAAATACAAGCCATAGATTTGCTGTTTCTGAAGTGTTTTGGGCGACGTGGTCGCCGGTTTTCGTTCTCATCTTTGTAAAATGCTCTGTGCTATGTGTTTGGGCGACGTGGTCGCCGGTTTTTAAATACAGACTTCGAAATACCCTGTTTTTGAACCAAGTCGCCGGTTTGGGCGCTGTTTTACGAACTCCCCTGTTTTTGGTGTTGTTTTGAAACTGTTGAGATTTAAATGAGATATTCGAAAATAAGAACCTTGGATTGAGTTTTGCTGTGATTGAAATCATTCCTTTAAGTGTTATGTGATGTGTTGGATGTGGTGAATGTGGATCGAGGCATAGTATTTTCAGGAAAGAAAATACCGTGTAAGATCGTGTAGGATGTGCATTGATCGGTGATGTCTATAATGGGATTATCCTGACTCTCCTGAGATAATGGATTCATATAGATGAGGTTATTCAGGCGTTGAGAGTCGAAGGAGGTTCATATGTATGGGTGAGTTGTTCAAAAGGGAACGAGCTCGGCCTGTCATATGGATTAACCCTGTCATACTGTGAGAATGGTGAACTTGAGATTGTGTTGATGCGCATAGCTGGTAAACATTACAGCTTGTATGACAGGTGCAGAATCTCTGAGTCTAGTCAATGCACGAGTCTTCCGGAAGTAGGTCAAGTGTCTTGTGTGCTGGGTCAGTGGTGGTCTGACATGTGAAATGAGGAACTTGAAATTTATAGACACTTGATGCAGTTTTGTGAAATAGAATGACTCTTGAGAATATTGTGAAATGTGTGATTTCTGGGAGATCAGGTGAAGGGTATTGAGAAAATCTATAGCTTTACGTGAATATCTTGAAAATTGCTTACCCTGATTTTAATGTTCTTATTTAAACTCTCTTTAAAATATCTAGCTTACCCTGCGTGTTTTGGTTCTGTGGCTGTTCTCTTTAAACTGTGATGATCGTGTATAACTTACACGGGAGCAGATGATTTTCCAGGAAGTAGAGTTCCTTAGTGAGTGGTCGCCGGAAGGTGATCGCCTGATTTTCTGTTCTGGCAGCAGATCGGTTGTTTTGGGTCCCCTGATAGGAGATCGGCCTCGTCCGATAGGAGATCGGTCTCTTCCGATAGGAGATCGCCTGCTTTGTTTTTTTTTACTGTATTTTGTTTATGTTGTTTGGAAAATTTGACCGTATTTGTATTAAACTCCCTGTGAAGAGAAACTACATTTCATATATATATAATATTTTGTTCACTTCAATTTATTTGTTACCTTTATTTCCATTATATACATTTGTATAGTATTTTGGCGGGATGTTACACAAACTTTAACAGGGTGACCACCTGGATGCCTCCTTGTGCACCTAGTCTCTGGGGCCACCTGTTCTGGGAGTGCCTTCATGTTTACGTGCCATGCATGTAGCTTCACTGGGAAAACCCTAGCTCTGGTGAGTACTCGTCCCTCAGGACTCTACACCCAACTGTGCTCTCCCTGCTACCCGCATAGGCACTTCGTGATCCAGGCCTCTCCCTAACTCTGGGTATCTAACTGGTCTTCCCCCAAGGCCGATGTCACCTCGTCTTCACCCAAGGCCGATGTCACCTCGCCATACTCTGAGTGGCGATGACACCTCAGCCCATCCTGGTGGTCTGACGACTACTCACCCTTCCCTGTGGGGACGCGCTGATGACTAATCACCCTTCTCTCAGGGGACACACCGACGACTGATCACCCTACTCTGAGGGGAATGACTGATCACCCTTCTCTAAGGGAACACACCGATGACTGATCACCCTTCTCTAAGGGAACACACCGATGACTGATCACCCTCTAATGGGGTCCATTCCTCACATGGCTTTGGCCCATGCTGTGGGACCCATCTGACGTGGTTCGCCCTTTACTACCTGTTCTCGGTGTCCGAGGACTGGTCGGTACATGACTTTTGGAAAAATGAAGAAGAAGCAAACTGTGAGTGAAATATGGAAGAAGATATCAATTTTTTTTGATCTTCTGTGTTGGTGTAAGTTAGATGTCAGACACTGTATAGATGTAATGCACGTAGAAAAGAATGTGTGTGACAGTCTAATAGGAACACTTCTGAACATTAAAGGAAAAACAAAGGATGGTGTGAATGCACGTCTGGATTTGATTGAGATGAATATACGAGAGGAATTGGCACCGCAAGAAGTTGGTAAACGTACATACTTGCCTGCAGCGTGTTACACTTTGTCAAAGAAAGAGAGAACAAGTTTTTGTGAATGTCTTAAAGGTGTTAAGGTACCACAAGGCTACTCTTCAAATGTTAAGAGTCTTGTATCTATGAATGATTTGAAACTAATTGGCTTAAAGTCTCATGATTGTCACGTTCTAATGCAACAATTACTACCAGTGGCTATTCGTGGAATCTTACCAAAAAAATGTTAGGCATACTATCACTCGATTGTGTTCATTTTTCAATTCCATATGTAGTAAAGAGATTAACTCTCAGAAGTTGGATGAACTTGAAGAAGAAATAATTGTTATCTTGTGTCAACTCGAGATGTTTTTTCCTCCATCTTTTTTTGATATCACGGTACATTTGGTTGTTCATCTTGTAAGAGAAATCAGATTGTGTAGGCCAGTTTATATGCGATGGATGTATCCAGTTGAGCGATACATGAAGATTTTGAAGGGATACGTGAAGAATCAATGTCGTCCGGAAGCTTCCATTATTGAAAGATATATTTCAGAAGAATCTATTGAGTTTTGTTCTGAGTACTTGTCAAAAGCCAAATCTATTGGAGTTCCTGAAAAATGTTGGCACTCTCGGAGATATATAAGTAAATCTTCAAAAGGTGTACATGTCATAAGCAAATCTAGAGAAGAGGTTTTGCAAGCACACTTGTATATCCTTAATAACACTGATGAGGTGTTACCTGTAACATCCCGCCAAAATACTATTCATATTTATATAATGAAAGTAAAGGTAAACAAATATTTTGAAGTGAACAAAATTATATATATGTAATGAAGTTTCTCCTCACAGGGAGTTTAATACATATTCGGTCAATTTTCCAAAAACGTAAACAAAATTACATTAAAATAGAAAGACAGGCGATCTCCTAACAGCAAAAGGCGATCTCCTATCAGAAAACAGAAGAAGGGTGATCGCCTAACAGAAATAGGAACAGGTGATCTCCTTCCGGCGACCACTCACTGAGGAGCTCTACTTCCTGCAACATCATCTGCTCCCGTGTAAATTATACACGATCATCACAGGTTTAAGAAAAAGCCAAACACAACACCAAAACCACAGGGTAAGCTAGATATTTGAAAGAGAGTTTAGATATGAACTTTAAAATCAAGATCAAACAAATTCAAGATACCCACGTAAACCATCAACTAAACACATATTTCACAATTCCTCAAAGGTCGTTAAAATCACATAATTCATCAAGTGTCTATCAATTCAATGTTTCTAATTTCTCACGTCAGACTTCCACTGACTCATCACACAAGACACTTGACCCTACTTCCGGAAGACTCGTGCGTTGAACTTAGCATCCAGAGACCTGCACTTGTCATACTTCATTGCTGTAATGTTTCCACAGCCATGCGCATCAACACAATCTCGATCTCAATTTCATCACTCTCACAGTATGACAGGGTTAATCCATATAACAGGCTGAGCTCGTTCTTTTTCACACGACTCACCCATTCATATGAACCTCCTTCGACTCTCACCAACTGAATAACTTCCTCTATGTGATTCCATTATCTCAGCAGAGTCAGGATCGCCTCATTCACAGGATGCTCACAGATCAATACACCCTCATAAATCTCCACACGGTATTTTCTTTCCTGAAAATACTATGCTTTGATCACTCTTTCACATTCATCCAATGCATCATTCAACACGTAAAAGCACAATACCATCATATAACATTTTGAATCTTTTCTCAAACAATCCCAATCACAGTAACAAGCATACCACCGATCAGGTTTTCGAATAGCATATACATTTTTCATTTCAATCTCGACAAGTTCAAAGTGACACTAAACAGGGAAGTTTGAAAGACAACGTCAAAACCGGCGATCACGTCCAAAACAGGGGATTTCGAAATCTGTATTTAAAACCGGCGACCACGTCGCCCTCACTTCAGAACTTACTCGCCTAACGTTTTTATAAATGTAAAGTACTAGCTTCCCTTACCTGGACTAGCGCAGAACTCCAAGAGCTCCGAAACCCAACAAAGCTTAAAGATGCTTTCACTCTGTTTTAGCGTCTGGTTTGTAGAACTTGCAGAGAACCTCCCAGGTGCTCCAAGGGTAGTCGTCGCTGGTCGCACTGGTGCTTGAGGATGCCTGAATCGCAGCGCGAAGGAGAGAAAAGAGAGGGATGAAGATGCACTCACTCTTTCACTCTTGAGTCACTGCAACGTTCTTTGCCTCCCCGCAGTGGGTTTTTGAATCCAAGCCTACTTGTCCACGCATGCTGCTGCCACCACCCCTTCTGCAGGAAAATCAGAGTGTACGTTTCACTGAACAGTACGGCCACGGTTGTCTCTTGCGCATGCCAACCACTTCCCTGAACAGTACGACCGCGAGTGTCTCTTGCGCATGCCAACTTTCTGATGTCACTATTCTAAACCACCCTTTTTGTCCACGTGGCGCGCGTGCAGGACGTGTCATGCTGGGAGTCTGGGTCCCACTTTATCTGTGTGAAACTCGAGATCGCGCGACAACTTTCCACCGCTGACTCATCCTGGCAAACGACCGATGTCTCGTCCTGGAAGACGACCGATGTCTCTCTCTGGGAGACGACCGATGTCTATCCCTGGCGACGCCCGCATGCCTCTCACGCCCTGGCGATGCCTGCATGCCCCTCGCGCCCTGGCGACGCCTGCATGCCCCTCGCGCCCTGGCGACGTCCACATGCCTTGTGCCCTGGTGATGTCCGCATGCCTCGCGCCCTGGCGATGTCCGCATGCCTCTCGCGCCTGGCGATCATGTGTAGTAGGCGACAGGTGATCACGTACTAACCAGGCGATCTCATAGTCTTCTAAACTACACTTTCCTTCCTTTTTATTTTAAATAAAAACATACTTAGAATTCATTTAAAATATATCCCTTTTTATTCCAATTTAATTTTACGGGTCCTTACATTACCATACTTAGATACACACAAAGACATTGTCAAATATAAGAATCCAAGACAATCAGAAAAATGGGTGTTAATTGAGCACAACAAAACTTTCATGTCATGGTTTAAGGAACAGATCATGAATGATCCATCAGCATCTGAAACATTAACATGGCTTGCAAACGGTCTGAAGTTTGATGTTTTATGTTGTTCTAGATATGAAGTAAATGGTTGTTTGTTTTACACAAAGTCTCGAGATGATAAAAGTACAGTGCAAAATAGCGGAGTCACCTTAGAGGCAGAGTCTATGCAGTTTTCAACTTCAAAGGATCAAAATCCTGTTGTGGGATCAATGCCTTATTATGGTGTCATATTAGAGATTTGGGAAGTTAGTTATACCAAGTTTATTGTACTTCTTTTCAAATGCAAGTGGGTTGACAATAAAACTGGTGTCAAAGTTGATGAATTAGGAATGACTTTGGTTGACTTTCGAAAGACAGGTTATCATGACGAACCATTCATTATGGCTTATCAAGCTTCCCAAGTTTTCTATGTCTAAGATCCTACGTCTGAACACTGGTTTGTTGTGCTAAATGGAGAAAAACAACATAATGACGCAGAAGATACAAACAATGAAATTTGTGAAATTGAATCACTTACAATAACACTGATGAGGTGTTACCATACTTAGATACACACAAAGACATTGTCAAATATAAGAATCCAAGACAATCAGAAAAATGGGTGTTAATTGAGCACAACAAAACTTTCATGTCATGGTTTAAGGAACAGATCATGAATGATCCATCAGCATCTGAAACATTAACATGGCTTGCAAACGGTCTAAAGTTTGATGTTTTATGTTGTTCTGGATATGAAGTAAATGGTTGTTTGTTTTACACAAAGTCTCGAGATGATAAAAGTACAGTGCAAAATAGCGGAGTCACCTTAGAGGCAGAGTCTATGCAGTTTTCAACTTCAAAGGATCAAAATCCTGTTGTGGGATCAATGCCTTATTATGGTGTCATATTAGAGATTTGGGAAGTTAGTTATACCAAGTTTACTGTACTTCTTTTCAAATGCAAGTGGGTTGACAATAAAACTGGTGTCAAAGTTGATGAATCAGGAATGACTTTGGTTGACTTTCGAAAGACAGGTTATCATGACGAACCATTCATTATGGCATATCAAGCTTCCCAAGTTTTCTATGTCTAAGATCCTACGTTTGAACACTGGTTTGTTGTGCTAAATGGAGAAAAACAACATAATGACGTAGAAGATACAAACAATGAAATTTGTGAAATTGAATCACTTACAAGAGCGACAATCAATAAAGAGTACGAGGATGTTGCTGATGTTGTACATGCAACTCGAAATGATCATGACGAAGGAATATATATTTGTATGTGCATGTGTTTTCCGTCTAGTTTTACAATATATAATTTTTATTATATTTCATATTTTGTATGCTTATCATATTTGTTTGATAATAGGAAAATGGCAGATAATAGAGTTTCTCGTTCAAGAACTGGTAGAGGACCTACAAGATTAAAGAATATGTTTAAGAAGAAAAATGATGGTAAAAAAAAACCATTAACTATTGATGTCAACACTGGTGTGGCCACTGGGTCATTTGCAAAGGAGTTTAGCAGTTATCTCGGAGTACTTGCTCGTGAAAGGATCTCTATCTAAACGAATTCCTGGGATCACGTGACCGAGCAGGAGAGAAACATGATTTGGCAAGATATTATAGTATGTAAGTTTTTTACTTTGTTCAATCTGAAGTTCTTTTATACTTTGTTCAATCTGAACTTTGTTTATGAACTAATTATCCCAAATAATGTAGACGCATTATGACATCCCAAATGTGGAAACCATGAGAGCAAAAGTTCTTTCTAATGTGAGTGTCAAGTTTCGTCAATTTAAATCAAATTTGACAAGAAATTATATATATGGTGCAAGGAAAGGAGAAAATCCTTGTACAAAATACGCATCCCTTGATGAAGAAACTTGGCAACAGTTTGTCAAGATTCAAGAAAATGAGAAATGGCAGGTTAATATCACTTGTTATATTTGGATGTAGTTTATATTAACGTATTACTAACTTTTGAATGTTGATGATAGGATGTTTGGAAGAAAGCAAAAGCCAATCAGGCACATAATCAGACCCCACACTTACTGTCCCGTGGTGGTTATAAGATGTTAGCGCAGAAGATGCTTGAAGAAAAGATTAAAGCACATTCTACTTCCATTGAGGAAAGGAATAGTGTAGATTCTTTGAGGCCTCCATCCCCACCAGCCCGACATGACATGTGGAAGGGTGCTCGTATAAGGCCATTAGGGACATGGAGTTCTAAGCAATCAGAAGAAACAGCTGAACGAATTGTAAGAAATATGTTCTCTATGTGTTATTTTAAATTCAATGTGTAGAAGTTTGACAATTTATTTTAATTTGTTTTAGGATTCTCTTGCCGAGCAATCAACACAGGGGACATTTATTCCATGTGGTCGCAAAGATATTCTTAATGTTGCTATCGGATGACCTGAGCACCCTGGACGTGTTCGTGTAGCTGGATATGGGGTTGGGATTCGGTCATACTTTGGATCCTTGTCACATAGCAAGGAACAATCGTACAATCAACCTAGCCAGGAGTACTTACTACAGTTACGACAACAAATAAAGGCTGAGGTAACTCAAGAGATTAAAGAAAGCTTGATGGAGGAGTTTAATAAGCGGATGGATAGGGAGTTTGAAAAGCGGTGGGAGGGTTTAGGACTCTCGCAGCAACCACCTACTATGGAACAAGATTACTCACCTCTGCCTCCTATAAAGAAAGTCAGCACTAAAGGAAGTTGTTCGGCAGTTGATCTATCGGGGGATGACTTTGGGTCAACTAGCCAATACGAGTTATATGTTGAGTATAATTCTTTGACCCGATTCGTTGCCCTAGGTAAGTCTTTTGAAGGGGTCACAATGTTACACAATGTGCCTCTTCCTGCTAATTTGATAAAGGTCAAGATGGAGAAGGTCCTTTATGGTGATGTTGCAGTTCCTGTGCCGACATCAGAGGTGACAATTGTAGCAGAGGCATTACATACTTTCATTGCCTGGCCTAGACATCTCGTCAGACCTATAGACTCTACGGTATATCTTTGCACTAATAGGATTATATATCAGACCTATAGACTCTACGATATATCTTTGCACTAATTATTTGTTTCTCTGATGATGAGTAGTAGGTACCTAAGACAAAACTGCCTCTGTAAAAGAACAAAAAATTCTCGACTGATGATCCTGTGGCGGCATTGATGGAAGTTGCTAAAGCTTTAAATACAACAGTCGTAGAGGTTCTGATGGATATCAAGGAAGAGAGGATTTCACTAATGGAGGAAGAGGCCATCCACCAAAACATTTAAAGTTTTTCTTATTAGTCTTTTCAAAAGAGGAGGCCCAAGCCCAAAGCCCAAGCCCAAAAAGGCCAAGCCCAAGAAGCCCAAGTCCAATCCATGAGAAGCAAGGCCAAGCATTAAATAAAAGAGCATCATTTGTTTTTCTTTTGTATAAGTTGTAGGAGGTGTGGATATTAAATATAGGAGTGTGAATATGTAAAATAAAGTCACATTGTACATGTGACTTAGGAGAGTAGGTGTAAGTGTAGTTTTTAGGAGGTGTCATAGTAG
Organism: Phaseolus lunatus; assembly: GCA_013389735.1. Lineage (NCBI taxonomy): Eukaryota > Viridiplantae > Streptophyta > Magnoliopsida > Fabales > Fabaceae > Phaseolus > Phaseolus lunatus. The sequence goes on along the minus strand of CM023863.1, from coordinate 22,053,027 downwards.
AAAAAGGTCACACCTCCCATGTGACTTGTTTTGGTGGGAATTTCAAAAGAGTTTCTTTTGAATTTTCCCACCTATTTTTCAGCACCCTCACACTATAAATAAAGGTGTGAGCTCTTGTAAAATGCATATTTGAATTTTTGAATTTTGAATTAGAGAAACTTTACTCAATTTTTTGAGTGAGCATTGGAGAGCTTTGCATCTTCTTCACTAGTCTTATCTTGAAGGTTCAATGGTTACCTCAAGTGGCGGCTTGCACACTCATCTAGGAGCCTTCATCCTCTTAGTGGCGTGATCATCCAACCATACCTCCATCTTCATGAGCATTCTCTTCTCCTTCCTTCCTTCTCTTTTAGTTTTCATGTCTTAGCTTGTGTTCTTGTGTTTTAGTTCGGTGCCTTTAATTTCCAGCACTTATATTCAGTTTCCTTGCCTTTAATTTCATCTTTAATCGGTTCAATTTGACAATAATTGGAACTTCCATATGAGTTTGTGTTTTGGCATTAGTTTTTGGTGAGTTCTTGACTTAGAACATTGATCCAATTCTAAGAGAAAGTGCCTCTCATATGACCAACTCAAGATGTCTCCTAAGAATGTCAAGAACTTTTCATATTATGTTCTTGAATTCACATCAGGTTCCATGGGATGTTGATGTTTTTGGAAAACAAAGTGATGTACCGTTGTACTTTCACATGTCTGATTTGTTAGACCTTGCTTCGGGAAATGAAGAGATTAACATAACAGTTCTGCAATTATGGATGATGTAAGTTCAATTATTAAAATCTTTATACTTTTGATTTTTTAGAAATATTAGTACTAACTTATTCAAATTTAGGTATATTTGTGGATTATGCTTTAATGAGGGGAAACAAAATATCTATGGGTTTTTAGATCCTCAACTCATTCAATCACTTGGAAACAAGAAGTCAGAAACATAAACATACATCACCATTGCCTTAAAGAATGGAGGAAAACGAATTTATTTTGCTCCGTACATCCATGAGTAAGTTCATATTTATTAAATAAGTTATACTAAATTATTCAAATAAGAAAAACTAACTGATTTGTTATATAGGCATCATTGGCAACTATTGATCATATCTGTTGAAGATCATACTGCTACATGGTTTTGCTCCTTGCATAAGACACCTTCTACCTATTTTAAACACATTATAGATAGGTATGAAAATTTCATTTAACATTTATTATTAATTATACATTATATAATTTTATGTATTTTAACATGAAATCTTATTATTTTAGTGCTTACTCTGGATATAACATGTTGAGTGGAAGGAGAAGTGCAAACGCACAAAGACTCACTTGGATGTACCTTAAAGTATTTGAAGTATATTTGGTATATTTGTTCACTCACTTTAATGTATCTCATTTATTCATTTAATATATTTACTTTCACATGCAGTGCAATAGGCAATCTGGAAGTTTCGAGTGCGGATATTATGTTATGCAATGGATGTTGACTATTGTGCGAGCTGGAATTGAAAGAGGTTGGGATCAGGTAAAATCTCAATACAAAAACACTTTAAAATTTAGGGTTTATTATTCATGCCCATTAATTAAAAATATTTCAAATGTCAGTTTTTCAATTACCAACCGCCGCTAGACTCGGAAGCATTGGAGTATGTGAGGACGACATGGTCAAAGTATTTTGTAAACATGTATAACACCTTAGGATAGATAACTTATTTCAATGCTATTGAACTTTTTCATATATTAGCAAAAGTTTGTAAAATGTTATATTTTTTTGTATGTATTTTTTATATTTAAATTGTGATCTTAAATGCTTTTATTTTCTGGAAGTTGGTTGGATAATTTATGCATGTTTGAGGCGTAATAATATAAAATAAAAACCCTTTTTTTAAAAAAAAAAAAAAAACATATAACGACGGTTCCAAAGGAACCGTCTTTAAAAATCTGTGTCTTATAACGACGGTTCCAAAGGAACCGTCTTTAAAAAAGCAATTTTTTTTTGAATTTTAGTAGGAAGAGTCACGACGATTAAATATACGTGTCGTTATAAATTGGTTATAAAGACGGTTCCAACAACCGTCGTTATAAATGCCTTTTTTATAAGAAATAAAGACGGTTCTCAAATTGTCTTTATATAGGCTTTTTAACCGTCTTTAATTTACCTTTTTGTACTAGTGGAGGCACTAACCATGTGTTCATGTGCACACATGAATTTGTTGTCCCCTCAAATTACTGAAGGGTGGTTAGAGTTACGAGAGTTATATGGTTTTAAAGGAAACCATCATATATTGTTTTGTTATTTTGATGAGATTTTCTTTCATATTATTGTGTTCAATGGAGAGACTTCTCCATGATCCTGCCGCTTGACTCAAACGTGGAGGATTGCCTCGTCACTCCTTCGTCTAGCCTTCTGTTCTGCAGGAACGCTCCAAGAACCACCACCGGAACTCCAAACGCTGCCTGCAAAACACACAGACGGCGCCTCTGGCGGCTGTTGTAGCTCCGACGCTCAAGTAAGGCAACAGGAACACCAAAACTATCACTGAATCTCTCTGTGAGACTCGTGTGTGCTCTCAGATCCACTTTCTCTCTCTATAACCGTTTTCTGTTATCACTGTGCAACGTGTAAGAACGCTCTCACAGTGACTCAGAAACTAAGTGTAGTGAGCATGTGTCAACTTGTAAAATGGAAAGAATCCCCTACCTTACATGACGTGGAGTGCTTTATACCTGAGCCGCGCCTCTCTCCCAGATGGTGACACGTGGAGGCATGCAGCTGGCATCTACCATACACGCGTCACACCTGGACGGCTTCTGCGCTTCTCTCTGTGCGGGCCGCATGCTCCCAGGAGAGCGCCAGGCGCATCCTGCCTGCGTGGCCTCGCCGTACGTCCTCTGAGTGGGCATCATGCGAGGTGCATGCATAGCGTTCTCGCTGGGAACCCCGATGACCGACGCCCTTTGCATGCACTTACGACTGACCTCCCTCTGCATGCACTTACGACCGATCTCCCTCTTAACGCCCGATCGCGCTCTTCATGCAGTCACACCCGATCGGTGCCTCATGACTATCCACCGACGTCCGTGCGGTGCTTCCAGGCGCTTATCTGTGCTCTGAACTGGGAGTGGTGGCCACTTGGTATCTGACTACCGATCACCGTTCTAGGTGATCTCCTCCCTGATTCACCTGCTCTTTCTACCACATGCCACCCTGTGCATGGTCCACGTGGTCAACGGCTGCTGACGTCATCAACTACTGATGACCGACCGGATCACTCCATTTTCTATGTTGAGTTTTTTTATCGCATTCAGGGCCAAACAAAGCTATCTGATGATTTTTTCTCTAAATTAGTGTCATGCCAATTACCAGGTGATATTCGTGTTCTGAGATGTTTTTTTTTTTATCATGTTTGTTTATCATGCAAGTTAATTAATTTGCTTGCCATTATTTGTAGGATTTACCTCCTCTGTTTGTTAGATTCATACGTAGTCACATGTTTAACAATGTTGTTCTCCATGGACATTATTGAATCGATGTATGTAAAGTTTTTTTGTTTTTATTTTTTTGTCAATTTATTATGGAAAAAGGGACAATGTTACTTTTGTCTTTTTTTTATGTAACCATATTATGCATAATACTATCTTTTACTTCATTAATTTGTTACGTGCATTATAAGCATACACATAAATATTTTTGCAAACTGTTTTTCAATTTGTTGGCATAATTCTATGTGTTCAATGTTAAGTATCAGCCAGTACAAAAAACCACAAAAAAGTTAGCCATCTAAAAAAAGGAATTTTAAAATGGTTTTTTTTATAAATTGTCATCTTCAAATTACAATTATACTATTCATATGATTTTTTTCTTTATGTTTTTTTACCAAAAACTTGTTTACATTTTCTCTATACAAGTGTATTTATTAGAACTGCAATCCAATATATATTTTTGAATGAGTTATTAGCACTTTACTATTTTTTAAGCAGGTGTGATCAGGTCGGTCATCAGTAGTTGATGACGTCAACAGCCGTTGACCACGTGGACCATGCACAGGGTGGCACGTGGTAGAAAGAGCAAGTGAATCAGGGAGGAGATCACCTAGAACGGTGATCGGTAGTCAGATACCAAGTGGCCACCACTCCCAGTTCAGAGCATAGATAAGCGCCTGGAAGCACCGCACGGACGTCGGTGGATAGTCATGAGGCACCGCACAGACGTCGGTGGATAGTCATGAGGCACCGCCCGGTCATCAGGGGAAGTTATGAGGCACCGCCCAGTCATCGGTGGAAGTTATGAGGCACCGATCGGGTGTGACTGCATGAAGAGCGCGATCGGGCGTTAAGAGGGAGATCGGTCGTAAATGCATGCAGAGGGAGGTCGGTCGTAAGCGCATGCAGAGGGCGATCGGTCATCGGGGTTCCCAGCGAGAACGTTGCGCATGCACCTCGCATGATGCCCACTCAGAGGACGTGCGGCAAGGCCATGCAGGCAGGACACGCCTGGCGCTCTCCTGGGAGCATGCGGCCCGCACAGAGAGAAGCGCAGAGGCCCTCCAGGTGTGACGCGTGTACGGTAGATGCCAGCTGTGTGCCTCCACGTGTCACCATCTGGGAGAGAGGCGCGACCCAGGTATAAAGCACTCCACGTCATGTAAGTTAAGGGATTCTTTTCCAGATTACAAGTTTACACATGCTCACTACACTTAGTTTCTGAGTCACTGTGGGAGCGTTCTTACACGTGGCACAGTGATAACAGAAAACAGTTATAGAGAGAGAAAGTGGATCTGAGAGCACACACGAGTCTCACAGAGAGATTCAGTGATAGTTTTGGTGTTCCTGTTGCCTGACTTGAGCGTCGGAGCTACAACGGCCGCCAGAGGCACCGTCTGTGTGTTTTGCAGGCAGCATTTGGAGTTTCGGCTGTGGTTCTTGGAGCGTTCCTGCAGAACAGAAGGCTAGACGAAGGAGTGACGAGGCAATCCTCCACGTTCGAGTCAAGCGGCAGGATCATTGGCGCCCACCATGGGGCCCGTGTGAATTTTGTTCCCATCCACGTCGCAGTTCTTGAAGTTTCTCGAGGTTTCTTGAAGTTTCTTGGAGCTTCTTGATCATTTCGTCGAAGTGAAGTTATGTCGAAGTGTAGAGGAGATGAGTAGAAGAACCAGACGAACCTCACCTACGCCACCTACTGAAGAAGGTGCTGTTACCATGGCGCAGGTCATGGAGATGATGCGCGCGCTGCAAGATAGTGTCGCGGCATCAAGAGTTAAGCAAGAGAGGATACGTGCAGAGCTGACTGCATCGCAGGGAAGAAACGAATAGTTGAACCGTATGAATGAAGAGCTGCGTAGGGAATTGCAGGCGCAGAAGGAGCGCGCAGTTGAAGTGAGGACGTCGACGCTGCCATCGCCTCCTAGAGCATTCCCTATGCCTTTCTCCCCCGAGATCATGAACACGGTGGTGCCTCCCAATCTGGTGGGACTGAAAGCGTCGTTCACGAGGGTGGAAGATCCAGAAGCACACCTGACATCCTTCCACACTCAGATGATGCTGACTGGAGGTTCAGACGTTGTGTATTACAAGATGTTCATGAGTACGCTGAGCGAAGTGGCTATGGAGTGGTTCGTGAGCCTGCCAGAGGGCCACGTCACTTCCTTCCATCAGTTTCCGAAGCTGTTCACGGAGCAGTACATCACCAACCGACCGACGCCAGTGGTGTCCTACGACCTGTTTGACGTGCGCCAGTATCAGGGGGAGTGTAACATCCCGCCAAAAACTATTCATATTTATATAATGAAAATAAAGGTAAACAAATAATGTTGAAGAGAACATAATTATATATATAAGTAATGAAGTTGCTCCTCACAGGGAGTTTAATACATAACCAGTCAAATGTTTTTCAAAACTTAACGAAATCAATCAAATACAACGAAAACGGCGGTCTCCATACATAAACCGGCGATCTCCTAACAGAAGACCCCAAAACAGGCGATCTGCTATCAGGACATAAATCCGGCGATCACCACCAAGAGATAGAAACAGGCGATCTCTTCCCCGGCGACCACTCACTAAGGAGCTCTACTTCTTGGAAGATCATCTGCTCCCGTGTAAATTATACACGATCATCACAATTTTAAGAAAACAGCCACAGAACCAAAACACGCAGGGTAAGCTAGATATTTTAAAGAGAGTTTAAATATGAACATTAAAATCAAGATAAAACAGATTCAAGATACCCACGTAAAACTATAGAGTTTCTCATTCCCTTCACCTAATCGCCAAGAAATCACACATTTCACAATATTTTCAAGAGTCATTCTATTTCACAAAATGCATCAAGTGTCTATCAATTCAATGTTCCTCATTTCTCACGTCAGACTACCACTGACTCAGCACACAAGACACTTGACACTACTTCCGGAAGACTCGTGCATTGACTAGACTCAGAGATCTGCACCTGTCATACTAAACTGTAGTAATGTTTCCACAGCTATGCGCATCAACACATTCTCGATCTCAAGTTCACCATTCTCACAGTATGACAGGGTTAATCCATATAACAGGCCGAGCTCGTTCTTTTTCACACGACTCACCCATACATATGAACCTCCTTCGACTCTCAACGCCTAAATAACTTCATCTATATGAATCCATTATCTCAGGAGAGTTAGGATAATCTCATTATAGACATCACCGATCAATGCACATCCTACACGATCTTACACGGTATTTTCTTTCCTGAAAATACTATGCCTTGATCCCACATCCACAACATTCAACACATCATACAACACTTAAATGAATGATTTCAATCACAGCAAAACTCACTCCAAGGTTCTTATTTTCGAATATCTCATTTAAATCTCAAACAGTTTCAAAGCAACACCAAAAACAGGGAGTTCGCAAACAACGCCAAAACCGGCGATCTGGTTCAAAAACAAGGTATTTCGAAGTCTGTATTTAAAACCGACGACCACGTCGCCCAAACACATAGAACAGAGCATTCACGAAGATGAAAATGAAACCGGCGACCACGTCACCCTCACTTCAGAAACAGCTAATCTATGGCTTTTATTGAAAATGAAGGCTAGCTTCCCTTACCTAAACTTGCGCAAAACACCAGGAGCTCCGAAACCCAACGAAGCTTAAATAATGCCTTGGCTCTGTTTTTTGCATCTGGTTTGAAGGACTTGCAGAGAACCTCCCAGGTGCTCTAATGGTGGCCGTCGCTCGTCGTACTCTTGTGTGAAGGTGCCAGAATCGCTGTGCGAAGGAGAGAATGGAGGAGAAGGGAGGTAAACTCACTCTTTCGCTCTTGAACAACTGCAACGTTCCCCTCTCTCAGAAGTGGATTTTTGCATCTTAAACCAGCTTGTCCACAAAAGCAGCTGCCACCACCACTCTGCAGAGAAGTCTGAGTGTACATTTCTCTGAACAGTATGACCATGTTTGTCTCTTGCGCATGCCAACCACTTCCTGGACAGTACGACCGCGAGTGTCTCCTGCGCATGCCAACATTCTGATGTCACTATTCTGAATCATCCTTTTTGTCTACGTGGCGTACGTGCAGGACGTTCCATGCTGGGAGTCTGGGTCCCACCTTCTCTGTGTGCAACTCGACATCGCGCGATAACCTTTCGCCGATGACCTCTCGCGCGAAGACTATCCACCGATGACCTATCGCGCGAAGGCTATCCACCGATGACCTCTCGCGCGAAGACAATCCACCGATGACCTCTCGCGCGAAGGCAATCCATCGATGCCTCATCCTGGCGGACGACCGATGTCTCCCCCTGGAAGATGCCCGCATGCCTCGCGCCCTGATGATGCCCGCATGCATCGCGCCCTGGCGACGTCTGCATGCCTCGCGCCCTGGCGATGCCCGCATGCCTCTCGCGCCCTGGCGACGTCCACATGCCTCGCGCCCTGGCGATGCCCGCATGCCTCTCGCGCCCTGGCGATCATGTGTGGTAGACGACCGGCGATCTCATAGTCTTCTAAACTACACTTTCCTTCCTTTTTATTTTAAATAAAAGCATACTTAGAATTCATTTAAAATATATCCCTTTTTATTCCAATTCAATTTTACTGGTCCTTACAGGGAGCCGTTGAAGGACTACCTCAATCGCTTTGGGGCGCAGGTGGTAAGATTGCCCGTCAAGGACGAGGACATGCTGGTGCATGCGTTCAAGAGAGGTGTCCTCCCTGGTCCTTTCAGTGAATCGCTCATCAGGAGCCACCCTGCCACCTTCACCGAGATACGGCGACGCGCGGTGGCGCACATAGTAGCAGAGACAGAGGTCTCTGAGAAGAGAGGAAGTGCTGCACCGTCGAAGCCACGTGGAGGTCAGGGGAATCAGCAGCAGCAGGCGCGGGTGCATGAGATCAAGGAAGGGAGGAAGGAGCAGGGAAGGTCTCGCCCTTATGCACCCAGGAAGGACCAGACCAGGGGGCGTGCAAGCAATGCACCCCCCAGGTATGATTTCATGATAAGTTTGGCGGAGCTGATCGCCATCCCTGCTGTGGCAGCAAGACTCCATGTGCCAGAGAAAACCGACAGGGTACTTGGAGGGAGGAAGGATGAGTGGTGTGAATTCCATCAAGCTTATGGACATACACTCCGTACCTGCCTGGCGTTGGGGCGTCAGCTTGCTGAGTTGGTGAAGACAGGGTTCCTGACTGATTACCTGCAGAAGGCACAAGGTGATCGCGCTTCGGGGTCCCAGGCAGGCGACCAGCAGCATGAACTCCCTGTGTTTGGGGAGGTGAGGTGATGGAAGAGGCTACACTAGGGGGCCTCCATGAGCTGAAGCGGAAGGCATGATCGCCCCACGTGTGTGCATCGCCAGGGCGGTCATCGCCGGTTAAAGGAGACCCCATCCAGAGTGGTTGAGACGTTGGAGAATGGAGCTTGTCAGTTGGTGACTCTGCAACGCCCCTCAAAATATTGTTCATTTTTATATAATAAAATAAAGGTGATCTCGCCGCGGACTCGAGCGTGGGGAAAATGCCTCGTCACTCCTTCGTCTAGCTTTCTAACTGCTGCGCGTTCTGCAAGGAGGCTCCAGGAACCTTCGCCGGAACTCTGAACGATGCCTGCAAAACATACAGACGGCGCCTCTAGCGGCCGTTGTAGCTCCGACGCTCAAGTCAGGCAACGGGAACACCAAAACTCTCTCTCGGATCTCTCTGTGTCAGACCCGTGTGTGTGTGTCCTCAGTCCTCTTTTATTCAGAAACTGAGTGTTCTTGGTTTTGTGTTGTGTATTCTGAGTCAAAGACTGCATACCTGGTTTGGTGTTCTTCTTCCTCATATAAACCCGCGTAGCCCCTACTGGCTACCTCTAGGGCCACTTGATTACTCTGCACTATTGTTTCTACTCCCCAGGGCTACCTTGTGTGCCAGCCTTCTTCACTTGAGTGCAAAGTCTGACAGGGGAGGCTGCGTGGGTACCTCTGTACCCCTCGACTTCTGTGCCTATCTGCCCTACCTATTCTCTGGGAACATCTTCACCGTCCACGTGGCAGACATGCAACCCCACTGGGAGACTCTAACCTTGATGGGTTCTTGTCCCAGCAGGATTCTGCGTCTAACTGCGTCTTCTCATCTTCATGCGTGGTCGTCTCGCGACTAAGGCTATTCCCTGCCTCTGGGCGCTTTAGTGATCATTGGTCGCGTTGTTCACATCACACGGCCGATGTCACCTCGACACACACCGATGACCGAGGTATCTCTCATCCTGGCCGATGTCCGATGGCGCTTCTTCACGTTGTCGTGCTCTGCTTATGGAATCAGGCGAGGTCCTTGAGTCACGTTCTCGCTGGGAGCCTGGGTCCCAGTTTAACACGTGTTGACAAGGAACCCCCGACGACTGATCACTCTGCATGCACCGATGAGTGATCACTCTGCATGCACCGATGAGTGATCACTCTGTATGCACCGATGACTGATCACTCTGCATGCACCGATGACTGATCGGTGCTTCATCACTTCTCGCGCTTTACTTCCAGGCACTCAAGTAGGAACCGATCTTCTGGTGGTGGTCACTCGGTAGCTGACCACTGATCGCCATTCTTGAACGATCTCCACCCCGGTTCATCTGCTATCTCATGCGACGCGTTACTCTGCGACTGGCCCACGTGGTCATCTGCTGCTGACGTCATCGGATACCGATGACCGACCGGATCAAAAGGTGACACAATAATATCAAAAAAATTAACATAGATATATACATAATATAATTCATCCATTAATACAAATGTGCCTCAAAATAATATCCCTTTTCGAGGAAGTTTTAATACATCTCCATACAGGAGTTTTCAAAATAAAACAAAACAACAGCATTCAAAAACTGGCGATCTCCTCCTCCAGAAATGCTCACTGAGGAGCTCTACTACCTGCAACCTCATCTGCTCCCGTGCAAATATACACGATCATCACAGGTTTAAGAAAAACAACCACGATACAAAACAAAAGGGTAAGCTAGATATTTTTAAACACTTTAAATATGAAACTTTAAATTCAACATAACCATCTTTTAAACACCCACATAAATCCATCACTTTCTCATTCATTTCACATAACCATCAAGTATTCACACATTTCACAATTTCCTCAAGTATCAATCATTCCACAAAAATCCATCAAGTGTCTATCACATTTCAATATTTCTCTTTCTCACGTCAGACTTCCACTGACCCATCACACATAGACACTTGACACTACTTCCGGAAGACTCGTGCGTTGAACTTAGCATCCAGAGACCTGCACCTGTCATACCACACCACTGTGAAATCCACACAGGGTCGCTGTGAAATCCACACAGCCATGCGCATAAACATAATCTCAATATCATCACTCTCCCGGTATGACAGGGTTAATTCATATAATAGGTCAAGTTAGTTATCTTTCAAACAACTTACCCATACATATGAACCTCCTTCGACTCTCAACAACTGAATAACTTCATCTATGTGATTCCATTATATCAGCAGAGTCAGGATCGTCTCATTCACAGGATACTCACTGATCAATACACTCTAATACCAATCTCAACACGGTATTTCCTTTCCTGAAAATACTATGTCTTGATCACAATTTCACATTCATCCAGTACATTATACCACACGTAAAAACACAATTCCATCATATAATATTTTGAATCTTTTCTTAAACAATCCCAATTCACAGAAACAATCATACCAAAGTTCAGATTTTCGAATATCATTTGCATTTCACCTTTCAATCTCAAACAAATTTCAAAACGACACTAAAACAGGGGATTTCGAAATTTGCATTAAAACCGGCGATCACGTCGCCCCACACATAAAAACAGAGCATCGTGAAAATAGAATATGAAACCGGCAACCACGTCGCCCTCACTTCAGAACCTACTCGCCTAAAGTTTTTATAAACGAAAATGCTAGCTTCCCTTACCTGGACTTGCGCAAAAACACTAAGAGCTCCAAAATCCACCGAAGCTTAACGATGTCCTAACCTGCACCATAGAGTCCCAATCACAAATCTAACGAGATTACCCATTTTCTGCGTTAACAGAGACGATTTCTGAATCTAAAAGAGTTGTATGCACAACCTATGCAGAGACGACCCTCTCAAATTCAGACTCGACTCAAAGAACAGAGCAAAACGACTTACTCTATTTTAGGGCTTTGATCAGAAAACTTGCAGAGTAACCTTCCCAGGTGCTCTATGTAACATCCCGCCAAAACCTTTTCATATTTATATAATAAAATAAAGGTAAAACAATAATATCGAAGTGAACATAAATATATATACGTAATGAAATTTCTCCTCACAGGGAGTTTAATACATATCCAGTCAGTTTCCAAAACTTAAACAAAACACAGCAAAATAGAAAACAAGCGATCTCCTATCAGAAATAGAAAACAGGCGATCTCCTGACAGAAACAGAAAACAGGCGATCTCCTTCCGGCGACCACTCACTGAGGAGCTCTACTTCCTGCAACATCATCTGCTCCCGTGTAAATTATACACGATCATCACAGGTTTACGAAAACATCCACAAAACAAAAATGCAGGGTAAGCTAGATATTTTAAAGAGAATTTAGATATGAAACGTTAAAATCAAGATAAAACAAATTTAAGACACCCACGTAAAAACCATCAACTTTCTCATTCCCTTCACATGACCATCAAGTAATCACATATTTCACAATTTTCTCAAGAGTCGTTCAATTCACATACTCCATCAAGTGTCTATCAATTTCAATGTTTCTCATTTCTCACGTCAGACTTCCACTGACTCATCACACACAGACACTTGACACTACTTCCGGAAGACTCGTGCGTTGAACTTAGCATCCAGAGACCTGCACCTGTCATACTTCATTGCTGTAATGTTCCCACAGCCATGCGCATCAACATAATCTCGATCTCAATCTCATCACTCTCACAGTATGACAGGGTTAATCCATATAACAGGTCAAGTCAGTTATCTTTCAAACGACTTACCCATACATATGGACCTCCTTCGACTCTCACCAACTGAATGACTTCATCTATGTGACTCCATCATATTAGCAGAGTCAGGATCGTCTCATTCACAGGATACTCACTGATCAATACACCTCATAACCAATCTCAACACGGTATTTCCTTTCCTGAACATACTATGTCTTGATCCCACATTCACAACATTCAACACATCATATAACACTTAAATGAACGATTCCAATCACAACAACAATCATTCCGAGGTTCAGATTTTCGAATATCCCACGCATTTCACAATTCAATCTCAAACAGTTTCAAACGACACTAAAACAAGGGAGTTCGAAATCAACATTAAAACCGGCGATCACGTCGCCCCACACATAAAACAGAGCATCGTGAAAAAGAATATGACGTATTTTTCCAGAAACCTCACCCTGAAGCTCTCCCAGTCTAAAACATCAGCTCTGGCTTCCATCATCTGCTGAGCTCCCATCCACCAGAACTCGGCTTCTCCAGATAGCAGATAGGTGGCGAATACCAATTTTTTCTCTTCAGGGCAGGAGGTCGCCCTAAAGATTTTCTCCAACTCTCTGACCCACTGATCTGCTTGATCAGGGGTAGCATTCCCACTGAACTTGGGTGGGTTGTGCCTCATGAACTCGGTCAGTCCCATCTGTTCCTGAGGCTAACCGACGTGGGAAGCTGTTTCAGCCGACCGAGCAGTTTCCCAATGGTGCATTGCAGCTTGATGATTCTGAGCCATTGCTGCATTCTGTTGTTGGATGGCAGTTGCCATCATCTCAATAGCCTTGGCAATCTGGCTCATTTCCGAAGAAGGTTGGGGAGGGGTAGGAGGTCTACGTGCCATCTTTCTTCGTTTCAGATTTTGAAACTATAAGGTTCTATATTCCCTACAACTACAAGAATGAGATCGATAAGAAATCAATTCATTCAGGAGGTAACATCTAGACCTTACAAAGGTCAGCATCTCAAACTCATTAAGAATTTGAGTTCATCAACAGAATCATAATGCTCAAAATAGAAAGCATAACACTGAACAATCATGGGTACAAACTACCAATCAAATATCACCACACTTAATAATTGGGATAAAACACACCAGAAGTGGATATATGCTCAACATCAAACTTTTGGAATTAAGATTGAGAACATCTCGATTCAGTTATGAGTGTGCACCCTCACTACTTTATCAAGATTCTTTCACTCTTACTACCAAAACTTTTCATTCAGAGCCTATATCTACTAAAGCACAAAAAAGATTTCAATTAGAAAACATTTGAAAACCTTTCACTATAGCTTTGATTAAGACTCCACTAGCAGAAGAAACACAATGAACCCACTCTCCTCAGGTCATCCTAAGGACGAACTGCTCTGATACCATTAATGTAACATCCCGCCAAATTCTTTTCATATTTATAAAATGAAATAAAGGTAAAACAATAATATCGAAGTGAACATATGTATATATATATGTATAATGAAATTTCTCCTCACAGGGAGTGTAATACATATCCAGTCAGCTTTCCAAACTTAAACAAAATACAGCAAAATAGAAAAACAGGCGATCTCCTAACAGAAAACAGGCGATCTCCTATCAGAAACAGAAAACAGGCGATCTCCTATCAGAAACAAAAAACAGGCGATCGCCTAACAGAAACAGAAACAGGCGATCTCCTTCCGGCGACCACTCACTGAGGAGCTCTACTTCCTGCAACATCATCTCCTCCCGTGTAAATTATACATGATCATCACAGGTTTAAGAAAACATCCACAAAACAAAAACGCAGGGTAAGCTAGATATTTGAAAGAGAATTTAGATATGAAACTTTAAAATCAAGATAAAACAAATTTAAGACACCCACGTAAAAACCATCAACTTTCTCATTCCCTTCACATGACCATCAAGTAATCACATATTTCACAATTTCCTCAAGAGTCGTTCAATTCACATAATTCCATCAAGTGTCTATCAATTTCAAAGTTTCTCATTTCTCACGTCAGACTTCCACTAACTCATCACACATAGACACTTGACACTACTTCCGGAAGACACGTGCATTGACTAGACTCAGAGATCTGCACCTGTCATACTACATTGCTGTAAAGTTCCCACAACTATGTGCATCAACATAATCTCAATCTCAATCTCATCACTCTCCTAGTATGACAGGGTGAATCCATACAACAGGTCAAGTAGTTATCTTTCAAACAACTTACCCATACGTATGAACCTCCATCGACTCTCAACGCCTGAATAACTTCATCTATATGATTCCATTATATCAGGAGAGTCAGGATATCTCATTATAGAAATCACCGATCAATGAACATCCTACACGATCTTACACGGTATTTTCTTTCCTGAAAATACTATGCCTTGATCCCACATTCACAACATTCAACACATCATATAACACTTAAATGAACGATTCCAATCACAGCAACAATCATTCCAAGGTTCAGATTTTCGAATATCACATTTCAATCTCAAACAGTTTCAAACGACACTAAAACAGGGGAGTTCGAAATCAACATTAAAACCGGTGATCACGTCGCCCCACACATAAAAACAGAGCATTGTGAAAAGGAATATGAAAATCGGCGACCACTGTAAGGACCTGTAAAAATTGAATTGGAATAAAAAGGGTTATATTTCAAAGGAATTCTGTGTATGTTTTATTCAAAATAAAAAGGAAGGAAAGTTAAGTTTAGAAAGGTATGGGATCGCCAGGGCGCGAGGACGTCGCCAGGGCGCGAGGACGTCGCCAGGGCGCGCGAGGCATGTGGACGTCGCCAGGGCGCGAGGCATGCGGGCATCGCGCGGGCGCGAGAGGCATGCGGGCATCGCGCGGGCGCGAGAGGCTTGCGGGCGTCGCCAGGGCGCGCGAGGTATGTGGGCGTGGCCAAGGCGCGAGAGTTATGAGGGCGTCGCCAGGGAAGACATCGGTCGTCTCCCAAAGGAAGACATCGGTCGTCTTCCAGGGCGAAGGGGACATCGGTCGTTCGTCAGGATGAGTCAGCGTTGGAAAGTTGTCGCGATGGCGAGCCTCACACAGATAAAGTGGGACCCAGACTCTCAGCATGAAACGTCCTGCACGCGCGCCACGTAGACAAAAAGGATGATTCAGAGTGGTGACATCAGAATGTTGGCATGCGCAAGAGACACTCGCGGTCGTACTGTTCAGAGCAGTGGCTGGCATGCACAAGCGACAACAGTGGCAGTACTGTTCAGGGCAGTGGTTCTCAGACTTCTCTGCAGAGTGGGTGGTGGCAGCTGCTTTTGGTGGATAAGTTGGTTTAAGATGCAGAAAACCCACTGCTGAGAGAAAGAAACGTTGTAGCCTTCAAAGAGAGAAAGAGTGAGTTACCTCCCTTCTCCTCCAGTTGTCTCCTTCGCGCTGCGATTCTAGCATCTTCACGCAAGAGTACGACGAGAGGCAGCCACCATTAGAGCACCTGGGAGGTTCTCTGCAAGTCCTTCAACCAGACGCAAAAACAGAGCCAAGGCGTTGTTCAAGCTTCGTTGGGATTCGGAGCTCCTGGTGTTTTGCGCAAGTCCAGGTAAGGGAAGCTAGACTTCATCTTAAATACAAGCCATAGATTAGCTGTTTCTGAAGTAAGGGCGACGTGGTCGCCAGTTTTCGTTTTCATCTTCGTGAATGCTCTGTTTCTATGTGGTTGGGCGACGTGGTCGCCGGTTTTATATACAGACTTTGAAATACCCCGTTTTGAAACAGATCGCCGGTTTTGGCGTTGTTTGCGAAACTCTCTGTTTTTGGTGTTGCTTTGAAACTGTCTGAGACTTAAATGTGATATTCGAAAATCTGAACCTTTGGAATGATTGTTGCTGTGATTAAATCATTTATTTGAGTGGGATGATGTCTTGAATGCTGTGAATGTGAGACCGAGGCATAGCATTTTCAGGAAAGGAAATACCGTGTAAGATCATATGTAATGTGTATTGACCTGGGGCTTGTCTAGAAGGAGATATCCTGACTCTGCTGATATAATGGAATCACGTAGATGAAGTTATTCAGTTGTGGAGAGTCGAAGGAGGTTCATATGTATGGGTGAGTTGTTCAAAAGGGAACGAGCTCGGCCTGTTATATGAATTAACCTTGTCATACCGGGAGAGTTAATGACATTGAGACTTTATGCGCATAGCTGTGTGGATTCACAGCGACCCTGTGTGGATTTCACAGTGGTATGGTATGACAGGTGCAAATCTCTGGGCCTGAGTCAACGCACGAGTAAATCCGGA
The DNA here is from genome assembly GCA_013389735.1 of Phaseolus lunatus. Taxonomy (NCBI): domain Eukaryota; kingdom Viridiplantae; phylum Streptophyta; class Magnoliopsida; order Fabales; family Fabaceae; genus Phaseolus; species Phaseolus lunatus. The sequence continues at coordinate 22,036,286 of CM023863.1, read as the reverse complement.
AGTAGTGTCAAGTGTCTTGTGTGCTGAGTCAGTGGTGGTCTGACATGTGAAATGAGGAACTTGAAATTGATAGACACTTGGTACAGTTGTGAAATAGAATGACTCTGGAAAATATTGTGAAGAGTGTGATTTCTGGATGATCAGGTGAAGAGTATGAGAAACTTGATAACTTTACGTGAATATCTTGAAATTGTTTACCTTGATTTTATTTTAAGTATCCTTATTTAAACTCTTTTAAATGTCTAGCTTACCCTGTGTTTTCTTTTGTGTTGTGGCCTTTTCTTAAACCTGTAATGATCGTGTATAATTTACACAGGAGCAGATGATGTTGCAGGAAGTAGAGCTCTTTAGAAAATTGTTGCTGGAAGGAGATCGCCTGTTTTCTTTTCTGTTGGGTGATCGCCCCTCTTGCTGCCTTATAATAGGAGATCGCCTTTATGAAAGGAGATCGCCCTTCTTATAGGAGATCGCCCTTTCTGCCAGGAGATCGCCTATCTGTTTTTTTTGTATTGTATTTCGTTTACGTTTTTAATGGAGAAGTGATCATTTGTAATAAACTCCCTGTGAGGAGAAACTTATTTATTTTATATAAAGATTTTGCTCACTTCAATCTATTTGTCACCTTTATTTTCGTTTTATATTTATTTTCAAAGTAATTTGGCGGGATGTTACAACCACGTCGCCTTCACTTCAGAACCTACTCGCCTAACGTTTTTATAAACGAAAAGACTAGCTTCCCTTACCTGGACTTGCGCAAAACACCAAGAGCTCCAAAACCCATCGAAGCTTAAAGATGCCTTAACTCTGTTCTAGCGTCCTGACGGAAAACTCGCAGAGAACTCCCTAGGTATCCAAGGGCAGTCGTCGCTCGTCGTACTGGTGCTTGAGGATGCCTGAATCGCAGCGCGAAGGAGAGGAAAGAGAAGGATGAAGGTAAACTCACTCTGTCACTCTTGAACCACTGCAACCTTCTTTTCCTCTCAGAAGTGAGTTTTTGAATCTAAACCAACTTGTCCATAATTGCCGCTGCCACCACCCACTCTGCAGGAAAGCTTGCGTGCACGCTTCCCTGAACAGTACGGCCACGTGTGTAACATCCCGCCAAAATACCATACATATTCTTATAATGAAAATAAAAGTAACAAATAGATTGAAATGAACAAAATCATATATATGTAAATAAAGTTTCTCCTCACAGGGAGTTTAATACATAACCGGTATATTTTTCCAAAATATAAACAAAATACAGCCAACTAAATTGAAAACCGGCGATCTCCCTACATAGACCGGCGATCTCCTATCAGAGGACCCAAAACAGCCGATCTGCTACCAGAACAAAAAAAACAGGCGATCACCCGATAGAGGCAGAAACAGGCGATCTCCTTCCGGCGACCACTCACTGAGGAGCTCTACCCCCTGGAAGATCATCTGCTCCCGTGTAAAATACACGATCATCACAGTTTAAGAGAAAAACAGCCACAGAGCAATACAAAAGAAAAGGGTAAGCTAGATGGTTTAAAAGCTTTTAAATAAATAGCAAACATAAAACTTCACACCATCCATGATCCATAACAATTACAACCATCAACATATCCATTATCCACATACTCGTCAAGTGTCCATTTGCTACTTTCAGTATTCAAGATTCACACGTCAGACTTTCCACTGACTCACAATGCATAGACACATGACACTACTTCCGGATTGACTCGTGCGTTGCCTCAGGCTCAGAGATCTGCACCTGTCATACCATACCACTGTGAAATCCACACAGGGTCGCTGTGAAATCCACACAGCCATGCGCATATATAATCTCAATGTCATTAACTCTCCCGGTATGACAGGGTGAATTCATATAACAGGCCGAGCTCGTTCCCTTTTGAACAACTCACCCATACGTATGAACCTCCTTCGACTCTCACCAACTGAATAACTTCCTCTATGTGGTTCCATTATCTCAGCAGAGTCAGGATATCTCCTTCTAGACAAGCCCCTAGTCAATACACCTACACACGATCTTACACGGTATTTCCTTTCCTGAAAATACTATGCCTTGATCCCACATTCACAATCATTCAAACATCATACCACTCAAATGAATGATTCAAAACACAGCAACAATCATTTCAAAGGTTCAGATTTTCGAATATCACATGTATATTGTATTTAAATCCCAAACAGCTTCAAACAGCATCAAACACAGGGGAGTTCGAAATCCGTATTTAAAACCGGCCACCACGTCGCCCAACCACACAGAACAGAGCATTGCGAAAAGAAACAGAAAACCGGCGACCACGTCGCCCTCACTTCAGAAACAGCTAATCTATGGCTTGTATTGAAAATGAAGGCTAGCTTCCCTTACCTGGACTTGCGCAAAACACCAGGAGCTCCGAAACCCAACGAAGCTTAAAGAATGTCTTGGCTCTGTTTTTGCGTCTGGTTTGAAGGACTTGCAGAGAGCCTCCCAGGTGCTCTAATGGTGGTCGTCGTTCGTCGTACTCTTGTGTGAAGGTGTTAGAATCGCAGTGCGAAGGAGAGAATGGAGGAGAAGGGAGGTAAACTCACTCTTCCGCTCTTGAACAACTGCGACGTTTCTTTCTTTCTCTCTCAGAAATGGGTTTTTGCATCTTAAGCTGACTTCTCCACAAAAACCGCTGCCACCACCCACTCTGCAGGGAAGTTTGCGTGTACGTTTCACTGAACAGTACGACTAAGCGGGCCTCTGCGCAGGCTAACACTCTGAGGTCACTAGCCTGAACCACTCTTTTTGTCTACGTGTCGCGCATGCAGGACGTTTCATGCTGGGAGCCTGGGTCCCACCTTACTCTGTGTGAAACTCGACGTCGCGCGATAACTTTCCACTGCTGACTCATTTTGGTGAACGACCGATGTCTCCCCCACCCTGGAAGACGACCGATGTCTCTCTCACCCTGGAAGACGACCGATGCCCATCCCTGGCGACGCCCTCATGCCTCGCGCCCTGGCGATGCCCGCATGCCTCTCGCGCCCTGGCAAAGCCCGCATGCCTCGCGCCCGCGCGATGCCTGCATGCCTCTCGCGCCCTGGCAATGCCCGCATGCCTCGCGCCCGCGCGATGCCTGCATGCAATGCCCGCATGCCTCTCGTGCCCGCGCGATGCCCGCATGCCTCGCGCCCGTGCGATGCCCGCATGCCTCGCGCCCGTGCGATGCCCGCATGCCTCGCGCCCGTGCGATGCCCGCATGCCTCGCGCCCGTGCGATGCCCGCATGCCTCGCGCCCGTGCGATGCCCGCATGCCTCGCGCCCGTGCGATGCCCGCATGCCTCGCGCCCGCGCGATGCCTGCATGCCTCTCGCGCCCTGCAATGCCCGCATGCCTCGCGCCCGCGCGATGCCTGCATGCCTCTCGCGCCCTGGCAATGCCCGCATGCCTCGCGCCCGCGCGATCATGTGTAGCAAGCGACCGGCGATCTCATAGCCTTCTAAACTTAACTTTCCTTCCTTTTTATTTTAAATAAAACATACATAGAATTCATTTAAAATATATCTCTTTTTATTCCAATTCAATTTTACAGGTCCTTACAACGTGTGTCTCTGCGCATGCCAACTCTCTGATGTCACTATTCTGAACCACCCTTTTTGTCTACGTGTCGCGTGTGCAGGACGTCTCATGCTGGGAGCCTGGGTCCCACCTTATCTGTGTGAAACTCGACATCGCGCGATAATCTTCCACCGATGACTCATCCTGGCGGACGACCGATGTTTTTCTCTGGAAGACCACCGATGTCTTAGTCTGGAAGACGACTGATGTCTCGCCCTGGCGATGCCCGCATGCCTCGTGCCCTGGCGATGTTCGCATGTCTCGCGCCCTGGCGATGCCCGCATGCCTCGCGCCCTGGCGATGCCCGCATGCCTCGCGCCCTGGCGATGCCCGCATGTCTCGCGCCCTGGCGATGCCCAACGACACATCGCCACGCCTTGCCGAAGGTTCTTCATCCCACTATGTTACGTCCAAGGTATCATCTCCACATGACTTGGTGACGTCGGTAGCTTTACATTTCCAAGAGTAGATCAGCACTACTCCTCATGCGCCCATGCATGCAACACTAAGAACGATTTCTTATGCTCAAGCATAGAGCTTCGCATGCACAGCGTATCTAAGGCTTAACCCACACCTTGATATGCGTGGTTTTTGGAACCCACTATGGTTGATCCAGTATCTTGACCACATACTGAGTGCACTTTCGGCGATCATGTGCACCATAGGCGATTGGCGTTCATGTACACCACAGGCGATTGGCGTTCATGTGTAGTCTAGGCGACAGGCGATTATGTACTAACCAGGCGATCTCATAGTCTTCTAAGCTACACTTTCCTTCCTTTTTATTTTAAATAAAAACATACTTAGAATTCATTTAAAATATATTCCTTTTATTCCAATTTAATTTATAGGTCCTTACATTCTCCCCAACAAGAAAAATTTTCGTCCTCGAAAATTGAATTACAAGGAAAAGAGGTATGGATAGGCTTCTCTCATGGGTTCTTCTAACTCCCAAGTTGAATCACCCGATCTCTCATCCCACACCACTTTCACCATGTTGATGGTCTTGCCTCTGAGCTGTTTACTTTGCCGATCGTCAATCCTAACTGGTTTTGCTTCAAAGGACAAGTCATCCCTGATCTGCACATCGTCCACTTCCAGTACATGACTAAGGTCTGCCATGTACTTCCTCAGCTGTGATACGTGAAAGACATTATGCAGATTCGCTAAATGGGGAGGTAGGGCGATCTCATAAGCCACTGGACCAATCCTCCTTAAGATCTGATATGGTCCCACGAACTTAGGGGACAACTTCTTTGATCTGATCGCCCGTCCTACACCCTTGGTTGGCGTCACTCTCATAAACACATGATCTCCAGCAGCAAACTCCAAAGGTTTTCTCCTCTGATCTGCATAGGATTTCTGTCGGCTTTGAGAAGCTTTCATTCTGTCTTGTATCTGTTTCACCTTCTCGGTTGTCTGTTGAATCAACTCTGGCCCAACCAAGACTGCTTCGCCCTCCTGGTACCAACATAAGGGAGTTCTGCATTTCCTCCCATACAGGGCTTCATATGGTGCCATCCCAATACTGGCGTGGTAACTGTTATTATAAGTAAACTCCACCAGCGGCAACACCTCATCCCAACTTCCCAATTGATCCAAGACACACGTCCTCAGCAGATCTTCCAAGGACTGGATCGTTCTCCCTGACTGTCCATCTGTTTGAGGATGATATGCCGAGCTCATTCTCAACTTGGTTCCCAAGCAATCTTGTAAGGTCTGCCAAAACCGTGAAGTGAACCTGGGATCTCTATTCGAAACAATGCTGGAAGACACTCCATGCAACCTCACAATTTCTCTGATGTACAGCTGTGCCAATTTGGCCATAGGCATCCTCATATTCACCGGGAGAAAGTGAGCACTCTTCGTCAGCCGATCAATGATGGCCCAGATTGCATCATGACCCTTTACCGATCTGGGTAAATGGGTAACAAAATCCATGGCGATGCTGTCCCATTTCCATTCAGGGATATCCAATTGCTGTAACAAACCGCCAGGTCTTTGATGCTCTACCTTTGCCTTCTGACACGTCAAGCAGGTAGTCACATACTGGGCGATGTCCCTCTTCATGCCCGACCACCAAAATGACTCCTTCAAGTCATGGTACATCTTGTTCATGCCTGGATGTAGGCTAAGGCGACTCCGGTGACCTTCCTCTAGGATCATCTTCTTCAACTCTTCATTTGCAGGTATGCAAATTCTGCCATTAAATCTCAAGATCCCATCATCGCCCATCACAAAGTCTCTAGCCTGGTCGGTCCCTAGTGACTCCACAGTACGCTTCAGACTAGGGTCCTCCAACTGCTTATCCTTTATCACTCCAAGGAAGTCATTAGTTATAGCCAGCTTACTACAACTAATGTGATTTACATGAAATTCCACTCCAAAGTTTAAATCTCTAAACTGCTTAATCAATTTCTGCTCTTCAATCATCATGGTTGATACTTGTATTGATTTCCTACTCAAGGCATCTGCCACTACATTGGCCTTCCCTGGATGATATATCAGTTGGAAGTCATAATCTTTTAGGAACTCCATCCATCTTCTTTGTCTCATATTTAACTCCTTCTGATCAAACAGATATTTCAGGCTTTTGTGGTCACTAAACACCTGAAACCGAGCTCCATACAAATAGTGCCTCCAAATTTTCAAGGCAAACACCACAGCCGCCAACTCCAAATCATGAGTAGGATAGTTCCTCTCATGAACCTTGAGTTGCCTTGAAGCATATGCAACCACTCTTTTCTCTTGCATCAAAACACATCCCAAACCCTGATGTGAAGCATCACAGTAGACATCAAAAGGTCTTCCTACATCTGGGATCACCAGCACTGGAGCACTGGTCAACCTTTCCTTTAGTTCCATGAAGCTCTGCTCACATCGGTCGGTCCAAGCAAAAGGTTGATCCTTGCGGGTCAACTGTGTTAAAGGAGCCACTACCTTGGAAAAGTCCTCAATGAACCTCCGATAATAGCCTGCTAAACCCACAAAACTCCTTATCTCAGTAACTGTCTTAGGACGTTCCCACTGAAGCACTGCCTCCACTTTGGCTGGATCCACCGAGATCCCCTGGGCAGATATTACATGTCCTAAGAAGTTGACTTCCTTCAACCAGAACTCACACTTAGAGAATTTGGCATATAATTGCTTCTCCCTCAGGATCTCCAATACTGTCTTCAGATGTTCTTCATGTTCTTCCTCGGTCCTTGAATAAATGAGTATGTCGTCTATGAAGACTACCACAAACTTATCCAAGAAAGGGCGAAAAATTCTATTCATGAAATCCATGAACAGAGCTGGAGCGTTTGTTACTCCAAACGGCATCACCACATACTCATAGTGCCCATAACGAGACCTAAATGCTGTCTTTTGAACATCTTCAGCTTTTACCAAAATTTGGTGGTACCCCGATCTCAGATCAATCTTTGAGAACACCGAGGCCCCATGTAATTGATCCATCAAATCATCAATTCTAGGTAGGGGGTACTTGTTCTTGATGGTCAACTTGTTCAACTGCCTGTAATCTATACACAGCCGAGACCCTCCATCCTTTTTCTTAACTAGGAGCACTGGAGCCCCCCATGGAGATACACTGGGTCTGATGAATTGTTTCTCCAACAACTCTTCCACTTGCTTCTTTAATTCTACCAACTCGGCTGGAGCCATCCTGTAAGGTGCCATTGACACTGGTCCAGCTCCAGGTACCAAATCAATAGAGAATTCCACTTCTCTCTTAGGAGGTAATCCAGGTATTTCTTCTGGAAATACATCCATGAAATCTTTCACCACATGTATCCTGCTTACGTCCTCTTCATTCTTCACTTCCAACCAAGCTAGGATCACGAAGCACCTCGCCCCTTTTTCCAACTCCGACCACCCATGCTGAGCAGATATCACATATGACTCTTGGAGGTCTAGAAACACTATTTTCTGACTACCGCAGTCTATGAGAACGTGATTGGCAGATAGGCAATCCATTCCCAGGATAACATCCAGGTCCTGAAGAGGTAGGCAGATCAAGTTTACTTTGAACCTGCGTCCCTCTACTATCACTGGACATTCAGGGCAAACTGTAGAGGTCAACACCTGTCCTGACGCAGGTGTAGAGACCAACAGTTCAAACGGTAACTCCTTCACTAGAAGGCCCAACTCGGCTACACACAGGCTTGACACAAAGGAGTGTGTCGCTCCAGAATCAAACAAGGCTTTTACACCTCTACCAGCTATAAAACAAACACCTTGCACTAGGTTACCTGACTGAGACGCCTCTGCTCCTGTCATGGCAAACACCCTCCCTGCTGCTTGAGGTCTACTGCCTCCATTCCTCAACTGCTGAGGACCAACGGGTTGAGTCATCCTATTCTAGGTAGGACAATCTCTAGCAATGTGTCCCATCTTTTGACATGCAAAACACCTTCTCTCCGAAGCCTTCTTGGGGCACACATTGGGCGTGTGTGGTCCACCACAATGGAAACATTTGGGTTTCCAAGGTTGTTGCTGCTGAAACTGGGATGACGTTGCTCCTGCCCGATGTGGTGGAGGTCTCGCATAGGGCTTGCTTTGTGGGTGCTGCACCTTGGCCTTCCCACTGGAAGAACCCCCTGGGTGTCACCTGATCACCCGAGAATCACCCTTTTCCAGAGTCTCCACCATCTTCGCCTTCTCTACTAAGGCGTGAAATTCCCTGATGCACATAGGGGCTATGGTCCTCTTCAGCCCATGCTTCAGTCCCTCTTCAAACTTCCTACACCTCCAAGCCTCAGAGGTCGCCTGGGTATAGAATCGGGCGAGGTACTCAAACCGAGCAGCATAAGCATTCACTGACATCTCCCCCTGCTCCAATCTGAGGAATTCTGCTTCCTTCGCAAACTTTGCACTATCTGGGAAGTATTTTTCCAGAAACCTCACCCTGAAGCTCTCCCAGTCTAAAACATCAGCTCTGGCTTCCATCATCTGATGAGCTCCCATCCACCAGAAGTCAGCTTCTCCAGATAGCAGATAGGTGGCGAATACCAATTTTTTCTCTTCAGGGCAGGAGGTCGCCCTAAAGATTTTCTCCAACTCTCTGACCCACTGATCTGCTTGATCAGGGGTAGCATTCCCACTGAACTTGGGTGGGTTGTGCCTCATGAACTCGGTCAGTCCCATCTGTTCCTGAGGCTGACCAACGTGGGAAGCTGTTTCAGCTGACCGAGCAGTTTCCCAATGGTGCATTGCAGCTTGATGATTCTGAGCCATTGCTGCATTCTGTTGTTGGATGGCAGTTGCCATCATCTCAATAGCCTTGGCAATCTGGCTCATTTCCGAAGAAGGTTGGGGAGGGGTAGGAGGTCTACGTGCCATCTTTCTTCGTTTCAGATTTTGAAACTATAGGGTTCTATATTCCCTACAACTACAAGAATGAGATCGATAAGAAATCAATTCATTCAGGAGGTAACATCTAGACCTTACAAAGGTCAGCATCTCAAACTCATTAAGAATTTGAGTTCATCAACAGAATCATAATGCTCAAAATAGAAAGCATAACACTGAACAATCATGGGTACAAACTACCAATCAAATATCACCACACTTAATAATTGGGATAAAACACACCAGAAGTGGATATATGCTCAACATCAAACTTTTGGAATTAAGATTGAGAACATCTCGATTCAGTTATGAGTGTGCACCCTCACTACTTTATCAAGATCCTTTCACTCTTAATACCAAAACATTTCATTCAGAGCCTATATCTACTAAAGCACAAAAAAGGTTTCAATTAGAAAACATTTGAAAACCTTTCACTATAGCTTTGATTAAGACTCCACTAGCAGAAGAAACACAATGAACCCACTCTCCTCAGGTCATCCTAAGGACGAACTGCTCTGATACCATTAATGTAACATCCCGCCAAATTCTTTTCATATTTATAAAATGAAATAAAGGTAAAACAATAATATCGAAGTGAACATATGTATATATATATGTATAATGAAATTTCTCCTCACAGGGAGTTTAATACATATCCAGTCAGTTTTCCAAACTTAAACAAAATACAGCAAAATAGAAAAACAGGCGATCTCCTAACAGAAAACAGGTGATCTCCTATCAGAAACAGAAAACAGGCGATCTCCTATCAGAAACAAAAAACAGGCGATCGCCTAACAGAAACAACAACAGGCGATCTCCTTCCGGCGACCACTCACTGAGGAGCTCTACTTCCTGCAACATCATCTGCTCCCATGTAAATTATACACGATCATCACAGGTTTAAGAAAACATCCACAAAACAAAAACGCAGGGTAAGCTAGATATTTGAAAGAGAATTTAGATATGAAACTTTAAAATCAAGATAAAACAAATTTAAGACACCCACGTAAAAACCATCAACTTTCTCATTCCCTTCACATGACCATCAAGTAATCACATATTTCACAATTTCCTCAAGAGTCGTTCAATTCACATAACTCCATCAAGTGTCTATCAATTTCAAAGTTTCTCATTTCTCACGTCAGACTTCCACTGACTCATCACACACAGACACTTGACACTACTTCCGGAAGACACGTGCATTGACTAGACTCAGAGATCTGCACCTGTCATACTACATTGCTGTAAAGTTCCCACAGCTATGCGCATCAACATAATCTCAATCTCAATCTCATCACTCTCCTAGTATGACAGGGTGAATCCATACAACAGGTCAAGTAGTTATCTTTCAAACAACTTACCCATACGTATGAACCTCCATCGACTCTCAACGCCTGAATAACTTCATCTATATGATTCCATTATATCAGGAGAGTCAGGATATCTCATTATAGAAATCACCGATCAATGCACATCCTACACGATCTTACACGGTATTTTCTTTCCTGAAAATACTATGCCTTGATCCCACATTCACATCATTCAACACATCATATAACACTTAAATGAACGATTCCAATCACAGCAACAATCATTCCAAGGTTCAGATTTTCGAATATCACATTTCAATCTCAAACAGTTTCAAACGACACTAAAACAGGGGAGTTCGTAATCAACATTAAAATCGGCGATCACGTCGCCCCACACATAAAAACAGAGCATTGTGAAAAGGAATATGAAAATCAGCGACCACGTCGCCTTCACTTCAGAACCTACTCGCCTAACGTTTTTATAAACGAAAATGCTAGCTTCCCTTACCTGGACTTGCGCAAAACACCAAGAGCTCCAAAACCCACCGAAGCTTAAAGATGCCTTAACTCTGTTCTAGCGTCCTGACAGAAAACTCGCAGAGAACTCCCCAGGTATCCAAGGGCAGTCGTCGCTCGTCGTACTGGTGCTTGAGGATGCCTGAATCGCAGCGCGAAGGAGAGAAAAGAGAAGGATGAAGGTAAACTCACTCTGTCACTCTTGAACCACTACAACCTTCTTTTCCTCTCAGAAGTGAGTTTTTGAATCTAAACCAACTTGTCCACAATTGCCGCTGCCACCACCCACTCTGCAGGAAAGCTTGCGTGCACGCTTCCCTGAACAGTACGGCCACGTGTGTCTCTGCGCATGCCAACTCTCTGATGTCACTATTCTGAACCACCCTTTTTGTCTACGTGTCGCGTGTGCAGGATGTCTCATGCTGGGAGCCTGGGTCCCACCTTATCTGTGTGAAACTCGACATCGCGCGATAATCTTCCACCGATGACTCATCCTGGCGGACGACCGATGTCTTTCTCTGGAAGACGACCGATGTCTTTCTCGGGAAGATGACTTATATCTCGCCCTGGCGATGCCCACATGCCTCGCGCCCTGGCGATGTCCACATGTCTCACGCCCTGGCGATGCCCGCATGCCTCGCGCCCAAGCGATGCCCGCATGCCTCGCGCCCTGGCGATGCCCGCATGTCTCGCGCCCTGGCGATGCCCGACGACACATCGCCACGCCTTGCTGAAGGTTCTTCATCCCACTATGTTACGTCCAAGGTATCATCTCCACATGACTTGGTGACGTCGGTAGCTTCACATTTCCAAGAGTAGATCAGCACTACTCCTCGTGCGCCCATGCATGCAACACTAAGAACGATTTCTTATGCTCAAGCATAGAGCTTCGCATGCACAGCGTATCTAAGGCTTAACCCACACCTTGATGTGCGTGGTTTTTGGAACCCACTATGGTTGATCCAGTATCTTGACCACATACTGAGTGCACTTTCGGCGATCATGTGCACCATAGGCGATTGGCGTTCATTTACACTACAGGCGATTGGCGTTCATGTGTAGTCTAGGCGATAGGCGATTATGTACTAACCAGGCGATCTCATAGTCTTCTAAGCTACACTTTCCTTCCTTTTTATTTTAAATAAAAACATACTTAGAATTCATTTAAAATATATTCCTTTTATTCCAATTTAATTTTACAGGTCCTTACAAGACCTCCTAGCCTTTGAGCAAGTGTAGGCAACAGAGGAAGTCCTCCTTGCCTTTGAGCAAGTGCAGGCGAGAAAGAGGAAGACCTCCTTGCCTTTGAGCAAGTGTAGGCAGCAGAGGAAGTCCTCCTTACCTTTGAGCAAGTGTAGGCGAGAAAGAGGAAGTCTGTAAGGACCTATAAATTTATTTGGAATAAAAGGGATATATTTTAAATGATTTCTGAGTATGTTATTATTTAAAATAAAAAGGACATAAAAATAGAAAATCTCATAGTGGTCAGACCTCGGACGTCGCCCAAGGTTTGGGATCAGCTGGTAGAGGTCGGTCGGTTGACCATTTTACTAACGAAGTAGTCAGGTGCGATGACTCTATCGTGAGGTAATCACGTGGGCGTGCTTGAAGGGAGGAGGCACGTGAATCAAAAAGTGTAAGAGAAAGGAAGGTGTAGCTTAGAAGTCGATGAGATCACCGTTTGTTGAAGAAGGCGACAGCCTCCGACTTCCCCCGTATGAAATCAGCAATTGTAAGGACCTAGAAACTTTAATTGGAATAAAAGTCTTAGATTTAAATAATTTCAGAAGATGTTATTATTTAATAAAACAAAGAGCTGGTAAATGAAGTTTCGTAGTAGTCGGACCTCGGACGTCGCCCAAGGTCTGGGGTCAGCTGGTAGAGGTCGGTCGGCTGACCATTGTATTAACCAAGTAGTCATGTGCGATGACTTTATCATGAGGTAATCACGTGGGTGTGCTCGAGGGAGACATGTGGATCAAGAAGAGTAAGGGAAGAAAAGTGTAGCTTAGAAGTCTACGAGATCGCCTTGCTGAAGATGGAGGCGATCTCCGACTTCTCTGGCACATAATCGCCTGTCGCCTAGAGGAGACATGACCACCAATCGCCTATGGTGTACATGATCGACGGGAGTGCACGTAGTATGTGGTCAAGATGCTGAATCAACCATAGGGGGTTCCAAAAAAACCACGCGTATCAAGGTGTGGCTTAAGCCTTAGATACGCTGTGCATGCGAAGCTCTATGCTTGAGCATAAGAAATCGTCCTTAGTGTTGCATGCATGGGCGCACGAGGAGTGGTGTTGATCTACTCTTGGAAATGTGAAGCTACCGACGTCACCAAGTCATGTGGAGATGATACCTTGGACGTAACATAGTGGGATGAAGAACCTTCAGCAAGGTGTGACGATGTGACATCGGTGACCAGAGTAAGGCGATGTGTTCTCGTCACACACAAGGGCGATAAGAGATCGCCAACAGGATGAGAGCAACATCGGTCATCAACCAGGATGGGAGACACTTCGGTGGTCCTCCAGGGTGAGACATCGGTTGTCTGCCCGGATGAGGAATCAGTCGTCCGTCAAGAAGAGGAATCAGTCATCACCGGGATGAGGCACATCAGTCATCGCCGGTATGAGAGACATGCGGTAATCGCCGGGCGCGAGGCATTGCGGGCATCGCCAGGGCGCGAGGCATGCGGTCATCGCCAGGGCGAGACGTCGGTCGTCTCCCAGGGAGAGACGTCAGTCGTCTCCCAGGGAGAGACATCGGTCGTCCGCTAGGATGAGATATCGGTGGATAGTCATCGCGCGAGCGGTCATCGGTGGAAGGTTATCACGCGATGTCGAGTTTCACACAGATAAGGTGGAACCCAGGCTCTCAGCAGGAGACGTACTGCACGCGCGACACGTAGACAAAAAGGGTGGTTCAGAATAGTGACATCAGAGTGTTGGCCTGCGCAGAGGCACGCGTAGTCGTACTGTTCAGGGAAGCGTACACGCAAACTTCCCTGCAGAGTGGGTGGTGGCAGCGACTTTTGTGGACAAGTTGGGTTAGATTCAAAAACCCACTTCTGAGAGGCAAAGAATGTTGCAGTGGTTCAAGAGTGAAAGAGTGAGTTTACCTTCATCCTTCTCTTTTCTCTCCTTCGCGCTGCGATTCAGGCATCCTCAAGCACCAGTGCGACGAGCGACGACTGCCCTTAGAGCACCTGGGAGGTTCTTTGCAAGTTCTACAAACCAGACGCAAAAATAGAGCTAAGGCACCTTTAAGCTTCGGTGGGTTTTGGAGCTCTTGGTGTTTTGCGCAAGTCCAGGTAAGGGAAGCTAGCCTTATTTCCAACGAAAACCTTATATTAGATGATTGAGATGATGGGGCGACGTGGTCGCCGGTTTTCAACTGTTATCGCATAATCCTCTGTCTTTGGACGAGATCGCCGGTTTTGGCGTTGTTTTTCGAACTCCCCTGTTTTTGTGTTGTTTGAAACTATTTGAGATTTAAATGTGATATTCGAAAATCTGAACCTTGATACGATTGTTGCTGTGGTCGGAATCGTTCATTTAAGTGTTGTATGGTGCATTGGGTGAATTGATGATGTCTAGCTGTCCTGTGTGGACTTTACTTGCTGTCCTGTGTGGACTTTACTTGCCGTCCTGTGTGGACTTTACTAGCTGTCCTGTGTGGACTTTACTTGCTGCCCTGTGTGGACTTTACTTGCTGTCCTGTGTGGACTTTACTAGCTGTCCTGTGTGGACTTTACTTGCTGTCCTGTGTGGACTTTACTTGCTGTCCTGTGTGGACTTCATTAGCTGTCCTGTGTGGACTTTACTAGCTGTCTTGTGTGGACTTTACAGTGGTGCGGTACGTGTCTGTGTGTGTTGAGTCACTGGAAGTCTGACGTGAGAAATGAGAAACTTTGAAATTGATAGACACTTGATGAAGTATGTGAATAGAACGACTCTTGAGGAAATTGTGAAAAGTGTGATTACTTGATGGTCATGTGAAGGGAATGAGAAAATTGATAGTTTTTACGTGGGTGTCTTCAATTTGTTTTTTCTTGATTTTAAAGTTTCATATCTCAACTCTCTTTCAAATATCTAGCTTACCCTGTGTTTATGGTGTTGTGTTTGGCTTTTTCTTAAAACTGTGATGATCGTGTAAAATTTACGCGGGAGCAGATGACGTTGCAGGAAGTAGAGCTCCTGAGTGAGTGGTCGCCGGAAGGAGATCGCCTGTTTCTATTTCTGTTGGGCGATCACCCTTTTTCTGTTTTCTGATAGGAGATCGCCGTTTTCTGATAGGAGATCGCCTTGTTCTTTTAGGAGATCGCCTGTCTTTCTATTTTACTGTATTTTGTTTAAGTTTTTGGAAAACTGACCGATTATGTATTAGACTCCCTGTGAGGAGAAACTTCATTACATATATATACACATGTTCGCTTCAATATTATTGTTTTACCTTTATTTCATTTTATAATTACGAAAAAGATTTGGCGGGATGTTACATTAATGGTATCAGAGCAGTTCGTCCTTAGGATGACCTGAGGGCTGTGGATCCATTGTGTTTCTTCTGCTCATAAAATCTATTTGAGTTTTAAATAACAACTATAGTGAAAGGTTTTCAAACGTTTTTGTATTGAAATTTGGTGTGTGCTTTAGTGAATATATGCCCTAAGTGAAAATCTTAGTATTAAGAATGAGAGGATCTTGATAAAGTAGTGAGGGTGCACACTCATAACTGGATCGAGATGATTCTCAATCTTAAATTCTGAAGGTTTGATGTTTAGCATATATTGAATTCTGGTGTGTTTTATTTCAGTTTTTTTGAGTGTTTTTGTATTGATTGGAAGTGGTTGTTTGGATTAATGGTTGTATACCAGTAGCTGTTCTGGTGTTTTGCTTGAGGTTATAAGTATCATGATTCTGTTGATGAGCTCAAATTCTTAATGACTTTGAGATGCTGACCTTTGTAAGGTCTAGATGTTACCTCCTGAATGAATTGATTTCTTATCGATCTCATTCTTGTAGTTGTAGGGAATATAGAAACCCATAGTTTCAAAATCTGAAACGAAGAGAGATGGCATGTAGACCTCCTACCCCTCCCCAACCTTCTTCGAAAATGAGCCAAATTGCCAAGGCTATTGAGATGATGGCAACTGCCATCCAACAACAGAATGCAGCAATGGCTCAGAATCATCAGGCTGCAATGCACCATTGGGAAACTGCTCGGTCGGCTGAAACAGCTTCCCACGTCGGTCAGCCTCAGGATCAGATGGGACTGACCGAGTTCATGAGGCACAACCCACCCAAGTTCAGTGGGAATGCTACCCCTGATCAAGCAGATCAGTGGGTCAGGGAGTTGGTGAAAATCTTTAGGGCGACCTCCTGCCCTGAAGGGAAGAAATTGGTGTTCGCCACCTATCTGCTATCTGGAGAAGCCGAGTTCTGGTGGATGGGAGCTCAGCCGATGATGGAAGCCAGAGCTGAAGTGTTAGACTAGGAGAGTTTCAGGGTGAGATTTCTGGAAAAATACTTCCCAGATAGTGCAAGATTTGCGAGGGAAGCAGAATTCCTCAGATTGGAGTAGGGGGAGATGTCAGTGAATGCTTATGCTGCTCGGTTTGAGTATCTCGCCCGATTCTATACCCAGGCGACCTCTGAGGCTTGGAGGTGTAGGAAATTTGAAGAAGGACTGAAGCATGAGCTGAAGAGGACCATAGCACCTATGTGCATAAGAGAATTTCACGCCTTAGTGGAGAAGGCGATGATGGTTGAGACACTAGAGAAGAGTGACTCTCGGGTGATCAGGTCACACCCAGGGGGTTCTTCCAGTGGGAAGGCCAAGGTGCAGCAACAGCAGAATAAGCCTTATGCGAGACCTCCACAGCATGGGGCAGAAGCAGCGCCGCCCCAGTTTCAGCAGCAACAGCCCTGGAAACTCAGATGTTTCCATTGTGGTGGACCACACACATCCAATGTGTGCCCCAAGAGAAATTCAGAGAGAAGATGCTACATCTGCCGAAAGACGGGACACCTTGCTAGAGAGTGTCCTAACGGGAATAGGGCGACTCAACCCAGTGGTTCCCAGCAGTTGAGGAACGAAGGCAGCAGACCTCAGGCAGCAGGGAGAGTGTTTGCCATGTCTGGAGCGGAGGCATCTCAGTCAGGTAACCTAGTACGAGGTGCTTAATTATAGTTGGCAGATACGTTAGAGTTTTGTTTGATTCTGGAGCGACACACTCTTTTGTGTCAAATCGGTATGCAACCGAACTGGGCCTTCTAGTGAAGGAGCTGCCGTTTGAACGGTTGGTCTCTACTCCTGCATCAGGACAGGTTCTGACCTCCCCAGTTTGCTCTGAATGTCCAGTGATAGTAGAGGGACGCAGGTTCAAAGGGAATTTGATCTGTCTACCTCTTCAGGATCTGGATGTTATCCTAGGAATGGATTGGCTATCTGCCAATCACGTTCTCACAGATTGCAGTAGCCAGAAGGTGGTGTTCCCCGATCTCCAAGAGTCAGGTGTGATATCTGCTTAGCATGTGAGATCGGAGTTGAAAGAAGGGGCGACGTGTTTTGTGGTCCTAGCTAAAGGGGGGAGTGAAGAGTGAAGAGGACGTAAGCAGGATACATGTGGTGAAAGATTTCATGGATGTAATTCCAGAAGAAATACCTGGACTACCTCCTAAGAGGGAAGGTTTCACGCAGAATGGGGTTGTTTTGTGATCGGGATTTGAAACATGAGTGTGGGAACGGTGGGTTGAAGTTAAAGGCCCCTGAACTTGGTAAATGAGGATGCAGTTCTGCCTGTGAACGTAGAAGGGAAGGAGGTAATGGCTATGGATAGAATAAGGGTAAGTCGTGTTATGATGATGTTGAGTTCTTCTAGCGATGTTAGTGAATTGCAGAAAGTTGAATGTGGAAGCAGAACTTTCCGTGCCTTGTGTTTCTAATGGGATGGGATTTGCAGCTAATCCTTTAAATGGGCAGTGGTGGTGATCAGCATCTCATTTCTGATCCTAGAAACAATGCTGCATCGTCAGCCGTAGCAACAAGTCCTCACCCTGAACACAGTGAGGGACTTATGATCTGTGTATTGAATATTGAGCACCCTGAGATCCCATGCAATGTTAATATGGATGTATCCAGTGGAATTCCTGAGTGAGCAACTCTAAAATCTCAACCAGTTGCTAAAGAGGTGGGTTTTTCATAATCTGCTATTAGTAATTAAAGAAAAGATGAACCAGATGGGCGCCTGAAGGAAAGAAGCCGTTTTCTTTCAGTCTTTTGCTGCTTCAAGATCGGCTCGACATGAAACGGTGCCTAATGAGAATTCGAGCTACAAACCTGTCGTTTTTGAACTGAAAAGTGAAAATCCTGGAAGGAACTCTATCCCTGCAGTTTCTAGACAGAATAACAATGTGGATGCCAACCCAAGTCATGGCAAATCAGTTCGTGCCAATGATGGACATCTGAAACAAGAGGAATTAGAATTTTAAGGATCAAAATTTTGAGAGGGGTTTTCTGGTCTGCAAGTCTCTACTCCTACCAATGAAATGACAAAATGTGGACCAAAGCCTAATCTGTTCTTCCAGGTCGGTGCTAGTATAGGGGTACTCTGGCGTGATGGTGGCGTTAGAGAATGCTGGTTTAGATGAAAAATCTGGAGTGTGTCTCCAAGGCTGCTGAAGGTCCAGTACGATGATTTGCTTGATAAAGAGGGACCGCAGAAACTAGAGGAATGGGTCCCTTCGTCTAGAGTGGTAGCTACTGACTAATTGGGTATGCGATGTTCAGACCGCTTAACAGTCAAGCCATGCTCTCCTGAACGCCATTCAGGTCGCCCTCTTGAGTTTGAATCAGCAGTGTATGCCTGGTGGTATGAGGGGTGGTGGAAAGGTGTTGTAACTGCAGCTAATGACAGTGGTAGAGGGATCTTCGTCAGATGGCTCTGCCTTAGAAAGTGAATCATCATCCATCCCCAAAGTTGAAGTTGCTAGGAAGGTGAGCAAGAATCGTTTGGTTTGGAAACCCTTGTGGATCTGAAAAATATGAAGGGAATAACTTTGAGGGAGCCACTCTATGTCACTCATGAGGACAAGGATAACAACTCTAGTGGTGGCTATGAGGACGAAGCTGACAAGGCTGTGAAGACACTTCTGGCCTTAAATGAAAACAAGGATAATAACTCTTGTAGAGGCAGGGATGATGTTGACAATGAGGAGAAGACCTTTGGAGTTGTAGTTGGAGATCATGCATTTATGAAAGTGACACCGACCAAGGGTGTAGGACGAGCTATCAGATCAAAGGAGTTGTCTCCTAAGTTAGTCGGGCCATATCAGATCTTAAGGAGGATCGGTCCAGTGGCTTATGAAATCGCCCTACCTCCCCAATTAGCAAATCTGCATAATGTCTTTCACG
The DNA here is from genome assembly GCA_013389735.1 of Phaseolus lunatus. Lineage (NCBI taxonomy): Eukaryota > Viridiplantae > Streptophyta > Magnoliopsida > Fabales > Fabaceae > Phaseolus > Phaseolus lunatus. The sequence goes on along the minus strand of CM023863.1, from coordinate 22,017,112 downwards.
TATCACAGCTAAGGAAGTACCTTGCAGACCCTAGTCACGTGTTGGAAGTAGACGATGTGCAGATCGGGTGATACAACTTGGGAATTAGAAGAAACCATGAGAGGAGCCTATCCCTACCTCTTTTCCTTGTAATTCAATTTTCGAGGACGAAAATTTTTCTTGTTGGGGAGAATGTAAGGACCTAGAAACTTTAATTGGAATAAAAGTGTTAGATTTAAATAATTTCAAAAGATGTTATTATTTAATAATACAAAGAGCTAGTAAATGAAGTTTCGTAGTAGTCGGACCTCGGACGTCGCCCAAGGTCTGGGGTCAGCTGGTAGAGGTCGGTCGGCTGACCATTGTATTAACCAAGTAGTCATGTGCGATGACTTTATCGTGAGGTAATCACGTGGGTGTGCTCGAGGAAGACATGTGGATCAAGAAGAGTAAGGGAAGAAAAGTGTAGCTTAGAAGTCTACGAGATCGCCGTTGCTGAAGACGGAGGCGATCTCCGACTTCTCTGGCACATAATCGCCTGTCGCCTAGAGGAGACATGACCGCCAATCGCCTATGGTGTATGTGATCGACGGGAGTGCACGTAGTATGTGGTCAAGATGCTGAATCAACCATAGTGGGTTCCAAAAAAACCACACGTATCAAGGTGTGGGTTAAGCCTTAGATACGCTGTGCATTCGAAGCTCTATGCTTGAGCATAAGAAATCGTCCTTAGTGTTGCATGCATGGGCGCACGAGGAGTGGTGCTGATCTACTCTTGGAAATGTGAAGCTACCAACGTCACCAAGTCATGTGGAGATGATACCTTGGACGTAAGATAGTGGGATGAAGAACCTTCAGCAAGGTGTGACGATGTGACATCGGTGACCAGAGTAAGGTGATGTGTTCTCGTCACACACAAGGGCGATAAGAGATCGCCAACAGGATGAGAGCAACATCGGTCATCAACCAGGATGGGAGACACATCGGTGGTCCTCCAGGGTGAGACATCGGTTGTCTGCCAGGATGAGGAATCAGTCGTCCGTCAAGAAGAGGAATCAGTCATCACCGGGATGAGGCACATCAGTCATCGCCGGTATGAGAGACATGCGGTCATCGCCGGGCGCTGTAACATCCCGCCAAAATACCATACATGCTCATATAATGAAAATAAAAGTAACAAATAGATTGAAGTGAACAAAATTTTATATAAATAAATAAAGTTTCTCCTCACAGGGAGATAAATACATAACCGGTATATTTTTCTAAAATTTAAACAAAATACAACCAACTAAATTGAAAACCGGCGATCTCCCTACATAGACCGGCGATCTCCTATCAGGGGACCCAAAACAGCCGATCTGCTACCAGAACAGAAAAACAGGCGATCACCCGATAGAGGCAGAAACAGGCGATCACCCGATAGAGACGGAACAGGCGATCTCCTTCCGGCGACCACTCTCTAAGGAGCTCTACTCCCTGGAAGATCATCTGCTCCCGTGTAAAAATACACGATCATCACAGTTTAAGAGAAAATAACCACAGAGCAATACAAAAGAAAAGGGGTAAGCTAGATGGTTTAAAAACTTTTAAATCAATAGTAAACATAAAACTTCACACCATTCATGATCCATATCAATTTTCAACCATCGACATACTCATATTCCATAACTCGTCAAGTGTCTATTTCTAATTTCAGTATTCATGGTTCACACGTCAGACTTTCCACTGACTCACAATGCATAGACACATGACACTACTTCCGGATTGACTCGTGCGTTGACTCAGGCTCAGAGATCTGCACCTGTCATACCATACCACTGTGAAATCCACACAGGGTCGCTGTGAAATCCACACAGCCCTGCGCATATAATCTCAATGTCATCAACTCTCCCGGTATGACAGGGTGAATTCATACAACAGGCCGAGCTCGTTCCCTCTTGAACAACTCACCCATACGTATGAACCTCCTTCGACTCTCACCAACTGAATAACTTCCTCTATGTGGTTCCATTATCTCAGCAGAGTCAGGATATCTCCTTCTAGACAAGCCCCTAGTCAATACACCTATACAGATCTTACACGGTATTTCCTTTCCTGAAAATACTATGCCTCGATCCCACATTCACAGCATTCAAGACGTCATACCATGCAAAGGAATATTTCAAATCACAGCAACAATCATTTCAACGTTTCAAACTTTCGAATATCACATATATATTGTATTTAAATCCCAAACAGCTTCAAACAACGTCAAACACAGGGGAGTTCGAAACCCGTATTTAAAACCGGCGACCACTTCGCCCAACCACATAGAACAGAGCATTTCGAAAAGAAACAGAGAACCGGCGACCACGTCGCCCTCACTTCAGAAACAGCAAAACTATGGCTTGTATTGAAAATGAAGGCTAGCTTCCCTTACCTGGACTTGCGCAAAACACCAGGAGCTCCGAAACCCAACGAAGCTTGAACAACGCCTTGGCTCTGTTTTTGCGTCTGGTTGAATGACTTGCAGAGAACCTCCCAGGCGCTCTAATGGTGGTCGTCGTTCGTCGTACTCTTGTGTGAAGGTGCTAGAATCGCAGTGCGAAGGAGAGAATGGAGAAGAAGGGAGGTGAACTCACTCTTTCGCTCTTGAACAACTGCGTCGTTTCTTTCTTTCTCTCTCAGAAATGGGTTTTTGTATCTTAAGCTGACTCCTCCACAAAAACCGCTGCCACCACCCACTCTGCAGGGAAGTTTGCGTGTACGCTTCACTGAACAGTACGACTAAGCGTGCCTCTGCGCAGGCTAACACTCTGAGGTCACTAGCCTGAACCACTCTTTTTGCCTACGTGTCGCGCATGCAGGACGTTTCATGCTGGGAGCCTGGGTCCCACCTTACTCTGTGTGAAACTCGACGTCGCGCGATAACTTTCCACTGCTGACTCATTCTGGCGAACGACCGACGTCTCCCTCGCCCTGGAAGACGACCGATGTCTCCCTCTGGGGAACGACCGATGCCTATCCCTGGCGACGCCCTCATGCCTCGCGCGCCCTGGCGACGTCCACATGCCTCGCGCGCCCTGGCGATGTCCACATGCCTCGCGCCCGCGCGACTCCCACATGCCTCGCGCCCGCGCGACGTCCACATGCCTCGCGCCCGCGCGACGTCCACATGCCTCGCGCCCGCGCGACGTCCACATGCCTCGCGCCAGCGCGACGTCTGCATGTCTCGCGCCCGCGCGATGCCTGCATGCCTCGCGCCCTGACGCTCATGTGTAGCAGGCGACCGACGATCATGTACTACTAGGCGATCTCATAGCCTTCCAAACTACACTTTCCTTCCTTTTCATTTTAAATAAAGACATACTTAGAATTCATTTAAAATATATCTCTTTTATTCCAATTAAATTTTACAGGTCCTTACAGGCGCGAGGCATTGCGGGCATCGCCAGGGCGCGCGGCATGCGGTCATCGCCAGGGCGAGACGTCGGTCGTCTCCCAGGGAGAGACATCGGTCGTCCGCCAGGATGAGACATCGGTGGATAGTCATCGCGCGAGCGGTCATCGGTCGAAGGTTATCGCGCGATGTCGAGTTTCACACAGATAAGGTGGGACCCAGGCTCTCAGCAGGAGACGTACTGCACGCGCGACACGTAGACAAAAAGGGTGGTTCAGAATAGTGACATCAGAGTGTTGGCCTGCGCAGAGGCACGCGTAGTCGTACTGTTCTGGGAAGCGTACACGCAAACTTCCCTGCAGAGTGGGTGGTGGCAGCGGGTTTTGTGGACAAGTTGGGTTAGATTCAAAAACCCACTTCTGAGAGGCAAAGAACGTTGCAGTGGTTCAAGAGTGAAAGAGTGAGTTTACCTTCATCCTTCTCTTTTCTCTCCTTCGCGCTGCGATTCAGGAATCCTCAAGCACCAGTGCGACGAGCGACGACTGCCCTTAGAGCACCTGGGAGGTTCTCTGCAAGTTCTACAAACCAGACGCAAAAACAGAGCTAAGGCACCTTTAAGCTTCGGTGGGTTTTGGAGCTCCTGGTGTTTTGCACAAGTCCAGGTAAGGGAAGCTAGCTTTATTTTCAACGAAAACCTTATATTAGATGATTGAGATGATGAGGCGACGTGGTCGCCGGTTTTCAACTGCTATCGCATAATCCTCTGTCTTTGGACGAGATCGCCGGTTTTGGCGTTGTTTTTCGAACTCCCCTGTTTTTGTGTTGTTTGAAACTATTTGAGATTTAAATGTGATATTCGAAAATCTGAACCTTGATACGATTGTTGCTGTGGTCGGAATCGTTCATTTAAGTGTTGTATGGTGCATTGGGTGAATTGATGATCTCTAGCTGTCCTGTGTGGACTTTACTTGCTATCCTGTGTGGACTTTACTTGCTGTCCTGTGTGGACTTTACTTGTTGTCCTGTATAGACTTTACTTGCTGTCCTGTGTGGACTTTACTAGCTGTCCTGTGTGGACTTTACTAGCTGTCCTGTGTGGACTTTACTTGCTGTCCTGTGTGGACTTTACTAGCTGTCCTGTGTGGACTTTACTTGCTATCCTGTGTGGACTTTACTTGCTGTCCTGTGTGGACTTCATTAGTTGTCCTGTGTGGACTTTACTAGCTGTCCTGTGTGGACTTTACAGTGGTGCGGTATGTGTCTATGTGTGTTTAGTCAGTGGAAGTCTGACGTGAGAAATGAGAAACTTTGAAATTGATAGACACTTGATGAAGTATGTGAATAGAACGACTCTTGAGGAAATTGTGAAATGTGTGATTACTTGATGGTCATGTGAAGGGAATGAGAAAATTCATAGTTTTTACGTGGGTGTCTTCAATTTGTTTTATCTTGATTTTAAAGTTTCATATCTCAACTCTCTTTCAAATATCTAGCTTACCCTGTGTTTTTGGTGTTGTGTTTGGCTTTTTCTTAAAACTGTGATGATCGTGTATAATTTACACGGGAGCAGATGACGTTGCAGGAAGTAGAGCTCCTCAGTGAGTGGTCGCCGGAAGGAGATCGCCTGTTTCTATTTCTGTTGGGCGATCACCCTTTTTCTATTTTCTGATAGGAGATCGCCATTTTCTGATAGGAGATCGCCTTGTTCTGTTAGGAGATCGCCTGTCTTTCTATTTTACTGTATTTTGTTTAAGTTTTTGGAAAACTGACCGATTATGTATTAAACTCCCTGTGAGGAGAAACTTCATTACATATATATACACATGTTCGCTTCAATATTATTGTTTTACCTTTATTTCATTTTATAATTACGAAAAAGATTTGGCGGGATGTTACAACAATTGCCTATGGTGTACATCATTGCCAATCGCCTATGGTGTACATGATCGCCAATCGCCTATGGTGTACATGATCGCCAATCGCCTATGGTGTACATGATCGCCGAAAAGAGCACATCGTCGAGTATTCGAGAAGACTTGGTAAGCACTTAGTATGTGGTCTAAATACAGAAGATGGGTGATATAGAAGATAGGTGGCACATCTGCCACCATGAGTAGTGTGAGCCGTGATACCCCAGACTTAGAGGAATGGGAGGATGAACCTTCAGCAAGGTGTGACGATGTGACATCGGTGACCAGAGTAAGGCGATGTGTTCTCGTCACACACAAGGGCGATAAGAGATCGCCAACAGGATGAGAGGAACATCGGTCATCAACCAGGATGGGAGACACATCGGTGGTCTGCCAGGGTGAGACATCGGTGGTCTGCCAGGGTGAGACATCGGTTGTCTGCCAGGGTGAGGAATCAGTCGTCCGTCAGGAAGAGGAATCAGTCATCGCCAGTATGAGAGGCATCGGTCATCGCCGGTATGAGAGGCATGGTCATCGCGCGAGCAGTCATCGGTGGATGGTTATCGCGCGATGTCGTGTTTCACACAGATAAGGTAGGACCCAGGCTCCCAGCATGAGCGTTCTTCATGCGCAACACGTAGACAAAAAGGGTGTTTCAGAATAGTTAGCATCAGAGAGTGGTATGCGCAGAAACCCACGTGGTCATACTGTTCAAGGAAGTGTGCACGCAAGCTTTCCTGCAGAGTGGGTGGTGGCAGCGGCATTCCTGGGAAGGGTTGCTTAAGTTCAAACTTCAGTCTGGATAGGCAAGGTTGGAATGCTGCTTGAGTAGAGAGAAATTGAGTGAGTTGGCTTTAGCTCCCTGTTTCTTTCCTCTCCTTCTCCCTGCGTTCAGATGTCCTAGCGAACCAGTTGAAGATCGGCGACTGCCCCTGGATTCCTGACGTTGTACTCTGCAAGTTTTCTGCTCAAAGCCCTAAAACAGAGTTAAGGCATCCTTGAGTTCTCGGTGGGTTTGGAACTCTTAGTGAGATCGGCTCAAGTCCAGGTAAGGGAAGCTAGCTTTATTTTCAAGAAAACCTTAAGCTAGAAGATTTTGATGTTGGGGCGACGAGGTTGCCGGTTTTAAATGTTATTGCATAATCCCCTGTTTTTGGACGTGATCGCCGGTTTTAATGTTGATTTCGAACTCCCCTGTTTTATTGTCGTTTGAAACTGTTTGAGATTGAAATGTGAAATGCATGTGATATTCGAAAATCTGAACCTTGGAATGATTGTTGCTGTGATTGGAATCGTTCATTTAAGTGTTATATGATGTGTTGAATGTTGTAAATGTGGGATCAAGGCATAGTATTTTCAGGAAAGAAAATACCGTGTAAGATTGTGTAGAATGTGCATTGATCGGTGATTTCTATAATGAGATATCCTGACTCTCCTGATATAATGGAATCATATAGATGAAGTTATTCAGGCGTTGAGAGTCGATGGAGGTTCATATGTATGGGTAAGTGGTTTGAAAGATAACTACTTGACCTGTTGTATGGATTAACCCTGTCATACTAAGAGAGTGATGAGATTGAGATTGAGATTATGTTTATGCGCATAGCTGTGGGAACTTTACAGCAATGTAGTATGACAGGTGCAGATCTCTGAGTCTAGTCAATGCACGAGTCTTCCGGAAGTAGTGTCAAGTGTCTATGTGTGATGAGTCAGTGGAAGTCTGACGTGAGAAAGAGAAATATTGAAATTTGATAGACACTTGATGGTTGTGAGATATGAATGAGAAAGTGATGGATTTATGTGGATGTTTAGAAGCTGGTTATGTTGATTTTAAAGTTTCATATTTAAAGTTAGTTTTTAAAAATATCTAGCTTACCCCTGTGTCTTTGTTCTGTGGCTGTTTTCTTAAACCTGTGATGATCGTGTGTAATTTACACGGGAGCAGATGATGTTGCAGGTAGTAGAGCTCCTCAGTGAGCGTGTTGGAGGAAGGGACAGATTTAGTTTAATGTTTTCCTTCATGTATTTTGGAACATTTGATAGAGATGTATTAAAACCCCTATAAAAGGGATGTTTTCTTTTGAGACACAATGTCTGGGATGAATGTATTTTATTATATATACAGATGTTAAATTTGATATCTCTTATTTTAATGTATTTCATATTATATACGTATGAGTGGAAAATGAGGGGCGTTACAAAGTCCTCCTTGCCTTTGAGCAAGTGTAGGCAACAGAGGAAGTCCTCCTTGCCTTGGAGCAAGTGCAGGCGAGAAAGAGGAAGACCTCCTTGCCTTTGAGCAAGTGTAGGCAGCAGAGGAAGTCCTCCTTGCCTTTGAGCAAGTGCAGGCGAGAAAGAGGAAGTCCTCCTTGCCTTTGAGCAAGTGTAGGCAACAGAGGAAGACTTCCTTGCCTTTGAGCAAGTGCAGGCGAGAAAGAGGAAGACCTCCTTGCCTTTGAGAAAGTGTAGGCAGCAGAGGAAGTCCTCCTTGCCTTTGAGCAAGTGCAAGCGAGAAAGAGGAAGACCTCCTTGCCTTTGAGCAAGTGTAAGTAATAGAGGAAAGTCCTCCCTCGACTTTGTACAGCGAGGTGCAGGCGAGTGAAAGTCCTCTTCCTCTGCTTCTTACAGCAAGGTTGAGGCGAGAGAACCAAGTCCTCACCTCGACTTTGTACAGCGAGGCTGAGGCATGAGGAAAAGCCCTCTTCCTCTGCTTTTTACAGCAAGGTTGAGGCGAGAGAACCAAGTCCTCTTCCTCTGCTTTTCACAGCAAGGTTGAGACGAGAGAAAAGTCCTCTTCCTCTGCTTCTTACAGCAAGGTTGAGGCAAGAGAACCTAGTCCCTTCCCTTTGCTTTTTACAGCGAGGCCGAGGCGAGAGAAGAAGTCCTCACCTCGACTTTGTGCAGCGAGGCTGAGGTGAGAGAAGCAAGACCTCACCCACGACTTCTTACAGCGAGGTTGAGGCAAGAGGGGTCGTCGAGAAGCACTTTTCTTCCCCAAAACACAGGCGTCATAGTTGGTGTTCAGGCCCTCTATGCACTCAGCGCTGGTGTGGTAGAGAAGTGTAGCGAAGCCAGAAGCGCGATGACTGATCGGTGGTGCACTAACATGCTAGTCGGTGGTCGGTGGTAGAAGCAAGTTCTGCTGCGTGAAGCCGAAGCGTTTAGGCCCGTTAAGTCAGTCATCCAGCATGAAGTTATGATGAAGGCAATGCTAAGGTAACAGTTAGCCGCGATCAAGTCAGAAGCCAAGTTTGAGGGGTTGCAGTGAGATCGCGCTAAAGCCTAAGCTACTTAACAGTTAGTCACATGCAGAGAGTTAAAGAGGAGAAACGCAGCGAGCCCTAGCGCGGTTGAGAAGAAGAAAATAGAAAAGGTTAATCTCTAGATGATCCAGAGGGATGCGCACGCTTCTGCTGAATGAAGGAAACGGTAGCGACACTCAGTGGGGGCCATTAATGCGTCCACGTGTCAAGAGATAAAGTATGGAAGCCGTGACGCCGAGGAGCAGATATGTGAGCAGCGCGTGGCATGGCCCCACTTGCCACGTGGACCAAGGGCGCGACCACTTAGTCTCTTCGCTGAGAACAAGTTCACAACTCGAGACTGGGGGGCTTGTGATCGGGTCGGTCATCAGTAGTTGATGACGTCAGCAGCCGTTGACCACGTGGACTGTAACGCCCCTCAAAGTCTTTTCATATTTATATAATAAAATAAGCGTAGACATTAATTTATAAAATCAACATATGTATATATATTGAAAATACATCATCCCATACATTGTATCTCAAAAAGAAACATCCCTCTTATAGGGGTTTTAATACATTCCATCAACTGTTTAGAAATTAAACCAAAATACAGCATAAAAAGAAAACAGGCGATCTCTTCCTCCAACTGCTCACTGAGGAGCTCGACTACCTGCAACATCATCTGCTCCCGTGTAAAATACACGATCATCACAGTTTTAAGAAAAACAGCCACAGAACAAAACACAGGGTAAGCTAGCTATTCTAAAACTTGAAGTACGAAACTTTAAAATCAATATAAAACAGATTTAAAACACCCACGTAAAATCCATCAATTTTCCCATTCATTTCACACACTTCACAATTTCATCAAGTGTTATTTGTTTCACATAAACCATCAAGTGTCTATTAATTTCAATATTTCTCTTTCTCACGTCAGACTTCCACTGACTCACCACACATAGACACATACCACACCACTGTAAAGTCCACACAAGACAGCTAGTGAAGTCCACACAGGACAGCTAATGAAGTCCACACAGGACAGCTAATGAAGTCCACACAGGACAGCAAGTGAAGTCCACACAGGACAGCAAGATATCATCAATTCACCCAATGCACCATACAACACTTAAATGAACGATTCCAACCACAGCAACAATCGTACCAAGGTTCAGATTTTTCCAATATCACATGCATTTCACATATCAATCTCAAACAAGTTCAAAGCGACACTAAAACAGGGGATTTCGAAAACAACATTAAAACCGGCGATCACGTCGCCCCACACATAAAAACAGAGCATCGTGAAAAGAATATGAAATCGGCGACCACGTCGCCCTCACTTCAGAACCTACTCGCCCAAAGTTTTTATAAACGAACATGCCAGCTTCCCTTACCTGAACTTGCGCAAAATCACTAAGAGCTCCAAAACCCACCGAAGCTTAAAGATGCCTTAACCTGCACCATAGAGCCTTTATCACAAAACTGACTATACTACTCAATTTCTAAGCTAACAGAGACGATTTCTGGAGCTAAGGGAGTCGCCGGCAACGCCTATGCAGAGGCAACTAGCTCAGATTCGACTCGAAAAACAGAGTAAAACGACTTACTCTGTTCTAGCGTCCTAACGGGAGAACTTGCAGAGCACAACGTCAGGAATCCAGGGTAGTCGCCGATCTCCAACCGCTAGGACGTCTGAACGGAGGGAGAAGGAGAGGAAAGAAACAGGGAACCAAGGTTAACTCACTCAATCACTCTCAAACCACAGCAACGTTCACTGCCTCTCAGGAGTGAGTTTTTAAAACTAAACCAACTTGCCCAGAAATGCCGCTGCCCCCCGCCCACTCTGCAGGAAAGCTTGCGTGCACCCTTCCTTGAACAGTATGACCACGTGGGTTTCTGCGCATACCAACTCTCTGATGCTAACTATTCTGAAACACCCTTTTTGTCTACGTGTCGCGCGTGCAGGACGTCTCATGCTGGGAGCCTGGGTCCCACCTTATCTGTGTGAAACATGACATCGCGCGATAGCCTTCCACTGATGACTCATCCTGGTGGACGACCGATGTCTCTCCCTGGAAGACGACCGATGTCTCTCTCTGGAAGATGACCGATGTCTCTCTCTGGAAGACGACTGATGTCTCTCTCTGGAAGACGACCGATGTCTATCCCTGGCGATGACCGCATGTCTCTCGCCCTGGCGATGCCCGCGTGTCTCTCGCCTTGGCGATGCCCGCATGTCTCTCGCCCTGGCGATGCCCGCATGTCTCTCGCCCTGGCGATGACTGATGACACATCGCCACGCCTTGCTGAAGGTTCTTCATCCCACTATGTTACGTCCAAGGTATCACCTCCACATGGCTTGGTGACGTCGGTAGCTTCACATTTCCAAGAATAGATCAGCAATACTCCTCCTGCGCCCATGCATGCAACACTAAGGACGATTTCTTATGCTCAAGCATAGAGCTTCGCATGCACAGCGTATCTAAGGCTTAACCCACACCTTGATACGCGTGGTTTTTGGAACCCACTATGGTTGATCCAGCATCTTGACCACATACTAAGTGCACTTTCGGCGATCATGTACACTATAGGCGATTGGCGATCATGTGTACTCTAGGGGACAGGCGATTATGTGCCAGAGAAGTCGGAGATCGCCTCCGTCTTCAACAACGGCGATCTCGTAGACTTCTAAGCTACACTTTTCTTCCTTTACTCTTCTTGATCCACATGTCTTGCTCGAGCACACCCATGTGATTACCTCATGATAAAGTCATCGCACCTGACTACTTGGTTAATACAATGGTCAGCCGACCGACCTCTACCAGCTGACCCCAGACCTTGGGCGACGTCCGAGGTCCGACTACTACGAAACTTTTATTACCAACTCTTTGTATTTTAAATAATAACATCTTCTGAAATTATTTAAATATAACACTTTTATTCCAATTAAAGTTTCTAGGTCCTTACATGGACCATGCACAGGGTGGCACGTGGTAGAAAGAGCAAGTGAATCAGGGAGGAGATTACCTAGAACGGTGATCGGTAGTCAGATACCAAGTGGCCACCACTCCCAGTTCAGAGCATAGATAAGCGCCTGGAAGCACCGCACGGACGTCGGTGGATAGTCATGAGGCACCGCACGGACGTCGGTGGATAGTCATGAGGCACCGCCCGGTCATCAAGGGAAGTTATGAGGCACCACCCGGTCATCGGTTGAAGTTATGAGGCACCGATCGGGTGTGACTGCATGAAGAGCGCGATCGGGCGTTAAGAGGGAGATCGGTCGTAAATGCATGCAGAGGGAGGTCGGTCGTAAGTGCATGCAGAGGGCGATCGGTCATCGGGGTTCCCAGCGAGAACGTTGCGCATGCACCTCGCATGATGCCCACTCAGAGGACGTGCGGCAAGGCCATGCAGGCAGGACACGCCTGGCGCTCTCCTGGGAGCATGGGGCCCACACAGAGAGAAGCGCAGAGGCCCTCTAGGTGTGACGCGTGTACGGTAGATGCCAGCTGTGTGCCTCCACGTGTCACCATCTGGGAGAGAGGCGCGACCCAGGTATAAAGCACTCCACGTCATGTAAGTTAAGGGATTCTTTTCTAGATTACAAGTTTACACATGCTCACTACACTTAGTTTCTGAGTCACTGTGGGAGCGTTCTTAGACGTGGCACAGTGATAACAGAAAACAGTTATAGAGAGAGAAAGTGGATTTGAGAGCACACACGAGTCTCACAGAGAGATTCAGTGATAGTTTTGGTGTTCCTATTGCCTGACTTGAGCGTCGGAGCTACAACGGCCGCCAGAGGCGCCGTCTGTGTGTTTTGCAGGCAGCGTTTGGAGTTCCGGCGGTGGTTCTTGGAGCGTTCCTGCAGAACAGAAGGCTAGACGAAGGAGTGACGAGGCAATCCTCCACGTTTGAGTCAAGCGGTAGGATCAAGGTGCATATAGACTTTATTTTTTTGTTTTTTCCTATTATTACTAAGGTGTTGGCATAATATCATGTGCTAATCACTAAAATCCTATCTCGGTTTAGAAACGTACATTAATATTCATTTATACTAAATTCTTATGTTTTGCTTTTTTTGTCATACATTGTTATTTTTAGATTGTTTTGTGTATTTTACAAGTATATTTCTTGTGACTTAAATAATTAAATAATAGTTCAATATTTACGTTGATTTTTTTCTAATTATTGTTTTCATAACAATATTTTGTAGGAAACAACTCAACATAAGGCAGCATGTAGTAGTAGTTTGTAGTAGTAGTTTTTTTTTTCTTGAGTTTTACGGATAGCATTGTTGTCATTGTCGATTGTTTTCTTTGGAATTTTGTTGTGGTTTATGGAAGCTCAATGGAAGCAATGGAACAAGGATGACTACAATGGAGCTATGGATTCCTTGAAGGTGCATGAAGAGTAGGGAGAGTGATTTGTTGGGCCATATCATATATTTGATCTTATTAATTCATGAGCCAAGCTGATGTGAGTCTCTTATGAACCTTCCTTGGTTTGGGTTGAGTTAATGTAGGTTTCATTGTATTCAAGACACTTTCAAAAATTAGGGTCAAAATTCTAAAGAACAATTACAAGATTTTTTACTCAAGAAAACAAAGGTTCATACAAAAACACATGAATAGGTAACTTGTAGTGTAAGAAAACAATGGAATATGAATGGGTAATTCAAGAACAGCAACCAAAGTGCAGTAACAACATAAAAACAGTACAAGGAAACAAGAATTAAAACAAGAACACAACAAGAATTGAAACTAGCAATAGAAACACAACAAGAACACAATGTACTATTGGAAATTCAAGAAAAAACAACATGAACCATAATACCCATGGGAGCCGAACCAAAAACAGGTTGCTATAACAAGTTTAAACCGATTAAAATGGAAGAAAAACCCATCAAATGATAGAGGACATCACAAGGAAGAGAATGAACCGATTAGAATTGAAAACAAACAAGTAGAACAAAAATGGGTATTTTTAGAAGATGAATAGAAATGACTTATGTGGTTGTAGCCTTTTGGAGATGTGATTCACGCCACTTGGAGGGTGGTTCTTCCAAGATGAGTGGGTGGTGCCGCCACTTGAGAGTCTCCAAAGCTCACAAGATAAGACATGGAGGAGAAGAAGAGACAAGTCTCACAAACTCACTCTCTCTCAATTTCAAGATAGTTTCTTTACTTCTAACTTTCAACTTTTTTTTATTCATGAACCAAGGTCTCCTGTTTATAATGAGGAAGACCAGATTTGGGTTTACAAAGGAGGAAGTTGGAAGAGACACTTCCTGTAAGGACCTGTAAAATTAAATTGGAATAAAAGGAATATATTTTAAATGAATTCTAAGTATGTTTTTATTTAAAATAAAAAGGAAGGAAAGTGTAGTTTAGAAGACTATTAGATCGCCTGGTTAGTACATAATCGCCTGTCGCCTAGGTTACACGTGATCGCCAGTCGCCTATGGTGCACATGATCGCCGAAAGTACACTCAGTATGTGGTCAGGATACTGGATCAACCAGAGTGGGTTCCACAAAACCACACGTATCAAGGTGTGGGTTAAGCCTTAGATACGCTGTGCATGCGGAGCTCTATGCTTGAGCATAAGAGATCGTCCTTAGTGTTGCATGCATGGGCGCACGAGGAGTAGTGCTGATCTACTCTTGGAAATGTGAAGCTACCGACGTCACCAAGTCAGGTGGAGATGATACCTTGGACGTAACATAGTGGGATGGAGAACCTTCAGCAAGGCGTGGCGATGTGTCGTCGGGCATCGCCAGGCGCGAGGCATGCGGGCATCGCCAGGGCGCGAGGCATGCGGGTATCGCCGGACGCGAGGCATGCGGGCATCGCCAGGGCGCGAGGCATGCGGGTATCGCCAGACGCGAGGCATGCGGGCATCGCCAGGCGCGAGGCATGCGGGCATCGCCAGGGCGCGAGACTTGCAGGCATCGCCAGGGCGCGAGGCATGCAGTCATCGCCAGGGCGAGACATCGGTCGTCTCCCAGGGAGAGACATCGGTCGTCCTCCAGGATGAGGCATCGGTGGATAGTCATCACGCGATGTCGAGTTTCACACAGATAAGGTGGGACCCAGGCTCTCAGCATCAGACGTACTGCACGCGCGACACGTAGACAAAAAGGGTGGTTCAGAATAGTGACATCAGAGTGTTGGCCTGCGCAGAGGCACGCGTAATCGTACTGTTCAGGGAAGCGTACACGCAAACTTCCCTGCAGAGTGGGTGGTGGCAGCGGCTTTTGTGGACAAGTTGGTTTAAGATTCAAAAACCCACTTCTGAGAGGCAAAGAACGTTGCAGTGGTTCAAGAGTGAAGGAGTGAGTTTACCTTCATCCTTCTCTTTTCTCTCCTTCGCGCTATGATTCAGGCATCCTCAAGCACCAGTGCGACGAGCGACGACTGCCCTTAGAGCACCTGGGAGGTTCTCTGCAAGTTCTACAAACCAGACGCAAAAACAGAGCTAAGGCACCTTTAAGCTTCGGTGGGTTTTGGAGCTCTTGGTGTTTTGCACAAGTCCAGGTAAGGGAAGCTAGCCTTATTTTCAACGAAAACCTTATATTAGATGATTGAGATGATGGGGCGACGTGGTCGCCGGTTTTCAACTGTTATCGCATAATCCTCTGTCTTTGGACGAGATCGCCGGTTTTGGCGTTGTTTTTCGAACTTCCCTGTTTTTGGTGTTGTTTGAAACTGTTTGAGATTTAAATGTCATATTCGAAAATCTGAACCTTGGAATGAGTTTTGCTGTGATTAGAATCGTTCATTAAGTGTTGTATGATGTGTTGAATGTTGTGAATGTGGGATCAAGGCATAGTATTTTCAGGAAAGAAAATACCGTGTAAGATCATGTGTAATGTGCATTGACTAGGGACTTGTCTAGAAGGAGATATCCTGACTCTGCTGATATAATGGAATCACATAGATGAAGTTATTCAGTTGTGGAGAGTCGAAGGAGGTTCATATGTATGGGTAAGTTGTTTGAAAGAGAACGAGCTTGACCTGTTATATGAATTAACCCTGTCATACCGGGAGAGTGATGATATTGAGATTATGTATGCGCATGGCTGTGTGGATTTCACAGCGACCCTGTGTGGATTTCACAGTGGTGTGGTATGACAGGTGCAGATCTCTGGGACTGAGTCAACGCACGAGTCTTCCGGAAGTAGAGTCATGTGTCTATATGTTATGAGTCAGTGGAAAGTCTGACGTGTGAACCATGAATATTGAAAGTAGCTAATAGACACTTGACGAGTTTGTGGAATATGAGAATGTTGATGGTTGAAATTGATATGGATTATGAATGGTGTGAAGATTTATGTTTTCTGTTGATTTAAAGTTTCATATTTAAAGTTTTTCAAACATCTAGCTTACCCTTTTATCTGGTATTGTGATTGCTTTCTTAAACCTGTGATGATCGTGTATAATTTACACGGGAGCAGACGAGGTTGCAGGTAGTAGAGCTCCTCAGTGAGTGGTCGCCGGAAGGAGATCGCCCGGTTCTATTTCTGTTAGGCGATCACCCTTTTTCGGTTGTCTGATAGGAGATCGCCCTTTTCTGATAGGAGATCGCCCTTTTCCGTTAGGAGATCGCCTGTTTTTCTATTTTACTGTATTTTGTTTAAGTTTTGGAAAATTGACCGATTATGTATTAAACTCCCTGTGAGGAGAAATTTCATTACATATATACAATTATGTTCACTTCGATATATTTGTTTACCTTTATTTCATTTTATAATTACGAAAAAGATTTGGAGGGATGTTACACTTCCTAGCTCCTTCTTAGTCATTCTAGCGCCTAAAGAGAAAAGGAGTGTGAAAAGGCACTCTTCTAGTCCCTTCCTACTAAAACTAGCGCCTATGTGCCTTTGTACAAGAGAGGTGTCTTTTTGGTTTTCCTCTTTGGCACATCCTAAAGATATTTCTATATTATTTACAAATTTATACAAAAGAAATTACAAAGAGAGATATTAATTGGAGCCCATTCTTGAATGCTTGTAGTCTTTTTGTTGGCTTTGGGCTTGGTCCTCTCTTTATTTTAATTCTTCTTTATTTTTTTGAGAAGAATAGAAGGAAGAACTTTAAATGCTTGGGTGGATGGCCTCTTCCTTCATTAGTAAAATCCTCTTCCACTTGATCTCCATCACAAGCACCTCAATTTATAGGAGAGGGTGATGAAGACCAAGTAAAGGAGGCGCCTGAGGCCCAAGCCCAAGTTGGGGCCCAAGCCCAACCAAATAGCTCAACATCCTTCATGCCTCAAAGGATGACTAGGAGCAAGGCTAAAGCTTTGGGAGAAGAGCATCAATGGATGTCTCTTTTTGTAATTACTTGTGTATAGTTTTTAGTAGAACTTTAAAGGAAAGTGTAGATATTAAAATAAGGGGTGCCAATGTATAAAGATAGGTCACACCTTCCATGTGACATAATGAGTAGGTGTAGGTGTAGTTTTTAGGAGGTGCCAAAGTAGAAAAAAGGTCACACCTCCCATGTGACTCAAGATTGGCTCCAAATTTGAATTTGAATTAGGAGGGAATTTTGAATTTGTTTCACTTTCATTTCAGCCCTCTAAACCTATAAATAGAGGTGCTTGGTCATTGTAAATTCAATATTGAAATTAGAAGAAAAGTTACTATACTCAAATTGTGAGTGAATTTTGTGAGACTTGTTCTCCTCTTCCTTGTCTCATCTTGTGAAGCTTTGGAAGCTCTCAAGTGGCAGCAAATTTGCATTTATCTTAGATCATCACCTCCAAGTGGCGTGTCCATTCCCAATCCATGGCTACAACCACATAAGTTTCATCTTCTTTCATCTTCCATAGTCATTTCAATCGGTAGTTTTGATTCTATATCTTGTTCTTGAATTTCAATCAGTTCTTTTGTTTTAATTTGTGTTTCCATTCTGCTTTTTGTGTTTAAATTCTGCACCTATTCTTTTTCTGAGTTCAGCACCTTGTTCTTCATTCATTCATCACCATTAATTGTGTTTTAACCTTGGACCTTTGGAAATGAACCTTCATTCATCACCATTAATTTACAAGGTTGATCTCAAACAATAGCCTTACTCCTGCTTTGAAAACTATTCTCGTCGTCCAGGATCAAATGACCATTTGTTGAAGTCATCAAACAAATCAAATGAGTTGGTTTCAACAGTTGTATAAAAATCAATCTTATTAAGTTTCCATTCATCTTGTTTTTCTATTGTTTTTGGCAACTTTTCACAAGATTTGATTAGAGAGGAGAGCATAATTTTATTTTCTAAGTTTTTCCTCCCTTGTTATAGAATTTTATTATATACTAAGATATCATCAAAATGAACTGCTACATAGTTACGTATGCAATCCCTAAGGACATGATTCATGAGCCTCATGAAAGTGCTAGGTGCATTAGTGAGTCTAAAAGGCATCACTAACCACTCATATAGTCCAAACTTGGTCTTAAAAGCAATTTTCCACTCATCACCTTCTTAGATTCTTATTTGGTGATATCCGCTTTTGAGATCAATCTTGTAAAATATAGTGGACCTGTTCTCCCCGATTGACTCAGCTGCTGTTAACTCTGAAGCAGGGGGTGACTCCTTCTATCCTCGCGGTGGTTCTCCAAGGTATGGCTCCGTTGAAACAGAGGGGGGCCCTACCTGTAATTGCACTCTAACGCTCAAGTCAATACAAGGCAAGAAACATCAAACAAGCAAAAAGTGCTTAAGCCTATAATATGTGTGTAAGAACTATGTCTTGCCTAAAAGACATTGTGCCTTTACCTTGGGGTTTACCCCCCTTGTATAATTGTTTCTAGGTTAACTTGCCGCTGACGTTCTCTTGCCAAAGCCTTACCTCTAGCGAATTTAGGCTTACCTTTTTGGGACACTATCGCACAGTCTTAGTGCAACTCCCGTGGCAACATTCCTTTCTTAGAATGCAACTCTCGTGGCAACATTCCTTTTCTGGAGTGTGTAAGGACCTAGAAACTTTAATTGGAATAAAAGTGTTATATTTAAATAATTTCAGAAGATGTTATTATTTAAAATGCAAAGAGTTGGTAAATGAAGTTTCGTAGTAGTCGGACCTCGGACGTCGCCCAAGATCTGGGGTCAGCTGGTAGAGGTCGGTCGGCTGACCATTGTATTTACCAAGTAGTCAGGTGCGATGACTTTATCGTGAGGTAATCACGTGGGTGTGCTCGAGGAAGACATGTGGATCAAGAAGAGTAAAGGAAGAAAAGTGTAGCTTAGAAGTCTTCTACGAGATCGCTGTTATTGAAGACGGAGGCGATCTCCGACTTCTCTGGCACATAATCGCCTGTCGCCTAGAGGAGACATGATCGCCAATCGCCTATGGTGTACGTGATCGACGGGAGTGCACGTAGTATGTGGTCAAGATGCTGGACTAACCATAGTGGGTTCCAAAAACCATGCGTATCAAGGTGTGGGTTAAGCCCCAGATACGCTGTGCATGCGAAGCTCTATGCTTGAGCATAAGAAATCGTCCTTAGTGTTGCATGCATGGGCGCAGGAGGAGTATTATTGATCTATTCTTGGAAATGTGAAGCTACCGACGTCACCAAGCCATGTGGAGGTGATACCTTGGACGTAACATAGTGGGATGAAGAACCTTCAGCAAGGCGTGGTGATGTGTCATCAGTCATCGCCGAGGCGAGAGACATGCGGGCATCGCCAGGGCGAGTGACATGCGGGACCGCCAGGACGAGAGACACATCGGTGGTCTGCCAGGATGAGACATCGGTGGTCTGCCAGGGTGAGACATCGGTGGTCCTTCAGGGTGAGACATCGGTGGTCCTTCAGGGTGAGACATCGGTTGTCTGCCAAGGTGAGACATCGGTGGTCCTCCAGGGTGAGACATCGGTTGTCTGCCAGGATGAGGAATCAGTCGTCCGTCAGGAATAGGAATCAGTCATCACCGGGATGAGGCACATCAGTCATCGTCGGTATGAGAGACAGACGGTCATCGCCAGGATGAGGGACACATCGGTCGTTCGCCAGGATGAGACATCAGTGGATAGTCATCGCGCGAGCGGTCATCAGTGGAAGGTTATCGCGTGATGTCGAGTTTCACACAGATAAGGTGGGACCCAGGCTCCCAGCCTGAGACGTCCTGCACGCGCGACATGTAGACAAAAAGGGTGTTTTAGAATAGTTAGCATCAGAGAGTTGGTATGCGCAGAAACCCACGTGGTCATACTGTTCAAGGAAGTGTGCACGCAAGCTTTCCTGCAGAGTGGGCAGGGGGTAGCGGCATTTCTGGGCAAGTTGGCTTAGTTTCAAAACTCACTTCTGAGAGGAGAGAACGGGGTTGTGGTTCAAGAGTGACAGAGTGACTTTACCTTCATCCTCCTCTTTTCTCTCCTTCGCGCTGCGATTCAGGCATCCTCAAGCACCAGTACGACGAGCGACGACTGCCCTTGGACACCTGGGGAGTTCTCTGCGAGTTTGCGTCAGGACGCTAGAACAGAGCTAAGGCATCTTTAAGCTTCGGTGGGTTTTGGAGCTCTTGGTGTTTTGCGCAAGTCCAGGTAAGGGAAGCTAGCCTTATTTCCAACGAAAACCTTATATTAGATGATTGAGATGATGGGGCGACGTGGTCGTCGGTTTTCAATTGTTATTGCATAATCCCCTGTTTTTGGACGAGATCGCCGGTTTTGGCGTTGTTTTTCGAACTCCCCTGTTTTTGTGTTGTTTGAAACTATTTGAGATTTAAATGTGATATTCGAAAATCTGAACCTTGATACGATTGTTGCTGTGGTCGAAATCGTTTATTTAAGTGTTGTATGGTGCATTGGGAGAATTGATGATCTTTAGCTGTCCTGTGTGGACTTTACTTGTTGTCCTGTATGGACTTTACTTGTTGTCCTGTGTGGACTTTACTTGCTGTCCTGTGTGGACTTTACTTGCTGTCCTGTGTGGACTTTACTTGCTGTCCTGTGTGGACTTTACTAGCTGTCCTGTGTGGACTTTACTTGCTGTCCTGTGTGGACTTTACTTGCTGTCCTGTGTGGACTTTACTTGCTGTCCTGTGTGGACTTCATTAGCTGTCCTGTGTGGACTTTACTAGCTGTCCTGTGTGGACTTTACAGTGGTGCGGTATGTGTCTATGTGTGTTGAGTCAGTGGAAGTCTGACGTGAGAAATGAGAAACTTTGAAATTAATAGACACTTGATGTTTTATGTGAAACAAATAACACTTGATGAAATTGTGAAGTGTGTGAAATGAATGGGAAAATTGATGGATTTTACGTGAGTGTGTTAAAATTGTTTTATCTTGATTTTAAAGTTTCATATCCAAATTCTCTTTAAAATATCTACCTTACCCTGCGTGTTTGGTTCTGTGGCTGTTTTCTTAAAACTGTGATGATCGTGTATAATTTACACGGGAGCAGATGATGTTGCAGGAAGGAGAGCTCCTCAGTGAGTGGTCGCCGGAAGGAGATCGCCTATTTCTGTTTCTGTTAGGCGATCACCCTTTTTCTGTTGTCTGATAGGAGATCGCCTTTTTCTGTTAGAAGATCGCCTGTTTTTTTCTATTTTGCTGTATTTTGTTTAAGTTTTGGAAAACTGACTGGTTATGTATTAAACTCCCTGTGAGGAGAAATTTCATTACATATATATATTTATGTTCACTTCGATATTATGGTTTTACCTTTATTTTGTTTTATAATTATGAAAGGGATTTGGCGGGATGTTACAGAGTGCGTATCTAACGGTATGGCCGCTAGGGTTACAACCTGTGTACCAGTTGTTGAACCAAGTGGTGTTCAAGGTTTTGAAGAATCCAAATCCTTTGAAGGATGATGAAGCTTTTGCTGTGCTTGCTGTTGCTGTGCTGGTTTAGTTAGGATCTGGGTAGTTTGAGTTGTGTAACTCAACCTTTGATTGAATCTAAAGCTCAAGCATCTCAACTTTCAAACAAAGTAAAGTGTTTTTTTTCAAACTGAGTTAAAACAACCGATTGTTTTATCGAAACAACCGATTGTTTAAGCTTAGGTGTTTTGAAAACTGTTTTGAAGTGTGAAAATTGGTTAAGTAACAAAACAACCGATTGATTCGAGGAAACAATCGATTGTTTGTTATGTTTTTATAACAGAAAACAGTTTTGACTTTGACTGAGCTTTAAATGCTTTTAATTCATACGCTCCAGTCATTAAATGCTTTGACCAATCTTTCTAAAGCAATTAAGAGTTTGTTAAGATTTGATTACAAATATCTTCTTTGAATATATACAGAAAAACAAATTTGAGTTTTAAGAATCTAAGTGAATTGAGAAAGTTTTTCTAAGAGTTGGAGATTGCTTAGAGTTTTGGTTGATCAAAGTGCTGAGATAGGATTCTCTTGTACTGATTTCAGATTGCTTCTGTAACAAGTGTAATCCTTGTAATTCTGTGAACATTCGTTTGTGCTGTTGCTAAGAAGAGCTGTGTGTTCTTGAGGGGATCAAGATCAGCTTTCTTAGTGTGGTGTGCTGACCAAGGAAAGTGTGTTTCTTGAGGGTGTTCAAGGTCACTTTCTTGGTTGTGTGTAAGTAATCTAGTGTTGATTGCTTAGTGGATTTCCTCAGGGTTTCTGAGAAGACTGGATGTAGCTCTGGGTTGGAGTGAACCAGTATAAACATCTGTGTACAATCTCTCTATCCCTAACTCTTTAATTTCAGTTTGTTTGTTGTTTGCTGGTATAAACAACCGATTGTTTTGAAGAAACAACTGATTGTTTTCCTGGCAGTGCTGTTTTGCTTGCTGTTTTGGCAAACTGAATTGCTTAATCATTTGATTTCTGAAAGATATTCATTCTAGCTTGGAAAAGTTTGCGAAAACCTCTTTAAACAATTCACCCCCCCTCTAGTTTAAAGCCATAATTCCTAACAATTGGCATCAAGAGCTTGGTTCTTGAAAGTTATTCAAGTTGATCTAAAATCTTTTTTTATGGCTGGAAAACTATCTTTTGAGGAAGGTGCTTCAATCTACAAACCACCTTTATTCTGTGGATTGAATTATAAGTTTTGGGAAGCAAGAATGAAAATCTTTATTGAATCAATTGATCAAAGAATTTGGGACTCAATTGAGAATGGTCCTTACATTCCAAAGTTCAAAAAGAATAATTCCTTTACTATAAAACCTTTGTCCAAATGGACAGATGATGAATGTAAGATGGCTCAGCTTGATAGGTCTGCTCAAAACATTATAGCTTCTGCACTAGATACTAATGAATTTTTCAGGATATCAAAGTGCAAAACTGCTAAGGAAATGTGGGAGACTCTCAAGGCTGCTCATGAACCAAAGGAAGCAATGACAAAGAGTCAAGCAAGAAGGAAGAGAAGACAAAATAAGAAAAGCCTCAATCTTTGCTTAATGGCCAGAAGGGAGGATGACTCATGTAGTGTAAGTTCATCAAACTCTTCAAACTCTGAAAATTATGGTCAATTGCTTCAAGCCTTTCAAGAAACACATGAAGAAGCAAACCGATTGGCTCTCTTAAACAATCGATTGAAAGAAAAGAATAGCTGGCTTGAAAACAGGGTAAAAGCACTGGAGGAGGATTTAGAAAATTCAAAAATGGATTTTGAAAATCTGGAAATCATTTACAAAAACTCCTCTTGCAAGTGTGACACTCTAGTTTGTGAAAATTGCGAAAATCTTGAAAAGAAGGTCCACTATCTTGTTAAAACAGTGGATAAGCTTTCTAAAGGCCAATCCAACTTTGAAAGTGTGCTAGCTTCTCAAAAGTGTGTTTTTGGAAAATCAGGATTGGGTTTTAATCCACAAAACCAGCAAGATAGATTTTCAAAAACTTTTTCAAAAAGGCCAGAAAAACAATCGATTGGACCATCGAAACAATCGATTGTTACATGCTTCTATTGCATGAAAAGAGGTCATTCTGTGCGATTCTGTAAAATCAGAAAACATGTTGTTCCTAAAGGTCTTATGAAGTGGATTCCCAAGAAAAATAAAGCTTGTGTTGATGAGTATACACTAGATGGACTCTCATTCATAAAGGGACCAAACCTATGTACTTGAGAATTTTCTTTGTAGGAAATCTTGGAGGAGAGAAAGCAGCTTTGGTACTTGGACAGTGGATGCTCCAAGCATATGACAGGGGACAAATCAAAGTTCCTGAGAATATCCTTCAAGCAAGAGGGTCATGTCACCTATGGAGATAACAACAAAGGAAGAATACTTGGAAGAGGATCCATAGGAGATGAGAGCATCTTGGTGATTCATGATGTGCTCTTTGTTGAAGGCCTAAAGCATAATCTGCTGAGTATTAGCCAACTGTGTGACAAGGGGTATCAAGTGATGTTCAAGGCAAACACATGTGAAATCTGTCTACCCAACACTAAAGAGGTAATGTTGGTAGGTAAGAGAGTTAATAATGTGTATCTTCTAGATATCTCTTCACCATGTTCAATTGGATGTCTTCTATCCAAGCAAGATGAATCTTGGCTTTGGCATAGAAGAATTGCTCATATTCACATGAATCATTTGAACAAGCTTATATCAAAAGATCTTGTGATTGGGCTGCCAAAACTCAAGTTTGAGAGGGATCACATTTGTGAAGCTTGCCAAAAAGGGAAACAAGTGAAAAGTTCTTTTAAAACCAAAAATGTTGTCTCTTCATTGAGACCTCTTGAACTCCTTCACATGGATCTCTTTGGACCCTCTAGAACTATGAGTCTTGGTGGAAATTATTATGCTCTTGTTATTGTTGATGATTTCTCTAGGTACACTTGGACCTTGTTCTTGGAGTCAAAGAGTGATGCCCTTGCTGCATTCAAAAAGCTAGCAAGAAGACTTCAAAACACAAAGGGCAGTAACATAGGCTCAATAAGGAGTGACCATGGAGGAGAATTCCAAAATGAGAAGTTTGTCAAGTTCTGTGAGAAGTTGGGAATTCTACACAATTTCTCTGCTCCAAGAACACCACAGCAAAATAGAGTTGTAGAGAGGAAGAACAGGTCTCTTGAAGAGCTTGCAAGGACAATGCTTAGTGAATCTTCACTTCCTAAGTATTTTTGGGCAGATGCAGTGAGTACCTCCTGTTATGTGATGAATAGGGTGCTTATAAGGCCCATTTTGAAGAAAACTCCATATGAACTTTTCAATGGAAGAAAGCCTAACATCAGTCACCTCAAAGTCTTTGGCTGTAACTGTTTTGTTCTCAACAATGGAAAGGAAAGCTTGGGAAAATTTGATGAGAAAGCTGACCTTGGCATTTTCATTGGTTATTCCCTCACAAGCCATGCTTATAGAGTCTACAATAAAAGGTTAATGACTGTAGAAGAATCAGTTCATGTAGTCTTTGATGAGGTAGATCGCAGAATCAATGAGAACCCAAAGATCAGTGCTGAGGAAGACGAACAGAGCATCAGTTTGGAGAAGCTGGAAATCTGTACAGAAAAACAACCGGTTGATTCGCAGAAACAACCGATTGAAATTCTGCAACAGAGTGAGCTGCCCAAAGAGTGGAGAATTCCCAGAGATCTGTCAGTGGATAACATCATAGGGCAGATAAAGGAAGGTGTCTCCACACGTAGCTCCATCTCAAACTTCTGCAGACACACAGCTTTTGTCTCTCAAATTGAACCAAAGTCAATTGAAGAAGCTCTCAAGGATGAGAAGTGGGTTGAAGCTATGCAAGAAGAGCTAAATCAATTCGAAAGAAATGAGGTATGGTTTCTTGTTCCTAGAACTAATGAAATGAATATTATTGGTGCAAAATGGGTTTTCAGGAACAAGCTAGATGAGGAAGGAGTGATCACAAGAAATAAAGCAAGGCTAGTTGCCAAGGGCTACAATCAAGAAGAGGGCTTAGACTATGGTGAAACCTTTGCTCCTGTGGCTAGATTGGAGGCTGTGAGGCTGCTGCTGGCTTTTGCATGTATGAGTGGTTTTAAACTCTTCCAAATGGATGTAAAAAGTGCCTTCTTGAATGGCTACATCAATGAGGAAATCTATGTAGATCAACCACCGGGTTTTGAAGACCACAAGTATCCCAACCATGTCTTCAAGTTGAAGAAAGCTTTGTATGGTCTAAAACAAGCTCCAAGGCAGTGGTATGAGAGGCTTAGCAACTTTCTGCTATCTCTTGGCTATGAAAGAGGAATGATAGACAAGACTCTCTTCATCAAGAAGTCACATGCAGAAATAATTCTTGTGCAAATATATGTTGATGACATCATCTTTGGTGCTGCACAAGATAGGTTGTGTGAAGAATTTGTGGCTGCTATGAAAGGTGAGTTTGAAATGTCTATGATGGGAGAACTATCTTTCTTTCTTGGATTGCAGGTTAAACAAACAAAGGATGGGATCTTCTTAAGTCAATCAAAGTATTGCAAGGAGATTCTCAAAAAGTTTGAAATGGAGAATTGCAAAGAGGCATGCACTCCAATGCCATCAAGCTGCTACATGGATGCAGATTCTGCTGGAAAGAGTATAGATCAAACAAAATTCAGAGGATTGATTGGATCATTGCTTTATCTAACAGCAAGTAGACCTGACATCATGTTTGCGGTGTGTCTATGTGCAAGATTTCAAGCAAATCCTAAAGAGTCACACTTCAAAGCTGCAAAGAGAATTCTGAAATATCTCAAAGGAACATCATCTGTAGGATTATGGTATCCCTCTCATTCTCCAATACATTTAATTGGTTATTCAGATTCTGATTTCGCAGGTTGCAAGCTAGATAGAAAAAGCACAAGTGGCACTTGTCACCTTCTTGGCTCTAGCCTAATCTCATGGCATAGCAAGAAACAAGCATGTGTTGCTCTCTCTACTGCTGAGGCAGAATATATAGCTGCTGGTAGCTGCTGTGCACAGATCCTATGGCTCAAACAACAACTTGCAGATTTTGGTGTACAAATCAGCAAAGTTCCTTTGATGTGTGATAACACAAGTGCAATCAATCTTACCAAAAATCAAATCCAGCACTCAAGGACCAAACATATTGAAATAAGACATCATTTCATCAGAGATCATGTGCAAAATGGGAACTGTGAAGTAAAGTTTGTGGAGACCAAACTGCAGCTAGCTGACATCTTCACAAAGCCTTTGCCAAAAGAGAGGTTTTTCTTCTTAAGAAATGTGTTAGGTATTCTTGATCTAAATAATCTCTCTTAAAATCTGTGTTTGGTACATGTTAAAATTTATTTGTGAAGACAAATAGGGGGAGATTTATTGGTACTTGTATATCTGTATCTTATTTGGATAAAAATGTTTAAATCTCTGAGTATAAAAGTGTTTTTCTGCTGCTGCTGATAGAAACAATCGATTGTTTCATGTAAACAACCGATTGAATTTTATGTTAAAAGAGGTATAATCTAACTGGCTGCTGTAAGAAGCTTTGGATGGTACAAATGTTTTCTTTGCAGGAACTGCTTCAGATTTAATCAGTACAACACAAGCACCAGGGATTTGTCTTCATCAAATAGGGGGAGATTGTTGAACCAAGTGGTGTTCAAGGTTTTGAAGAATCCAAATCGTTTGAAGGATGATGAAGCTTTTGCTGTGCTTGTTGTTACTGTGCTGGTTTAGTTAGGATCTGGGTAGTTTGAGTTGTGTAACTCAACCTTTGATTGAATCTAAAGCTCAAGCATCTCAACTTTCAAACAAAGTAAAGTGTTTTTTTTCAAACTGAGTTAAAACAACCGATTGTTTTATCGAAACAACCGATTGTTTAAGCTTAGGTGTTTTGAAAACTGTTTTGAAGTGTGAAAATTGGTTAAGTAACAAAACAACCGATTGATTCGAGGAAACAATCGATTGTTTGTTATGTTTTTATAACAGAAAACAGTTTTGACTTTGACTGAGCTTTAAATGCTTTTAATTCATACGCTCCAGTCATTAAATGCTTTGACCAATCTTTCTAAAGCAATTAAGAGTTTGTTAAGATTTGATTACAAACATCTTCTTTGAATATATACAGAAAAACAGATTTGAGTTTTAAGAATCTAAGTGAATTGAGAAAGTTTTTCTAAGAGTTGGAGATTGCTTAGAGTTTTGGTTGATCAAAGTGCTGAGATAGGATTCTCTTGTACTGATTTCAGATTGCTTCTGTAACAAGTGTAATCCTTGTAATTCTGTGAACATTCGTTTGTGCTGTTGCTAAGAAGAGCTGTGTGTTCTTGAGGGGATCAAGATCAGCTTTCTTAGTGTGGTGTGCTGACCAAGGAAAGTGTGTTTCTTGAGGGTGTTCAAGGTCACTTTCTTGGTTGTGTGTAAGTAATCTAGTGTTGATTGCTTAGTGGATTTCCTCAGGGTTTCTGAGAAGACTGGATGTAGCTCTGGGTTGGAGTGAACCAGTATAAACATCTGTGTACAATCTCTCTATCCCTAACTCTTTAATTTCAGTTTGTTTGTTGTTTGTTGGTATAAACAACCGATTGTTTCGAAGAAACAACCGATTGTTTTCCTGGCAGTGCTGTTTTGCTTGCTGTTTTGGCAAACTGAATTGCTTAATCATTTGATTTCTGAAAGATATTCATTCTAGCTTGGAAAAGTTTGCGAAAATCTCTTTAAACAATTCACCCCCCCTCTAGTTTAAAGCCATAATTCCTAACACCAGTGTCGCGAGACCAATCCGTTCTTGTAAGTGCCCTAAATTCTCACCTGCCTTGCAAGCAGCTTTCTTTGAGAACCCTAGCACTCTTGGGCATTGGCACCCCTAGGGGTAATCTGCTTGTGCCAGACCCAAACGTCTTATACACGTTCCGCATGCAAGGTATTTCTGTGAATCAGGCTTTTACTAATGTAATATTCTACTATGCCGACCTCTGCCATGTCGACCTCTACTGTACACTGTCGACGTTCGAGGTCTGGCTACTGCAACATGTAATCCCTGCGGGTCCCTCTGTGGGTCCTACTGTGTTGAATGCTGCCGTGTCGACCTCTACTGTACACTGCCGACATCCGAGGTCTGGCCACTACAAGACCCATGCAATTCATCTAGCATATCATTAAGTATAGGAATTGGATGCCTATATTTGATGGTGATATTATTGATGGCTCTATAACCACAACACATTCTCCATTTGCCATCTTTCTTGGGTACCAACAAAACAGGTACAACACAAGGACTTAGACTCTTTTTAATCCAGCCCTTCTCCAAAAATTCCTGAACTTGGGATTTTATCTCCTTGGTCTCTTCAGGATTAGTTCTGTAAGTCGAACTATTTGGTGGACTTGTTCACGTAACTAAATCTATTTGATGTTTTATACCCCTAAAAGGTGGAAGTCCAATTGGCCTTTCTATTTTTAATATTTTGGTAGACTAACTCTCGGTTTTAATATTTTATAATGCCATATGCATTTCAATACAGCTATATTTGAAAATGGGATTTTCAATTTTTCAATTTCAATTTACTTTCCAATTGGACGGAAACCAATTTACTATGGAACAATGTAAATAGCACAAATAGTTTAAATTGTTGTAATTCGAACAAATAATTTGTTGATATGACAAATGAAAATACTAAGATGATAGAATTGCAAATTTTGTAAACAATAATGATGAAGATTTCAGAAGTTTAATTTAATTGACAAGTGTAGTTTTTAGGTTGAAAGATCAAATGTGTTATAGATAGAAAATAGATAGATACAATTCTGAAATGCAAATGTAATGTAGATACAACATATCATTTATGTATCATTAAGTTGGAGTGGGTTATTGTTTATCATTGTTAGGTATATGTTAGACTAAGAAGTCTGGTAGTCATCCTTTGGTCAAGACTTTGATGTATCTTATTCTCAAGGATGAACTACCATATTCAATTTAAATAGCACAATCATTGCTAATCATGGAGCAAAAAAGCCATTTTTCCTATTGCACAAAAATGTAAGTAAAGGTTCCCTTTTTAATTTACTTTCATTCACAATTGCAGCATTGTGATGACGGTCTTATTTTTTTATGGTTTCTTTTTTTCATGTTATTCCTTTTTCATCCTTCATTCGAAGGGAAATCCTACCTTAGCAAAGTCGACTTTGAAGATAGCCTGAAATGGGTTAAAATATGTTTTAAACTACTCTTTTTGATCTGAAAAACATACAAAAGTTTTGGTCTACTCATGCACAGCTCTGAAACCCTATTTTGCAGGTTCTTCCATTTCAACCTTGCTCAAACCATGTTAATAGGTTTTTGAAAGGCTTTCATCAATCCCGAAGCATACAAACTTACCCTTTTTGTGCCCAGTGTCATGTGTTGTCAAAATTTAGATTTTTGACAATGTGTGAGACGTTGTTATTTGAAACTTGATTTATCATGTTGTATTTGTTGACAATAGTAAACTTAGCAACAATAGAGATTGCATGTTTGGTAATCAAAGCTTGAGAGGGTAAGTGTAGGGTATTGTCAAGCAAAAAGGCATTTTTCTTGTATCTACACAAAAAAAATGTAAGTAAAGTTTCCATTTTTGACATAACTTGCTTTAACAGTTTAAGTTTCATGTTCTTTTATTTTTTTTATGTTCTTACTACTTTCTCATTCCTTCTGGAGTTGGACTTCATTCTATTATTCAATAACTCTATTTTTTTTTTTGAATTAGAAAATACATTATCTTTGTTCATGAGTCTTGAATTCAATGAAGACCTCGACACATTTGACTTTGAACATTGCCGAAAATGTCCTAAACACAAGGTGAAAGTAGTTTTGTTTATGTCAAAATGAACACAAGTTTCTAATTCAATAAGTGTTGTTTTCTAGACATTTTAACACTCAAACCCTATGTTGTAGGTTTGTCCATTTCAACTTTGCTAAAATCATTCTAAAGTGCTTTCATCAATCTCAAAGCGCTCAAACTCCCCTCTACATATTAATTGCTTCCAATGTCATTTGTTGTCAAAGATATGTTGCATTTCCATCCTCTGAAACCGTGCTACTTGAATTATAATGTTTTTCTAATTTTTTTCCTTTATCAAATTATTAAATATTGCATTATTTATACATTAACTGACATTTGAACTCATTGTCGTAGATCTTTGTTATTGTTTGGTATTTTGTTTTCTCTCATCTGTCATCCGTTATTATGTTATTGTGTTAACATTTTGCTGCCCCATACATACAATATGTCTACATTGCAAGTTCAAAAAAAATAAATAAATACATTTCGTTAACAATGTGAGCTATGCAAAGGAGAACTGAAACATTATTGTTCAAGTTATGCGTTTATGGCTTGTTACTAATCTTGCTAAATCCAAAATATCATTTTCGATGGTGTTGATTTTGCAAGACAAATAGGTAATATTATATTTCCTTTAGACTCCTATATTGACTTATATTTTTGGACAGAATATGTCCTCAGATCTACAAGGTTGATCTCGAACAATAGCCTTACTCCTGCTTTGAAAACTATGTTTTTCCTCCAGGATCAAATAACCATTTGTTGAAGTCATCAAACAAATCAAAAGAGTTAGTTTTAGCAGTTGTATAAAAATCAATCTTATTAAGTTGTCATTCCTCTTATTTTTCTATTGTTTTTTGCAACTTTTCACAAGATTTCATTAGAGAGGAGTGAATAATTTTCTTTTCTAAGTTTTTCCTCCCTTGTTATGGATTTTTATTATATAATAATATATCATCAAAATAAACTGCTACATAGTGACGTATGCAATCCCTAAGGACATGATTTATGAGCCTCATGAAAGTGCTAGGTGCATTAGTGAGTCCAAAAGGCATCACTAACCACTCATATGATCCAAACTTGGTCTTAAAAGTAGTTTTCCACTCGTCACCTTCTTTGATTCTTTTGGTGATATCCGCTTTTGAGATCAATCTTGTAAAATATAGTGAACCCATGCAATTCATCTAGCATATCATCAAGTATAGGAATTGGATGCCTATATTTGATGGTGATATTATTGATGGCTCTACAACCATAACACATTCTCCATTCGTCATCTTTCTTGGACACCAACAAAATAGGTACAACACAAGGACTTAGACTCTTTTGAATCTAGCCCTTCTCCAAAAATTCCTAAACTTGGGATTTTATCTCATTAGTCTCTTCAGGATTAGTTCTGTAAGCCAATCTATTTGGTGGACTAGTTCTTGAAACTAAATCTATTTGATGTTTTATACTCCTAAAAGGTGGAAGTCCAATTGACCTTTCTATTTTAATATTTTGGTAGACTAACTCTCGGTTTTAATATTTTATAATGCCATATTCATTTCAATACAACTATATTTGAAAAATGGATTTTCAGTTTTTCAATTTAAATTGACATTCCAATTGGACGGAAACTAATTTACTATGGAACAATGTAAATAGATCAAATAGTTTAAATTGTTGTAATTTAAACAAATAATTTGTTGATATGACAAATGAAAATACTAAGATGATAGAACTACAAATTTCACAGACAATAAGGATGAAGATTTCAGATGTTTAATTTAATTAACAAGTGTATTTTTTAGGTTGAAAGATCAAATGTATTATAGATAGAAAATAGATAGATACAGTTCTGAAAAATTAAATGCAAATGTAATGTACATACAACATATCATTTATGTATCATTTAGTTGAAGTGAGTTATTGTTTATCATTGTTAGGTATATGTTAGACTATGAAGTCTGATAGTCATCCTTTGGTCAAGACTTTGATGTATCTTATTCTCAAAGATGAACTGCCATATTCAATTTAACAGATATCTGAAGTTATTGTGTTAACATTTTGCTGCCCCATACCTTCAATATGTCTACATTGCAAGTTAAAAAAAAAAAAAACATTTCGTTAACAATGTGAGCTATGCAAAGGATAACTGAAACATTATTGTTTTAGTTATATGTTTATGGCTTGTTACTGATCTTGCTAAATCCAAAATATCATTTTCGATGGTGTTGATTTTGCAAGACAAATAGGTAATATTATATTTTCTTTACACTCCTATGTTGAGTTATATATATATATATATGATCCGGTCGGTCACCGGTAGTCGATGACGTCAGTAGCAGATGACCACGTGGACCATTCACAGGGTGACACGTGGTAGAAGATAGCAGGTGAATCAGAGGGGAGACCACTCAAAACGGTGATCGGTGGTCAGTTGCTAAAGTGACCACCACCAGCAGATCAGTTCCTAGATGAGCGTCTGACAGCAGAGCACGAGAAGTAATGAAGCACCGATCAGTCATCGGTGCAAGGTCATCGGGGAGAAGGGTGATTAACACCTCTTTGTCGAGAAAGAAGTCCTCAATTCAAGCAGAAAGCTCACCAATGAAGTCTTCAGAGGGTAAGAGATGTGGGCAATGACAAGGTGGTGAGATGTCCCTTCAGCGCGCTACTCATGTCCTTACGCGCAGAGCCACGTAGGTTTCCCGGGCCGATGACTTAGTCTCCTCGCTGAAACAAGTTAACAGCTTGAGACTGGGGGGCTTGTGTACCGACCAGTCCTTGGACACCGAGAACAGGTAGTAAAGGGCGAACCACGTCAGCTGGGTCCCACAGCATGGGCCAAAGCCACGTGGAGTGGACCCCACAGGCAGCTTGGATTAGAGGGTGATCAGTCATCGGTGTGTCCCCTCAGAGTAGGGTGATCAGTCATCGGTGTGTCCCCTGAGAGAAGGGTGTTTAGTCATCAGCATGTTCCCACAGAGAAGGGTGATTAGTCATCAACGTGACGATCACCAGGAAGGGCTGATGTGTCCTCGTCACACCGTAGGGTGATCAGTCCTCGGCAACAGAGTGTGACGAGGTGACATCGGTCTTGGGTGATTTGAACAGCGTGGACAGAACAGCTAAGATTGGTTTCCAGTATGGGCCAATGACCAATTAAATACCCAGAGGTAGGGAGAGAGGCCTGGATGAGGAAGAGCCTATGCGGGTAGCAGGGAGAGCACAGTTAGGTGTGGAGTCCTGAGGGGACGAGTACTCACCAGAACTAGGGTTCTCCCAGCGAAGCTACATGCATGGCACGTGAACAGTGAAGGCACTCCCAGAATAGGTGGCCCCAGAGACTAGGTGCACAAGGAGGCACCCAGGTGGTCACCCTGTTAAAGTTTGCACTCCAGAGAAGGAAACCTTATGTGCTAGATTACCCTAAGATTGGGTGATAGCGGCGCAAGGGTATTCCGGTAAACCCTAAATATGGCTAGCAGCGCAGTAAACCCTAATTAGGGCTAGTGACGCAGTAAACCCTAGACTATATAAGGGACAGTAAGATACTTCAGAAAGGTACGCAGTTTCTAGACCTAAACACAAAGAAACTCAATACACTTGGTGTTCCTTGCCCTACACTGACTTGAGCGTCGGAGTGCAAACGGCCTCTAGGGCGCCCCCTTTCTCTTTTGCAGGTGCAGATTGCTTCGAAAGAACCAAGCACGTATCAACGTGAGGAAGGAGGCGTGTGAGTGTCGTGAGTCAACCGACAGGCGAGTCAACCGGCAAGAACAATATATATTGTATTTAAATAAGCATTTGTTTTTTATTTGGATCTAAGGTGTCAGAATACATGAACTAGTTGGGAGGACTTTGATTTACAAATTTCAAAGTGAAATTATTGATGGCAGTGTGTATTCCATTCAATCATTCAGTGTTGCATCAAATGGTGGCTCTTACAGTACAACAAACCACCCTTATAAAATCAACTTCCAATTTGAAATAAAGATAACTTCAATTCATAGTCACTTGGTACCAGAATGTAGCCCAAAATACATACCTCTCTCTGACATTTCTACTCCTGGTTTTGACATTGACTACTTAATGGGTAAGTTCAAATTTCAAGTTAACATTCACATGTAGTTAACTACATTTATATAGTTATTTCCTTTATTATTATAAGGTTTTGTTTGATGTAGATATTATAGGAGTGGTCACGAGTTGGAATTGAAAGAGAGTTGCAAACGGATGGAAGGAAGACAAAACTAAATGTCATCTTCTTAGAGTTTGATCGGTCATTCTTCTATTTAATTTTAAAGTTTAGTAGTATGATTTTTTTTTTTAAATATTGTGTGACGAGTATGTATTTTGTAAATTTATTCCATATTGAATGCACCTTTTTTGGAAGCTACGTGGATGAATTAAATGTATTTCTCACATCTGGTGAAGTACAAAATGTGGTTGTAAGTATTGAATTTACCAAAATGAAGGTTTTTCAAAGTATATTATTATATTATTGAATGTCTATATCGATTTGTCAATGCAAACAATTTTATTATTTGTACTATATTATTGATATTATGCATATCTTTTTTGTACATTTAGACAAGGTCTATATTCATTACTACATCAATTGCCAATGTAATGTAAATATTTAAGAAGCAATGACTTAAAAAAAAGGTAGTGTCATTGCTCATATGATATTTATAAAGGGAGAACAATTTTTGTAAAATGTTCAATGTAGTCTTACTGTTATTGTTATTTTATACTTGATACTTATATTCTATATTGTATATGATGTCTTCAACTAGTGATTCCCCATCCCAGAGACTTAGCCAACTGTATCAATCTTCTGAACACAAATTAGAGGATGAATTCCTTTAGCTCATTTCTGGGAACACGATACAAAGTCTTAAGGACTCCAAAGAGGTAATTATGAATAACAATGTCATATACTGTAGATTGAGGTAGGGATAACTTTGTTTATGGATAATAATTGGTATAGGTAAACACCTTCATTGTTTTAGGTACCATCAAGCACGTTGTTGATGATGATGACTGGTGGTACACTGCTTGCATATGTATTAAGGTCGTGTACCCAGACTCAAAGATGTTTTTTTATGAAAAATGTAACAAACATGTCATGAAGGTCACTCTTAAAATGACGTTTATTTGTAGTATTGTTGTTGTAATGTAAAAAAAGAAAAAAAAACTTTATTTGTATTTTAGGTATAAGATTAAACTTTGCGTCATTAATGAAACATATTACACCACCTTTATTATTTTCAACAGGGAAGCAAACACATTGCTCAATAAGTCATGTGCTGAAATTTTCAAAAGTCATGATAAGGTTAAGTATTCAACAGAATCATAATTAACACTTATGTGCAATAAATTCAAAAATTATTTACTTGGATTTAATTGATTCTTCAAACCGAAAATCTTCCAAAAAATTTTGCAGATCTGTTGAATAAATCAATTTTGTTCAAGGTTGCTTCAAGAAATGATCAAGGCATCTGATTTGAGCAATCTTTTAGAGTTAAAGAGGTTTGTTTGAAGATCAAATCATTCAGACAATCATAGATGGAGGCAATAAGTCAGTTTTAAGTATTTGGTTATTTTGTAATGTTGTTTGACATTTTGTTGAATTTACATATACTTTTAGTCTAAATTTTTTGTTCTTGAAGGAATTG
Source organism: Phaseolus lunatus (assembly GCA_013389735.1). Classification (NCBI taxonomy): domain Eukaryota; kingdom Viridiplantae; phylum Streptophyta; class Magnoliopsida; order Fabales; family Fabaceae; genus Phaseolus; species Phaseolus lunatus. The sequence continues at coordinate 21,981,299 of CM023863.1, read as the reverse complement.
TATGACCACAATGTAAAATATTCCAAAGGAAAACATCCCGTCAATGATTATTCTTTTGTAAAAATTATAGAGGTAAATAAATTTTGATGACAAAGTAGTTTATTACAACATTATTTAGTGTAAATTGTTTTTTATTTTATTTATAACAGGATTTGTTAACAAAGTTTTCCAGTGAGTGTACTGATTCTGGCTCACAAGTTGTTGATTTGGGGATTGACAGTGTCATTATGACACCATTTTAAAGAGAATCACCACCCATGTTGTAGATAAAAAAGGATAACCTTTCTTTGAAAATATTCAAAAGAAATATTAAGATTGAAAAATCAAGTATTATCTGATTTGGTTTATTTTGACTAGACATTGTTTAATTTTGTAATATGTAAGGACCAGAGAACTCTATTGCAAGATTTGATATGGGTTGTGTAATTTTGAATACTGTTGTTAATTGTTTATGTTTTTAGATAGTCCATTGATAACCAATATTTTGTGTAGGTAATTTATTTAGTCTGCAGGTAACACGCCAAATTATTGCAGTAATGGCCATGAATCAAGTTGTTATTCCAAAGCCAGCCATTAAAAGTTACTCCTTGTGTGCATTATAAGCATGACATTGTTCTTCTACATGTGGAGTTTTTTTTTTTTCATTTTTTTACCTTTTTATGTATAAAGTGATTGCAATGTATTATTTTTCAGTGTATTTATCAGTGTATTATCATTTATATCAGTAAAATTTACTACTCAATCATTAAATAATGTATAGTGTATTGAATATTATTATCTTACATTTTTAATTTTGTAATTTGTAATGTCATTTGCAATTGTCCTCAACTAAAAAAAAATTTAAGGATGTCATTATAAATTTATAATTATAAAGATTTAAAATTGAATAAACAAAATGTTCTCATTTTTTAAAATAATATGTTGATAAGACAAGTAATAGATTGAAATGATAGAAATGGTATATGTTCAGAGGTTATGATGCATCTTGGAAATAGCAAAGTTAAAAATATTTTAATGCAAAACTATGTATAATATTTACATAAGAGATGTAATGGGAAAAAAAAGTTCCTGAACTATCATGTACCTTCCTTCCACAACCATTGTTAAACTTCATTGGAGAGAATACCTGAGTAAGTGTTTTGCGCATGGAGAATACCAAAGTGAATGCTATTTCAATTTGGTTTGGTGCATGCTCTGTTCATCTTTTATACTTCTATATTATGTTGAAGATTATATATTCATACACCGTAACAACTTCATTCCTCTTTTCTTTTCTTTTTTACTTAGCCACCACAACAATTACATGAATGGAAATACAATTGGGTAAGCTTAATTTATTGTTAAGCAAAGAGTATTTAAAATGAAGTTAGATGAAATGATGATCGATTTAAAAAAAAAAATCTCGGCAAAGTTAATGCAGGTAATTAAATTATTTCCTACTCTTGAATATCTTTGTGTATTGTCTATACTAAATATTCATGAAAATTTCTCTACTATTGTAGGTATGTACAATGTGGAGTTTCAAAAAAGGGGACTAGCACATGCTCATATATTATTGTGGTTAGATGGTGGGAATAAGTTGAAAAATTCAAGGGATATTGATAGAGTAATCTTAGTTGAATTACCTCATGCAGAGTTGTATCCTAAATTACTAGAGACAGATGCATCGTTCATGATACAAGGACCATGTGGAGATATTAGGTTTAGCTCACCTTACATGAAACAAGGTAGGTGTTCCAAATTTTATCCCAAAAAATATACATTGTCAACTACTTTTGATGAAGATGGATACCATGTTACAGACATAGAGATAATGACATATTCATAGAAAAAAATGGGATTAAATTAGATAATAGAAATGTTGTCCCTTACAGTCCATTACTTCTAATCAGGTATTAGGGCCATGTTAATACAGAATATTGCAATAAATCCAACTCAATCAAGTATTTGTTTAAATACGAACAAAAGTCCTAATAGAGCAAGTCTGACAATCACTAATACTGCTGAAGACTCTAACCAAAACACAATGATAGATGAAATAAAATAATACCATGATTGTAGATGTATATCTCCATGTGAAGTAGTTTGGAGAATATTTGATTTTGATATTCACCATAGATGACCTACTATTCAAAGGTTCATATTTCATTTAATTTGTAAGCAAGCAGTTTTGTTTAAAGATGATGATGAAATTGATCAGATTTTGAACAAAAATCAAGACAAGAAAACTATGTTTTTGGCTTGGTTTGTGGCTAATAAAATGTATGTTGAGGGGAAAACTTTGACCTATGCTAAATTCGCTACCAAATTTGTTTAGATGGCTCAACAGAGGGAATGGAAACCAAGGAAAAACGATTTTAGCATTGGAAGGCTTACATGTTCCTCCAAGCTCAGGCGAGTTATATTATTTGAGGATATTGCTAAAAACTCAAAATGGTCGTATTGATTATGAGAGCATAAAGACAGTTAACATGGTAACCTACAAGACCTATCAAGAAGTTTGCTATGCAATAGGGCTATTAACAAATGATAAAGAATTTATTGATGCAATTACAGAATGTACCTACCCTGCTTTTGCAAATCAACTAAGAAGATTGTTTGTTACACTCTTAATCATGAATACGATGTCTAAACTTGATAAAGTCTGGAAATGTACTTGGAAGTTACTATCAGATGATATTCTATATAAAAAGAGGAAAAAGTTCAACCTACCAAGCATAAACTAAATTTTTATTCCAAACTTAACTTATAATTAAAATCTTATATAATGTAAGTCTACCTTTGTAGGTCTTTGTATTGAGGATTCTGAATTACAAAATATTTGTCTACTACAAGTAGAAGAATTATTAGTTTTAAATGATAAGTCTTTGAAAGACTTCAGTTGTCTGCCTCAACCTATTTGTTAAAATTCATACATTTCTTAAAATAGATTTATTATTTATGAATATGAACTTAAATTAAATTGGTGAAGGCATTCTTGAAATACCTCAACATCTTTTAATCAGGAACAATGATTCACCTTTACTCAGTTTAGTTGAATTGTGTATCTTGGATTCTTGCATAATATGAACAATGTTGGCTTTTTTCATGATGGTGCAATACTTTGTCCAACAACTGAATGTGTAGACCAAGTGAATGAATTTATCTTATGTTTAATGCTTGAAGAAGAAATTAAGTATTTAAGTTCAAACACACCTTGCCAATCTAATGAACAATAAGACATTCAAGCTGAGTGGTAGACATCAAAGTTTTTGAACAATATCATATGCTTAGGAATTCTTAATTATTGTCTAAAACTAAAAGTTGGTGTCCCAATAATGCTTTTAAGAAACATTGATTAAACAAATGGACTATGTAAAGACACAAGATTACAATTCAATGATTTGGGGAAGAATGTTTTGGTGTAATTGTGATTACATGGAAAAACATGGGTGATAAAATATTCATTCCTAGAATGGACTTGATTCCTTCAGATTCCGGATTGCCTTTTAAGTTTCAAATAAGACAATTATCAATATCTTTATGCTTTGCAATGACAATAAATAAAAGTCAAAGTCAAACATTACAAAAACCAATATTCACACATGGCTAGTTATATGTTATTGTTTCTAGAGTGAAATCTAAGAAAGGTTTGAAAATCTTAATTTTAAATGAAGACGAACAACCAACTACCTCAACTACTAATGTGGTGAATAAGAAAATATTTGAAAATCTTTAAAACATTATGTTACATCACACATATAAGGTATAGAAATTATATTTTGAAATGATTTCATTTGTTTGATAGCAACTGTGATTGTGTACTTGTATGTTGTTTACCTAATGATTTATACATTAATCTTATTGTCATAACTATCATGATTACAATATATAATTTTTTGTTTTTGACTAACTGTTTTTTGTTTCTCAACTTTTATTACTTTCAGATATGAAAATGTCTTTTGTAATCACTGATCCAGCCTCTTGACCAAAGCTTCAGAGCTTCTCCTTCTCGAACCTCGTCCTCACCAGCTTCACGCCGAATCTCCGATGACCTTCAGTTTATAGTCCTCCAAGAAACCTGAAAGAACAGTGTGGCGCCTCTGCGGCCGGTTGCGCTCCGACGCTCAAGTCAGTGATTGAATCAACAAAGAACTTTAAAGAAAAACTCAGAACCGTGTACCAGTGAATCACCACCAAAATCAATCCCCCCTGATTCCGTTAAGAATTTCGTATATATACCTGAGTCTTTCTCTCTCCTGACGGTTATCCCTCTTGACACGTGGATAACATCTGGTCATACACGTGTCACCATCTGGAGTACCTGCAGCTGAAACGTTACTTCCACTGTGCTCCTGCGACTAAGTTATCCACACAGGGAGTAGCTTAGTACACAGGCTACTCTGGGTGCAACCTTAACATGGCGAGCTAGTTAACACTGGGTATCACAGCTCACACTACGCATGGTGGCAGATATGCCACTTATCCTCTATATTTAGACCATACAACAAGTGCTTGCCAAGTCTTCTCAAACACCCGGCGATGTGCTCTTTCGGCGACTTGCTGACCACCTGATCTCCTAACCTTCACACACGGCGATCATGTGCAATCTAGGCGAGTACTGATCCATACCGACGATGAGCGATTACTCATCCTCAAGGCGATAGGCGATTACTCATCCTCAAGGCGATAGGCGATTACTCATCCTCAAGGCGATAGGCGATTACTTGACCTGTACTTCTTGCGTAACGCTCTCGCTGGGAGCCTGAATCCCAGCTTAACTGTGTGTTAACAGGAAACCCCCGATGACTGATCAGTGCTTCTTTACTTCTCGCGCTCTGCTTCCAGCCGCTCACCTGGCACTGATCTGCGGGTGGTGGTTCCTTGGCGACCGATCACCAATCACCATTATGAGTGATCTTCCTCCCTGATTCACCTGCTATCTTCTACCACATGTCACCCTATGAATGGTCCACGTGGTCAACTGCTGCTGATGTCATCGACTACCGATGACCGACCGGATCACAAGCCCCCCAGTCTCGAGCTGTGAACTTGTTCTCAGCGAAGAGACTAAGAAATCATCTTCTGGCGGTCTACAGGAGCGCACACTCTGGCAGTAACACTGTTTCATTCCTTTTTCTTTGCCTTCAGACATTCAAAGCATTTCTCTGTGAGACCCTTCGACTTCTTCAATCTCCAGCCTTCGTGACGCTTTTTTGCTGCATACGCTGTGGGATGCTTTCTGATCCTTCTCGTAACTTAGGGTTTTTCTGACGACCACTGTTCCTATAAACCCCTCATGATGTGAGTTGATTTTAGGTTCATTATATTTCTGACACTTTCTTAGAATTAGGATCAAGATTCTTAGCAATTTAGAGTGAGTCACCTAAGGAAAATCCCCACTGGACATTAACTTAACAAGTGTTAAGTAGATGTGAAGGTTCATTTCCAAAGGTCCAAGGTTAAAACACAATTAATGGTGATGAATGAATGAAGAACAAGGTGCTGAACTCAAAAAAAAGAATAGGTGCAGAATTTAAACACAAAAAAAAAAAAAGAATGGAAACACAAATTGAAACAAAAGAACCGATTGAAATTCAAGAACAAGACATAGAATCAAAACTACCGATTGAAATGACTATGGAAGATGAAAGAAGATGAAACTTATGTGGTTGTAGCCATGGATTGGGAATGGACACGCCACTTGGAGGTGATGATCCAAGATAAGTGCAGATTTGCCGCCACTTGAGAGCTCCCAAAACTCACAAGATGAGACTAGAAAGGAGAAAGCAATTCTCACACTCACACAAATTTGTGTATAGTAACTTTACTCTAAATTCAATCTTCTTTTACATGAGCATAGAACCTCTATTTATAGTGTGAGAGGGCTGAAATTAAAGTGGGAAAATTCAAATGAGAAGCATTTGAATTTGGAGCCAAAACACATGTCACAAGGGAGGTGTGACTTGATTTCTACTTTGGCACCTCCTAAAACTACACCTACACCTACTCTTTATGTCACATGGAAGGTGTGACTTGTTTTTGTACATTAACACCCGTTATTTTAATTCCTACACCTTCCTTCAAAGTTCTACTAAAAACTATACACAAGTAATTACAAAAAGAGACATCCATTGATGCTCTTCTCCCAAAGCTTTAGCCTTGCTCCTAGTCATCCTTTGAGGCATGAAGGATGTTGAGCTAATTGGTTGGGCTTGGGCCCCAACTTGGGCTTGGGCTTCATGTGTAAGGACCTAGAAACTTTAATTGGAATAAAAGTGTCATATTTAAATAATTTCAGAAGTTATTATTATTTAAAATACAAAGAGCTGGTAATAGAAGTTTCGTAGTAGTTGGACCTCGGACGTCGCCCAAGGTCTGGGGTCAGCTGGTAGAGGTCGGTCGGTTCACTATTGTATTAACAAAGTAGTCAGGTGCGATGACCTTATCGTGAAGTAATCACGTGGGTGTGCTCGAGGAAGACATGGGGATCAAGAAGAGTAAAGGAAGATAAGTGTAACTTTGAAATCTACGAGATCGCCGTTGTTGAAGACGGAGGCGATCTCCGACTTCTCTGGCACATAATCGCCTGTCGCCTAGAGGAGACATGATCGCCAATCGCCTAGGGTGTACGTGATCGACGGGAGTGCACGTAGTATGTGGTCAAGATGCTGGATTAACCATAGTGGGTTCCAAAAACCACGCGTATCAAGGTGTGGGTTAAGCCTTAGATACGCTGTGCATGCGAAGCTCTATGCTTGAGCATAAGAGATCGCCCTTAGTGTTGCATGCATGGGCGCAAGAGGAGTGGTGCTGATCTACTCTTGGAAATGTGAAGCTACCGACGTCACCAAGCCATGTGGAGGTGATACCTTGGACGTAACATAGTGGGATGAAGAACCTTCAGCAAGGTGTGACGATATGACATCGGTGAGCAGAGTAAGGCGATGTGTTCTCGTCACACACAAGGGCGATAAGAGATCGCCAACAGGATGAGAGGAACGTCGGTCATCAACCAGGATGGGAGACACATCGGTGGTCTGCCAGGGTGAGAGATCGGTGGTCTGCCAGGTTGAGACATCGGTTGTCTGCCAGGGTGAGACATCGGTGGTCTTCCAGGGTGACACATCGGTTGTCTGCCAGGATGAGGAATCAGTCATCACCGGGATGAGGCACGTCAGTCATCGCCAGGATGAGGGACACATCGGTCGTTTTCCAGGGAGAGACATCGGTCGTCCTCAGGATGAGACATCGGTGGGTAGTCATCGCGCGAGAGGTCATCGGTGGAAGGTTATCGCACGATGTCGTGTTTCACGCAGATGAAGTGGGACCCAGGCTCCCAGCATGAGCGTCTTGAATGCGCGACACGTAGTCAGTGAGCGTACTTCAGAACAGTGGCTCCAGAGAGTTGGTATGGAAAGTGACCCAAAACCCACGTGGCCACACTGTTCAAGGAAGTGTGCACGTAACCTTTCCTGCAGAGTGGGTGGTGGCAGCGGCATTCTGGGCAAGTTGAGTTAGATTTAAAAACTCACTTCTGAGAGGCAAAGAAGGTGCTGTGGTTCAAGAGTGACAGAGTGAGTGAGTGAGTTACCTTCATCCTTCTCTTTTCTCTCCTTCACTCTGCCATTCAGGCCTTATAACGTTCCTGCTTAGCTATCGACGACTGCCATAGAGCACCTGAGAGGTTCTCTGCGAGTTCTCCAGATCAGAACGCTTAGGCAGAGTTCGAGCATCCTTAAGTTCGGTGGGTTAGAGCTCGAAGTGAGGTTTTACGCAAGCCCAGGTAAGGGAAGCTAGCTTTATTTTCAATAAAAGTCGTAGATTAGCTATTTCTGAAGTGAGGGCGACGTGGTCGCCGGTTTCATATTTTTTTTCGTGATGCTCTGTTCTATGTGTTTGGGCGACGTGGTCGCCGGTTTTAAACCCCTTTTTCATGATGTTCTGTTCTTATGTGTTTGGGCGACGTGATCGCCGGTTTTAAATACAGATTTCGAAATCCCCTGTTTTGGACGTGATCGCCGGTTTTGGCGTTGTTTTTCGAACTCCCCTGTTTAGTGTCGCTTTGAACTTGTCGAGATTGAAATGAAAAATGTATATGCTATTCGAAAACCTGATCGGTGGTATGCTTGTTACTGTGATTAGGATTGTTTGAGAAAAGATTCAAAATGTTATATGATGGTATTGTGCTTTTACGTGTTGAAATGATGCATTGGATGAATGTGAAAGAGTGATCAAAGCATAGTATTTTCAGGAAAGAAAATACCGTGTGGAGATTTATGAGGGTGTATTGATCTGTGAGTATCCTGTGAATGAGGCGATCCTGACTCTGCTGAGATAATGGAATCACATAGAGGAAGTTATTCAGTTGGTGAGAGTCGAAGGAGGTTCATATGAATGGGTGAGTCGTGTGAAAAAGAACGAGCTCGGCCTGTTATATGAATTAACCCTGTCATACTAGGAGAGTGAAGATATTGAGATTCATTTATGCACATGGCTGTGTGAGTTTCACAGCGACCCTGTGTGGGTGATGTAGTATGACAGGTGCAGGTCTCTGGATGCTAAGTTCAACGCACGAGTCTTCCGGAAGTAGTGTCAAGTGTCATGTGTGATGAGTCAGTGGAAGTCTGACGTGAGAAATGAGAAACATTGAAAATTGATAGACACTTGATGGAATTATGTGAATTGAACGACTCTTGAGGAAATTGTGAAATATGTGATTACTTGATGGCTGTGTGATATGAATGAGAAAGTGATGGACTTTTGTGAATGTTTAAAAAGGCTGATCTATGTTGGTTGTCCAGTTCATAATTTAAAGTTTAAAAATATCTAGCTTACCCTTTGTATTGTTATGTGGCTGTTTTCTCTTAAAACTGTGATGATCGTGTATTTTACACGGGAGCAGATGATCTTCCAGGGAGTAGATCTCCTCAGTGAGTGGTCGCCGGGAGGAGATCGCCTGTTTCTGTCTCTACGTGGTGATCGCCTGTTTTCTGTTCTGATAGCAGATCGGCTGTTTTGGGTCTTCTGATAGGAGATCGCCTGTTTTGTCCCTTTCATGCTGTATTTGGTTTTTATTTCGAAACAATTGATGGAATGTATTAAAACCCTATAAGAGGGACGTCTCTTTTTGAATACGATGTACGGGATGATGTATTTTCAATATCTAATACATATGTTGATTTTATAAATTTAATATCTACGCTTTATTCTATTATATAAATAGGAAAAGGTTTTGGAGGGATGTTACATCATGGGCTTGGGCCTCAGGCGCCTCCTCTACTTGGTCTTCATCATGCTCCCCGGGTTGGAGAGAATTCGTCCACGAATTTGGAAGACCTGCAGAAAAGGGAGTTAGATCACTAATATTAAAAGAATTACTTCCAAGAAATGTATCAGGCATATCTAACTCATAGGCATTATCGTTAATCCTCTTGATGACCTGAAACGGACCATCTCCTCGAGGCATAAGTTTGGACTTCCTTTGAGTAGGGAATCTATCCTTCCTCAAGTGTAGCCAAACCCAATCGCCCGGTTCAAAGATTAATGCCTTACGCCTTTTGTTGGCATTTTCAGCATATTTGCCAACTTTCTTCTCAATTTGTAACTTGATGTGATTATGCAAGTCTTTAATAAAAGAAGCTTTTTCAAAACTATCCTTGCATAAAATCTCATCAAGTACAGGTATTGGAAGAAGATCTAGAGGTGTTAAAGGGTTGAACCCATAAACAACCTCAAAAGGAGAATGGGCAGTTGTAGAATTTACTACTCTATTATAAGAAAACTCAATATGAGGTAGTAAATTCTCCCAAACCCTTGGGTTCCCGGAAATAAAGCATCTTAACATTTGACCCAAAGTTCTATTGACCACCTCTGTTTGACCATCAGTTTGGGGGTGGCAAGTAGTAGAAAACAAAAGTTTTGTGCCAAGTTTGCCCCATAAGGTCCTCCAAAAGTGGCTTAAAAACTTTGAATCCCTGTCGGATACAATACTTCTAGGAAGACCATGCAAACGAACAACTTCCTTAAAGAAGAGATTTGCAATATAACAAGCGTCATCTACTTTGTGGCAAGGAATAAAATGAGCCATCTTAGAAAAGCGGTCCACTACCACAAAGATAGAATCCTTTCCTGTCGATGTCTTTGGAAGACCTAAGATAAAATCCATTGAAATATCTACCCAAGGCATTGATGGGATAGGAAGAGGGGTATATAAACCATGGGGATGGACTTTAGATTTAGCCTTCCTACATGCTATACATTTATCACAGAAGCTATGTACGGATTTTCGCATGTGAGGCCAAAAGAAATGTTCATGCAATGTTTCTAAAGTCTTAGCAACCCCAAAATGTCCCATAAGCCCACCCTCATGAGCCTCTCTAACAAGAGATTGTCGTATAGAACCATGGGGAACATAAAGTCTTTTTCCTTTGAAAAGAAAACCATTATGTAAGAAAAAGTCTTTGTGTCCTCCTTTGGAACACTCTTGATAGGTAAGTGAGAAATCTAAGTCATCATGATATAGTTCCTTTATGTGATCAAAACCTAAATATTGAACATCCAAAACATTTAACAAGGTGTGTCTTCTTGAAAGAGCATCAGCAACCACATTAATTTTACCTTGTTTATGTTTGATCACATAAGGAAACTGTTCAATAAACTCCACCCACTTGGCATGTCTCTTATTAAGCTTGCTTTGGCCTTTCAAATATTTTAGGGACTCATGATCACTAATACTAGGAATAGCTAAAAAAATAGGCTTTTGAGCAACTATTACCTTTTTAACTTCTTGAGTAGTCATGAGAAGGCTTCTCTTGGAACTTTTTTTTATCATTTTCATGCTCTCTCTTTTGCTTCATTTTAATTTGGTCCTCATGGACTTCCTTTGGAGAAAGAGACTTAAGTATGACCTTGTGCCCATGGAAGGTAAAAGAAATTTTGTTGGTAAAGCCATCATGAAAAACTTTTCTATCATATTGCCATGGCCTACCTAAAAGAACATGTGTTGCTTCCATTGGGACAACATCACACAAGACCTCATCTTTGTATTTACCAATGGAAAAAGCAATGAGGACTTGTTTGTTAACTATGATTTCTCCAACCTCACTTAACCATTGTAGTTTATAGGGCTTTGTATGAGAGATAGTAGACAATCCAAGCTTATCTACCACTCTTGTACTAGCCACATTTGTGCAACTCCCCCCATCCACAATCAAAGAACACAACTTATCATTAATGAGACATCTTGTATGGAAAATATTTTCTCTTTGGCTCTCTTCAAAAGGTTTTAAAACTTGGCCAAGCATTCGTCTCACTATTAATAAGCCGCCTTCAAGTGGACTTTCACTCTCATGCTCACTTGGGGACCTAGGAGGTGTGGAAGGTCTAGAGGAATCTGAACTATGCTCACTCACAACCACCCCATCATGCATCATCATAGTCCTTTTGGAAGGACAATTAGCCGCTATATGACCATAGCCTAAACATTTGAAACACTTTTTACTTGAAGATTTAGTTGGTGATTTAGGAGTAGAAGTTGAAGGCTTAGAATCTCTAGGTTTGAAAGTAGAATCTTTTGAAGGAATTTTTGAAAAAGATTTTCCTTTGTTTTTCCAAGATGAATTGTAAAAGCCATCATTATGAGTATTTTTAAAAGAATTTTTCCTTGCAAGTTGAGTTTCTACCTTGATGGCAAGGTGAACCAAATTTTCTAAAGAAGAATACTCATTAAGTTCTACAACATCTTGGATATCCCTTCTAAGACCACTAACAAATCTAGCCATTTTAGCTTCATCATTCTCATGCATATTGGCTCTAGTTAAAAGCGTTTCAAGTTCTTTATAATAAGCATCCACACTTAGCGTGCCTTGGTGAAGCCGTTGGAGCTTCAACAATAGGTCTTTCCTAAAGTGTGGAGGCACAAATCTAGCGCGCATGCAAGCTTTTAAATCATCCCAAGAGACCATGGGCGGCCTCTTGTTTAGCCCAATGTCCATGAGAGTTTTGTGCCACCATTGCATGGCATAGTCCATAAATTCTAGGGAGGCTAGCTTAACCTTTTGGTCTTCTTGGACCTCATGTACAAAAAATATTTGCTCTACCTTAGCCTCCCATCCTAAATACACATTAGGATCTCCTTCACCACTAAAACTAGGTAATTTTACATAAGGCATAAAAGGCTTAGCCACATTTTGGCGCCTATCTTCATGATGGTGATGCATCCTCCAAGCATTTTCTTCATGATATCCATACGAATTTTGTGAAGACCTTGAAGTATGCCTATGATGATGGTGTTGTCTTCTCTCACGGTGGTGATGCATCTCTTCACGGTCCAACTCCAATCTTTGGAGCCTTGCCTCCATTTGTCTTAATGCCTCATCTTTTTGTGCAATTGTTAGTTTAGCATCCTTTAATTCACCAATTAGGTATGCTTTTTGAGGTGAGTGAGGCTTAGATGATTCTCCACTAGAAAGATTAGCCATGATAAAATGAAACACAAAAACACAAAGAAGAAACTATTATAGAAAACAAAGTTAGAAAAACAAGGTGAAAAACAAATATAGCTTGCGGCAATGATGTAAAAGCTCTCAAACCACTCCAAGAAAATATATCCTTCCTTTACCAAGCCTCTCTTGTGGATTGGATGAGCCTCAAGTGAAAGATGCCAAAGCAAACCACACTTAGTCAAAGAACAATTCACCACAAAACTAGAGGAAACAAGAAAGACAAGCAAGAAAAGGTATAAGCAAGAAAAGCTAAACCAAAGTGGAAGTAAAGATATGACAAAACTTTGGAAAAGAATATTGAATAAAAATGACAAGCAAAGAAAATAAGGCACTCAATAAAAGGTAGTACACAAATAGAACCTAGAGAATGGTACTAGAATTGGATTAACAAAACCAAAACAGTACTACAGAATATTAAGGTGTCAAAATGCGTGACTTAAACAAATTATGCTGAGCTGGATAATTCAAATTTGAATTTGAAATTTAAACCACAGAAATTTCAAGATCTTAGCTCAAATTTGGCGCTGGAATCACACCAAAATGATGCACCAATAAATTGTGATAATTTTTTCAAATCTGATGCCACTTCACCGTTTTTTTCGCGCCAGAATTGTACACTGATTGTATTTGATTTATCATTTTTTTTCTATTTTGAATTTTTCCTCACTTTTTTTTTTCATTTTTTTCTAACACATCAATCTGTTCAGATCCAGAATTTTAGAATTTTTCATAAACGGAATTAAATTCTGTAAACAAAAACAGCCAGCACAGTTTCAACAAAAACAGAGGAAGCCTAATTTGGAATTAAAACAATATTAAGAAACTTCAAAGACACAATAGAATTGATGTATGTGAACTTGTATGGATCTATCACACAAGCATGAACTCAAATCTAAAATTAAAAATGCACCAAAGGCTCAACAAAACAGATTAGAAACTGCACTCAAAATTAAAAGCAATCAACCAAAAATTATCAAGAAAAGTACTACATAGAAGTGATGACAATTTAGGAGAAACATGACTTGACAAAACTTGTATGGATTCAAAAAGCAAAAATGACTCAAACACAATTAATTTTGCACCAATTAAAACAGCAAGGAAAGACTCAAATTAAAGCAAAAACAGAATAACTAACACAACAAGGAACCTAAAAAAAATTCTGCACAAAAATAAAGTGCTGGAAAATGGAAATTGCTTGAATAGAAAGTGTCAATTCAACTCAACAAGAACAAAACATCACCATAGCTCATGATACCACATGATGTGAGTTGATTTTAGGTTCATTATATTTGTGACACTTTCTTAGAATTAGGATCAAGATTCTTAGAAATTTAGAGTGAGTCACCTAAGGAAAATCCCCACTGGACATTAACTTAACAAGTGTTAAGTAGATGTGAAGGTTCATTTCCAAAGGTCCAAGGTTAAAACACAATTAATGGTGATGAATGAATGAAGAACAAGGTGCTGAACTCAAAAAAAAAGAATAGGTGCAGAATTTAAACACAAAAAAAAAAAACAGAATGGAAACACAAATTGAAACAAAAGAACCGATTGAAATTCAAGAACAAGACATAGAATCAAAACTACCGATTGAAATGACTATGGAAGATGAAAGAAGATGAAACTTATGTGGTTGTAGCCATGGATTGGGAATGGACACGCCACTTGGAGGTGATGATCCAAGATAAGTGCAGATTTGCCGCCACTTGAGAGCTCCCAAAACTCACAAGATGAGACTAGAAAGGAGAAAGCAATTCTCACACTCACACAAATTTGTGTATAGTAACTTTACTCTAAATTTAATCTTCTTTTACATGAGCATAGCACCTCTATTTATAGTGTGAGAGGGCTGAAATTAAAGTGGGAAAATTCAAATGAGAAGCATTTGAATTTGGAGCCAAAACACATGTCACAAGGGAGGTGTGACTTGATTTCTACTTTGGCACCTCCTAAAACTACACCTACACCTACTCTTTATGTCACATGGAAGGTGTGTAAGGACCTAGAAACTTTAATTGGAATAAAAGTGTTATATTTAAATAATTTCAGAAGATGTTATTATTTAAAATAGAAAGAGTTGGTAATAGAAGTTTCGTAGTAGTCGGACATCGGACGTCGCCCAAGGTCTGGGGTCAGCTGGTAGAGGTCGGTCGGCTGACCATTGTATTAACCAAGTAGTCAGGTGAGATGACTTTATCGCGAGGTGATCACGTGGGTGTGCTCGAGGAAGACATGTGGATCAAGAAGAGTAAAGGAAGAAAAGTGTAGCTAAGAAGTCTTCTACGAGATCGCCATTATTGAAGATGGAGGCGATCTCCGACTTCTCTGGCACATAATCGCCTGTCGCCTAGAGGAGACATGACCGCCAATCGCCTATGGTGTACGTGATCGACGGGAGTGCACGTAGTATGTGGTCAAGATGCTGGATCAACCATAGTGGGTTCCAAAAACCATGCGTATCAAGGTGTGGGCTAAGCCTTAGATACGCTGTGCATGCGAAGCTCTATGCTTGAGCATAAGAAATCGTCCTTAGTGTTGCATGCATGGGCGCACGAGGAGTAGTGCTGATCTACTCTTCGAAATGTGAAGCTACCGACGTCACCAAGCCATCTGGAGGTGATACCTTGGACGTAACTGTTCCGGTCGGTCATCGGTAGTCGATGACATCAGCAGCAGTTGACCACGTGGACCATTCACAGGGTAACACGTGGTAGAGGATAGCAGGCGAATCAGGGAGGCGATCACTCAGAATGGTAATCGCCTCTCGCCTGTGATGATGAGTAATCGCCTATCGCCTTGAGGATGAGTAGTCGGTCATCGCCGGTAAGATCAGTAATCGCCCAGATTGCACATGATCGCCGTGTGTTAAGGTTGGGAGATCAGGTGGTCAGCAAGTCGCCGAAAGAGCACATCGCCAGGTGTTTTGAGAAGACTTGGCATGCACTTGTTGTATGGTCTAAGTACAGAGGATAAGTGGCATATCTGCCACCATGTGTAGTGTGAGCTGCAATGCCTAGGGTTAACCAGCTCGCCATGTTAAGGTTGCGCCCAGAGTAACCTGTATACTAAGCTACTCCCTATGTGGATAACTTAGTCGCAGGGGAACAATGGAAGTAACGTTTCAGCTGCAGACACTCCAGATGATGACACGTGTACGACCAGACGTTATCCACGTGTCAAGAGGAATAACCGTCAGGAGAGAGAAAAACTCAGGTATATAAGCGAAACTCTTAACGAATTAAGGGAAGTTTTTACAGATTCTCATAGCTCAAACATCTGAGAGTTTCAGTCACACACGGGTCTCACAGAGAGATTCAGATATAGTTTTAGTGTTCCTGTTACCTGACTTGAGCGTCGGAGCTACAACGGCCGCTAGAGGCGCCGTCTGTGTGTTTTGCAGGCAGCGTTTGGAGTTCCGGCGGTGGTTCTTGGAGTGTTCCTGCAGAACAGAGGGCTAGACGAAGGAGTGACGAGGCAGTCCTCCACGTTCGAGTCAAGCGGCGGGATCATTAGACGCCCACCGTGGGGCCCGTGTAAATCTGATTCCCATCCACGTCGCTGTTCTTGAAGTTTCTTGAGGTTTCTTGAAGTTTCTTGGAGCTTCTTAATCATTTCGTCGAGGTTTCTTGAAGTTACGTCGAAGTGCAGAGGAGATGAGTAGAAGAACCAGGCAAACCTCACCTGCGTCATCTGCTGAAGAAGGAGCCGTTACCATGGCGCAGGTAGTGGAGATGATGCGCACGCTGCAAGATAGCGTCGCGGAATCGAGAGTTGAGCAAGAGAGGATGCGTGCAGAGCTGACTGCATCGCAGAGAAGAAACGAAGAGTTAAACCGTATGAATGAGGAGCTGCGTAGGGAATTGCAAGCGCAGAAGGAGCGCGCAGCTGAAGAGAGGACATCGACGCCACCGTCGCCTCCGCGAGCATTCCCTATGCCTTTCTCCCCCGAAATCATGAACACGGTGGTGCCTCCCAATCTGGTGGGACTGAAAGCATCGTTCACGGGGGCGGAAGATCCAGAAGCACACCTGACAGCCTTCCACACTCAGATGATGCTGACTGGAGGTTCAGATGCTGTGTACTGCAAGATGTTCATGAGCACGCTGAGCGGAGTGGCTATGGAGTGGTTCGTGAGCCTGCCGGAGGGCCACGTCACTTCCTTCCATCAGTTCGCGAAGCTGTTCACGGAGCAGTACATCATTAACCGACCTGCGCCAGTAGTGTCCTACGACCTGTTTGACGTGCGCCAGTATCAGGGGGAGCCGTTGAGGGACTACCTCAATCGCTTTGGGGCGCAGGTGGTGAGATTGCCCAGCAAGGACGAGGACATGCTGGTGCATGCGTTCAAGAGAGGTGTCCTCCCTGGTCCTTTCAGTGAATCGCTCATCAGGAGCCACCCTGCCACCTTCACCGAGATACGGCGACGTGCGGTGGCACACATAGTAGCAGAGACAGAGGTCTCTGAGAAGAGAGGAAGTGCTGCACCGCCGAAGCCACGTGGAGGTCAGGGAAATCGACAGCAACAGGCGCGGGTGCATGAGGTCAAGGAAGGGGGGAAGGAGCAAAGAAGGTCTCGCCCTTATGCACCAAGGAAGGACCAGACCAGGGGGCGTGCAAGCAACGCACCCCCCAAGTATGATTTCATGATAAGTTTGGCAGAGCTGATCGCCATCCCTGCTGTGGCAGCAAGACTCCATGTGCCAGAGAAAACCGATAGGGTACTTGGAGGGAGGAAGGATGAGTGGTGTGAATTCCATCAAGCTTATGGACATACACTCCGTAACTGCCTGGCGCTGGGGCGTCAGCTTGCTGAGTTGGTGGAGACAGGGTTCCTGACCGATTACCTGCAGAAGACACAAGGTGATCGCGCTTCGTGTAAGGACCTGTAAAATTGAATTGGAATAAAAAGGGATATATTTTAAATGAATTCTAAGTATGCTTTTATTTAAAATAAAAAGGAAGGAAAGTGTAGTTTAGAAGACTATGAGATCGCCGGTCGTCTACTACACATGATCGCTAGGGCGCGAGAGGCATGCGGGCATCGCCAGGGCGCGAGGCATGTGGACGTCGCCAGGGCGCGAGAGACATGCGGGCATCGCCAGGGCGCGAGGCATGTGGACGTCACTAGGGCGCGAGAGGCATGCGGGCAACACTAGGGCGCGAGAGGCATGCGGGCGTCGTCGGGGCGCGAGAGGCATGCGGGCGTCGCCGGGGATAGACATCGGTCGTCTCCTAGAGAGGCATCGGTCGTTTGCCAGTATGAGACCTCAGTGGATAGTCATCGCGCGAGCGGTCATCGGTGGAAGGTTATCGCGCGATGTCGAGTTTCACACAGATAAAGTGGGACCCAGACTCCCAGCATGAAACGTCCTGCACGCGCGCCACGTAGACAAAAAGGGTGGTTCAGAATAGTGACATCAGAATGTTGGCATGCGCAAGAGACACTCGCGGTCGTACTGTTCAGGGCAGTGGTTGGCATGCACAAGAGACAACAGTGGTCGTACTGTTCAGGGCAGTGGTTGGCAGGCGCAAGAGACAACCGTGGCCGTACTGTTCAGTGAAATAGTACACTCAGGCTTTCCTGCAGAAGGGGTGGCAGCAGCAGCATACGTGGACAGGTAGGCTTGGATTCAAAAGCCCACTGCGGGAAGGCAAAGAACGTTACAGAGACTCGAGAGTGAAAGAGTGAGTGCATCTTCATCCCTCTCTTTTCTCTCCTTCGCGCTGCGATACAGGTAACCTCAAGCACCAGTGCAACCAGCGACGACTGCCCTTAGAGCACCTGGGAGGTTCTCTGCAAGTTCTACAAACCAGACACTGAAAAACAGAGCTAAGGCATCCTTTAAGCTCGGTGGGTTTTGGAGCTCTTGGTGTTTTGCACAAGTCCAGGTAAGGGAAGCTAGCCTTATTTCCAACGAAAATCCTTATATTCGATGATTAAGATGATGGGGGCGACGTGGTTGTCGGTTTTTCAACTGTTAGTGTACAACCCTCTGTTTTTGAACGAGATCGCTGGTTTTGGCGTTGTTTTTCGAACTCCCCTGTTTTGTGTTGTTTGAAGCTGTTTGAGATTTAAATGTGATATTCGAAAATATGAACCATGAAATGATTGTTGTTGTGATTGGAATTATTCATTTAAGTGTTATATGATGTGTGGAATGTCGTGAATGTGGGATCAAGACATAGTATTTTCAGGAAAGGAAATACCGTGTTGAGATTTGGTTATGAAGTGTATTGATCTGTGAGTATCCTGTGAATGAGGCGATCCTGACTCTGCTGAGATAATGGAATCACATAGAGGAAGTTATCCAGTTGGTGAGAGTCGAAGGAGGTTCATATGAATGGGTGAGTCGTGTGAAAAAGAACGAGCTCGGCCTGTTATATGGATTAACCCTGTCATACTGTGAGAGTGATGAATTGAGAACGAGTTCGTGTTGATGCGCATGGCTATGGAAACATTACAGCAATGAAGTATGACAGGTGCATGTCTCTGGATGCTAAGTTCAACGCACGAGTCTTCCGGAAGTAGTGTCAAGTCTCTTGTGTGATGAGTCAGTGGAAGTCTGACGTGTGAAATGAGAAACATTGTATTGATAGACACTTGATGAATTTTGTGATTTTAACGACCTTTGAGGAATTGTGCATTATGTGTTTTAGTTGATGGTTTACGTGGGTGTCTTTAATTTGTTTCATCTTGATTTTTTTAAAGTATAATATCTAAACTCTCTCTCAAATGTCTAGCTTACCCTGTGGTGTTTCTGTTGGTGTTGTGTTTGGCTCTTTCTTAAACCTGTGATGATCGTGTATAATTTACACAGGAGCAGATGATGTTGCAGGGAGCAGAGCTCCTCAGTGAGTGGTCGCCGGAAGGAGATCGCCTGTTTCTACTACTGTTAGGCGATCACCCTTTTGCTGTCTTCTGATAGGAGATCGCCCTCTTCTGATAGGAGATCGGCCTCTTCCGATAGGAGATCGCCTGCCTTGCTATTTTACTGTATTTTATTTGAGTTTAAGTTTTTTGGAAAATTTGACCGATTATGTATTAAACTCCCTGTGAGGAGAAAACTTCATTACATATATATAATTTGGTCCTCTTCAATCTATTTGTCACCTTTATTTTCATTATATAAATATGAATAGTATTTGGCGGGATGTTACACTTCGGGGTCCCAGGAAGGCGACCAGCAGCATGAACTCCCTGTGTTTGGGGAGGTGAGGTGATGGAAGAGGCTACACTGGGGGGGCTCCCAGAGCTGAAGCGGAAGGCATGATCGCCCCACGTGTGTGCATCGCCAGGGCGGTCATCGCCAGTTAAAGGAGACCCCATCCAGAGTGGTTGAGACGTTGGAGAATGGAGCTTGTCGGCTGGCGACTCTGGACGTAACGACTATTCCCAGAACCCAGGATGCTACACGCTTCTTTCCTGCTTTCGTTAAGTTGTAAAGTAGATGCGCTATCGCGCTGTACACACACTTAGTGTATTAAACAGTTGAGCAGATCAGGGGCACTCTTTTTAACGATGCCACCCAATAAAAGATTTTCAGTACATAAAGTGTGCGAGTGTTCCCAGTTTAAAGTTCCCCTTGCCCCAGGTGCAAGAACAGGTGATCGGTGGTGAGTTACCAAGTGGCCACCACCCGCAGATCAGCCCCCAGATAAGCGCTGGGATGTAGAGCGCGATCAGCCATCAATGCATGCAGACCGCGATCAGCTGTCGGTGTATGTAGAGAGTGAGTACTCGGTCGGTGCACGGTCATCGGTGTCTTGCTAACACGTGTTAAGCTGGGACCCAAGTTCCCAGCTAGAGCGTTAAGCATGCACCTCGTATGATTCCAGAAGAAGAGGTCCTCGCCGGTCGGGACGTCGGTGAACGCGCGATGAGGCAATGCAGGTAGGGCGCGCCCAGTGTGTGCGCTTATACAGCCACGCCTGGCGCCCCCCTGGGAGCGTGCACCCATGAGAAAGTCCTCACCTCTGCTTTATACAGCAAGGTTGAGGCGAGAGAAAGTCCTCTTCCTTTGCTTTTTACAGCAAGGTTGAGGCAACAGAGAAAGTCCTCACCTCTGCTTTATACAGCAAGGTTGAGGCGAGAGAAAATCCTCTTCCTTTGCTTTTTACAGCAAGGTTGAGGCAATAGAGAAAGTCCTCTTCCTCTGCTTTATACAGCAAGGTTGAGGCAAGAGAAAGTCCTCTTCCTCTGCTTTATACAGCAAGGTTGAGGCCAGAGGAAGTCCTCCTTGCCTTTGAGCAAGTGCAGGCGAGAACAGAGGAAGTCCTCCTTGCCCTTGAGCAAGTGCAGGCGAGAACAGAGGAAGTCCTCCTTGCCTTTGAGCAAGTGTAGGCAACAGAGGAAGACCTCCTTGCCTTTGAGCAAGTGCAGGCACCAGAGGAAGACCTCCTTGCCTTTGAGCAAGTGCAGGCACCAGAGGAAGTCCTCCTTGCCTTTGAGCAAGTGCAGGCACCAGAGGAAGTCCTCCTTGCCTTTGAGCAAGTGCAGGCACCAGAGGAAGTCCTCTTTGCCCTTGAGCAAGTGCAGGTGAGAACAGAGGAAGTCCTCCTTGCCCTTGAGCAAGTGCAGGCGAGAACAGAGGAAGTCCTCCTTGCCCTTGAGCAAGTGCAGGCGAGAACAGAGGAAGTCCTCCTTGCCTTTGAGCAAGTGTAGGCAACAGAGGAAGACCTCCTTGCCTTTGAGCGAGTGTAGGCGAGAAAGAAGAAAGTCCTCCCTCGACTTTGTACAGCGAGGTGCGAGTGAAAGTCCTCACCTCGACTTTGTACAGCGAGGCTGAGGCAAGAGAGAAAGTCCTCTCCCTTTGCTTCTTACAGCAAGGTTGAGGCGAGAGAACCAAGTCCTCACCTCGACTTTGTACAGCGAGGCTGAGGCATGAGGAAAAGTCCTCTTCCCTTTGCTTTTTACAGCAAGGTTGAGGCGAGAGAACCAAGTCCTCACCTCGACTTTGTACAGCGAGGCTGAGGCATGAGGAAAAGTCCTCTTCCCTTTGCTTTTTACAGCAAGGTTGAGGCAAGAGAGCCAAGTCCCTTCCCTCTGCTTTTTACAGCGACGCTGAGGTGAGAGAAGCAAGACCTCACCCAAGACTTCTTACAGCAAGGTTGGGACAAGAGGGGTCATCGAGAAGCACTTTTCTTCCCCAAAACACAGGCGTCATAGTTGGTGTTCAGACCCTCTACGCACTCAGCGCTGGTGTGGCAGAGAAGTGCAGCGAAGCCAGAAGCGCGATGACTGATCGGTGGTGCGCTAACATGCTAGTCGGTGGTCGGTGGTAGAAGCAACTTCTGCTGCGTGAAGCCGAAGCGTTTAGGCCCGTTAAGTCAGTCATCCAGCACAAAGTTATGTTGAAGGCAATGCTAAGGCAACAGTTAGCCGCGATCAAGTCAGAGGCCAAGTTTGAGGGGTTGCAGGTAGATCGCGCTAAAGCCTAAGCTAGTTAACAATTAGTCACATGCAGAGAGTTAAAGAGAAGAAACATAGCGAACTCCAGCGCGTTTGAGAAGAAGAAAACAGAGAAGGTGAATCTCTAGATGATCCAGAGAGATGCTTTGAATGTTTGAAGGCGAAGAAGAAGGGATGAAACAGTGTTAGTACCAGAGTGTGCACTCCTGTAGACCGCCAGAAGACGATTTCTTAGTCTCTTCGCTGAGAACAAGTTCACAGCTCGAGACTGGGGGGCTTGTGTTCCGGTCGGTCATCGGTAGTCGATGACATCAGCAGCAGTTGACCACGTGGACCATTCACAGGTAACACGTGGTAGAGGATAGCAGGCGAATCAGGGAGGCGATCACTCAGAATGGTAATCGCCTCTCGCCTGTGATGATGAGTAATCGCCTATCGCCTTGAGGATGAGTAGTCGGTCATCGCCGGTAAGATCAGTAATCGCCCAGATTGCACATGATCGCCGTGTGTTAAGGTTGGGAGATCAGGTGGTCAGAAAGTCGCCGAAAGAGCACATCGCCGGGTGTTTTGAGAAGACTTGCCATGCACTTGTTGTATGGTCTAAGTACAGAGGATAAGTGGCATATCTGCCACCATGTGTAGTGTGAGCTGCAATGCCCAGGGTTAACCAGCTCGCCATGTTAAGGTTGCGCCCAGAGTAACCTGTATACTAAGCTACTCCCTGTGTGGATAACTTAGTCGCAGGGGCACAGTGGAAGTAACGTTTCAGCTGCAGACACTCCAGATGATGACACGTGTACGACTAGACGTTATCCACGTGTCAAGAGGAATAACCGTCAGGAGAGAGAAAAACTCAGGTATATAAGCGAAACTCTTAACGAATTAAGGGAAGTTTTTACAGATTCTCATAGCTCACACATCTGAGAGTTTCAGTCACACACGGGTCTCACAGAGAGATTCAGATATAGTTTTAGTGTTCCTATTACCTGACTTGAGTGTCGGAGCTACAACGGCCGCTAGACGCGCCGTCTGTGTGTTTTGCAGGCAGCGTTTGGAGTTCCGGCGGTGGTTCTTGGAGTGTTCCTGCAGAACAGAGGGCTAGACGAAGGAGTGACGAGGCAGTCCTCCACGTTCGAGTCAAGCGGCGGGATCAGTAACATAATGGGAGGATGAACCTTCAGCAAGGTGTGACATCGGTGACCAGAGTAAGGCGATGTGTTCTCGTCACCCACAAGGGCGATAAGAGATCGCCAACAGGATGAGAGGAACATTGGTCATCAACCAGGATGGGAGACACATCAGTGGTCTGCCAGGGTGAGACATCGGTGGTCTGCCAGGGTGAGACATCGGTTGTCTGCCAGGGTGAGACATCGGTGGTCCTCCAGGGTGAGACATCGGTTATCTGCCAGGATGAGGAATCAGTCGTCTGTCAGGAAGAGGAATCAGTCATCACCGGGATGAGGCATATCAGTCATCGCTGGTATGAGAGACACATCGGTCGTCTTCCAGGGAGAGACATCGATCGTCCGCCAGGAGTAGTTATCGGTGGAAGGTTATCGCGCGATGTTGAGTTTCACATAGATAAGGTGGGACCCAGGCTCCCAGCATGAGACGTCCTGCACGCGCGACACGTAGACAAAAAGGGTGGTTCAGAATAGTGACATCAGAGAGTTTGGCACGCGTGGTCGTACTGTTCAGGGAAGCGTGCACGCAAACTTCCCTGCAGAGTGGGTGGTGGCAGCGACTTTTGGGGACAAGTTGGTTTAGATTCAAAAACCCACTTCTGAGAGGCAAAGAACGTTGCAGTGGTTCAAGAGTGAGTTTACCTTCATCCTTCTCTTTTCTCTCCTTCGCGCTGCGATTCAGGCATCCTCAAGCACCAGTGCGACGAGCGACGACTGCCCTTGGAGCACCTGGGAGGTTCTCTGCAAGTTCTCCAAACCAGACGCTAAAACAGAGCTAAGGCACCTTTAAGCTCGGTGGGTTTTGGAACTCTTGGTGTTTTGCGCAAGCTCAGGTAAGGGAAGCTAGCCTTATTTCTAACGAAAACCTTATATTAGATGATTGAGATGATGGGGCGACGTGGTCACCGGTTTTCAACTGTTATTGCATAATCCTCTGTTTTTGGACGAGATCGCCAGTTTTGGCGTTGTTTTTCGAACTCCCCTGTTTTTGGTGTTGTTTGAAACTGTTTGAGATTTAAATGTGATATTCGAAAATCTGAACCTTGGAATGAGTTTTGCTGTGACTGGAATCGTTCATTAAGTGTTGTATGATGTGTTGAATGTTGTGAATGTGGGATCAAGGCATAGTATTTTCAGGAAAGAAAATACCGTGTAAGATCGTGTGTAATGTGCATTGACTAGGGACTTGTCTAGAAGGAGATATCCTGACTCTGCTGATATAATGGAATCACATAGATGAAGTTATTCAGTTGTGGAGAGTCGAAGGAGGTTCATATGTATGGGTAAGTTGTTTGAAAGAGAACGAGCTTGACCTGTTATATGAATTAACCCTGTCATACCGGGAGAGTGATGATATTGAGATTATGTATGCGCATGGCTGTGTGGATTTCACAGCGACCCTGTGTGGATTTCACAGTGGTGTGGTATGACAGGTGCAGATCTCTGGGTCTGAGTCAACGCACGAGTCTTCCGGAAGTAGAGTCATGTGTCTATATGTTATGAGTCAGTGGAAAGTCTGACGTGTGAACCATGAATATTGAAAGTAGCGAATAGACACTTGACGAGTTTGTGGAATATGGGAATGTTGACGGTTGAAATTGATATGGATTATGAATGGTGTGAAGATTTATGTTTTCTATTGATTTAAAGTTTCATATTTAAAGTTTTTAAAACATCTACCTTACCCTTTTATTTGATATTGTGATTGCTTTCTTAAACCTGTGATGATCGTGTATTTTTGCACGGGAGCAGTGAGTGGTCGCCGGAAGGAGATCGCCCGGTTCTGTTTCTGTTAGGCGATCACCCTTTTTCTGTTGTCTGACAAGAGATCGCCCTTTTCTGATAGGAGATCGCCTGTTTGTCTTTTTGCTGTATTTTGTTTAAGTTTTGGAAATTGACCTGTTCTCGCCGGTTGACCCGCCTGTCGGTTGACTCACGACACTCACACGCCTCCTTCCTCACGTCGATATGTGCTTGGTTCTTTCGAAGCAATCTGCACCTGCAAAAGAGAAAGGGGGCGCCCTAGAGGCCGTTTGCACTCCGACGCTCAAGTCAGTGTAGGGCAAGCAACACCAATTGTATTGAGTTTCTCTCTGTGTGTTTAGGTCTAGAAACTGCGTACCTTTGTGAAGTATTTTACTGTCCCTTATATAGTCTAGGGTTTACTACGCCGCTAGCCCTAATTAGGGTTTACTGCGCTGCTAGCCATATTTAGGGTTTACCGGAATACCCTTGCGCCGCTATCACCCAATCTTAGGGTAATCTAGCACATAAGGTTTCCTTCTCTGGAGTGCAAACTTTAACAGGGTGACCACCTGGGTGCCTCCTTGTGCACCTAGTCTCTGGGGCCACCTGTTCTGGGAGTGCCTTCACTGTTCACGTGCCATGCATGTAGCTTCACTGGGAAAACCCTAGTTCTGGTGAGTACTTGTCCCCTCAGGACTGTACACCTAACTGTGCTCTCCCTGCTACCCGCATAGGCTCTTCGTGATCCAGGCCTCTCCCTACCTCTGGGTATTTAACTGGTCATTGGCCCACTCTGGGAACCAAGACCGATGTCACCTCGCCACACTCTGTTGCCGAGGACTCCTCAACCTGCGGAATGACGAAGACACATCAGCCCTTTTTGGTGTTCGTCACGCTCTCTCTGTAGGCTGATGACTAATCACCCCACTCTGTAGGCTGATGACTCATCACCCCTTTCTTTAGGCTGATGACTAATCACCCCTTTCTGTTCAATACCCCCTGCGGGGTCCACTCCACGTGGCTTTGGCCCATGCTATGGGACCCAGCTGACGTCCGAGGACTGGTCAGTACACAAGCCCCCCAGTCTCAAGCTGTTAACTTGTTTCAGCGAAGAGACTAAGTGATGGGCCCGGGCGACCTACGTGGCTTTGCGCGTAAGGACATGAGTAGCGCGCTGAAGGGACATCTCACCACCTTGTCATCGCCCACATCTCTTACCCTCTGAGGACTTCATTGGTGAGCTCTCTGCTCGAATTGAGGACTTCTTTCTCGACAAAGAGGTGTTAATCCCCTTCTTCCTGATAACCTTGCACCGATGACCGATCGGTGCTTCATTACTTCTCGCGCTCTGCTGTCAAGCGCTCATCTAGGCACTGATCTGTCGGTGGTGGTCACTTTAGCAACTGACCACCGATCACCGTTCTGAGTGATCTCCCCTCTGATTCACCTACTATCTTCTACCACCTGTCACCCTGTGAATGGTCCACGTGGTCATTTGCTGCTGACGTCATCGACTAGCTGACCGACCGGATCACAAGCCCCCCAGTCTCGAGCTGTGAACTCGTTCTCAGCGAAGAGACTAAGTGGTCGAATGCAAGATCATTCCTCCTCCTTGAGCTTCTCCCTCTGCAACTTCTTCTTTTCTGTGTAATTTCTCTTTCTGCTTCATAACTTGTCTAAACCTTTTAGCTGTAAAGGCTCACTGCATTGACTTCAATATGAATGAAATCTTTGCTCCTGCTGCATGTCCCTTTCCATTTTTAACTCTCTGCATGTGACTCAGCATTGTCTTTAACAACTTTATGCATAACTTCATGCTGGACGACTGACTTGAAGGGCCTAAATGCTTCGGCTTCTCGCAGCAGAACTTGCTTCTACCACCGACCACCGACTAGCATGTTAGTGCACCACCGATCAGTCATCGCGCTTCAGGCTTTGCTTTACTTCTCTGTTACTCCAGCGCTAAGCACATAGAGGGCCTGAGCGCCAAAGATGATGCTTGTGTTTTGGGGAAGAAAAGTGCTTCTCGATGACCTTTCTTGCCTCAGCCTCGCTGTAAGAAGTCGAGGTGAGGTCTTTCTCCTCTCGCCTCAGCCTCGCTGTACAAAGTCGAGGTGAGGTCTTTCTGCTCTCGCCTCAGCCTTGCTGTACAAAGTCGAGGGTGAGGTCTTTCTTATCTCGCCTCAGCCTCGCTGTACAAAGTCGAGGTGAGGACTTTCTTAACTCGCCCCAGCCTCGCTATACAAAGTCGAGGTGAGGACTTTCTTATCTGGCCTCAGCCTCGCTGTACAAAGTCGAGGTGAGGACTTTCTTATCTGGTGAACCTTGCTGTTCACGTTGGGTGTTCTCACTCGAAGGGGAGGTGTTCTCGACGAACCTACCTTCCCGCTTACGAGACCTCTAACCCCAAGTGACAGGTTCAATCTTGCCTCGCATCGCTCACAGGCGAGGGAGGACTTAACTGGTGAACCTGGCTGTTCACGTTAGGCGTTCTCACTCGAAGGGGAGGTGTTCTTGATGAACCTACCTTCCCGCTTGCGAGACCTCTAACCCCCAAGTGACAGGTTCGATCTTGCCTTGCATCGCTCACAGGCGAGGGAGGACTTAACTGACCTCACATCGCTCATAGGCGAGGAGGATTTATCTGGGCGAACCCTTCTGTTCACGTTGGAAGTTCTCACTCGGAATGGAGGTGTTCTCTATGAACCTACCTCTCCACTCACGAGACCTCTAACCCCAAGTGACAGGTTCTATCTCGCCTCAACCTCGCTGTAAGAGTCGAGGGAAGAGGACTTTTCTCTCGCCTCAACCTTGCTGTAAGAAGCAGAGGAAAAAGACTTATCTCTTGCCTCAACCTTGCTGTAAGAAGCAGAGGAAAAGGACTTTTCTCTCGCCTCAACCTTGCTGTAAGAAGCAGAGGAAGAGGACTTTTCTCTCGCCTCAACCTTGCTGTAAGAAGAAGAGGAAGAGGACTTTTCTCTACTGTTCTCCGAGTGGGTGCATGCTCCCAGGAGAGCACCTGGTGTGGCTGGTCTGAGTGCACTCGCCAGGCGCATCCTGCCTGCATGGCCTCATCACACTGTTTCATGCCCGTTCCCACCGGCGAGGAGCTCTTCTTCTGGAATCATGCGATGTGTATGCGTAACGCTCTCGCTGGGAGCTTGCGTCCCAGCTTAACACGTATTGGCAAGACCCCGATGACCATGCGCCAATGAGTGATCGTGCTCTGTACGTGGCGGCAACAGATAGCGTCCTCATGCGGCGATGTCTGATCGTGCTTTCACGGGGTGATGACTGATCGTGCTTTAACAGGGCGATGAGTGATCGTGCTTTCACAGGGCGATGACTGATCATGCGATGAATAACCACCGATGACTTCTCGCACTCTGCTCCCAGGCGCTTGTCCAGGCGCTGATCTGTAGGTGGTCACTTGGTACTGACCACTTATCACCTGCACTTGCGCTTGGGGCAAGGGGAACTTTAAACTAGAAAACACATACTTACTTTATGTACTAAAGTCTTTTTTTTTTTATTGGGTGGCCTCGTTAAAAACCCTCCTTAGGGAAAAGAGTGCCCCCTGGTGTATTCAACTATTTACAGTGTATAGCGCGAGAATGCATCTACTTTACAACTTAACTAGGTGTATATATGCTGGGTCTCCTTTCATTGGCGATGACCGACCTCACGAGTAGCGATCATGCCCTCTGCTTCAGCTTCCCCTCGAGCTACCTGGGAGCCCCCCTAGCGTAGCTCCCTCCATCACCTGATTTCCCCGTGCACAGGGATCTCATGCTGCTGGTCACCTGCTTGGGACCCCGAAGCGCGATCACCTTGCGGCTCCCTCAGGTAATCGGTTAGGAAACCTGTTTTCACCAACTCAGCAAGTTGATGCCCCAGCGCCAGGCAGGTGTAGAGTGTGTGTCCATAAGCCTGATGGAATTCACACCAGTCATCCTTCCTACTTCCAAGCACCTTGTCAGTTTTCTGTGGTACTCGGAGTCTTGCAGCTACAGCGGGAATTGTAATCAGCTCCGCCAACTCTATCGTGAAATCATACCTGGGGGGTGCATTGTTCTCCCTTGCACGCCCCCTGCCCTGATCCTTCCTGGGTGTGTAGGGGCGAGACCTGCCCTGCGCTTTCTTCCCTTCTCTGGCCTCATGCACCCATGCGTGTCGCTGCTGCTTCCCCTGTCCTTCGCTCGGCTTGGGCGGTGCAGCACTGCTTTTCTTCTCAGAGACCTGCGTCTCCGCTACAATATGCGCCACCACGCGTCGCTGAATCTCAGCGAAGGTGGCAGGGTGGTCTCTGATGAGCGATTCACTGAAAAAACCTGGTAGCACACCTTTCTTGAATGCATGCACCAGCATGTCCTCATCTTTGCTGGGCAACCTTACTACCTGCGCACCAAAACGGTTGAGGTAGTCCTTCAACAACTCCCCCTGGTACTGGCGCACGTCGAACAGGTCGTAGGACATCATCGGTGGCGCTCTATTGACGATGTACTTGTAACATCCCGCCAAAAACCTTTTCTTATTTATATAATAGAATAAAGCGTAGATATTAAATTTATAAAATCAACATATGTATTAGATATTGAAAATACATCATCCCGTACATCGTATTCAAAAAGAGACGTCCCTCTTATAGGGTTTTAATACATTCCATCAATTGTTTCGAAATAAAGACCAATTACAGCATGAAAAGGACAAAACAGGCGATCTGCTATCAGAACAGAAAACAGGCGATCACCACGTAGAGACAGAGACAGGCGATCTTCTCCCAGCGACCACTCACTGAGGAGATCTACTCCCTGGAAGATCATCTGCTCCCGTGTAAAATACACGATCATCACAGTTTTAAGAGGAAACAACCACATAACAATACAAAGGGTAAGCTAGATATTTTTACACTTTAAATTATGAACTGGACAACGAACGTAGATCATCCTTTTTAAACATTCACAAAAAGTCCATCACTTTCTCATTCATATCACACAGCCATCAAGAAATCACATATTTCACAATTCCTCAAAAGTCTTTCAATTCACATAATGCATCAAGTGTCTATCAATTTCAATGTTCCTCATTTCTCACGTCAGACTTCCACTGACTCATCACACAAGACACTTGACACTACTTCCGGAAGACTCATGCGTTGAACTTAGCATCCAGAGACATGCACCTGTCATACTAAACCACTGTGAAATCACACACATTCACAGGGGCGCCGTGAAATCACACACATTCACAAGCGTATAAATGAATCTCAATATCATCACTATCCTAGCATGACAGGGTTAATTCATATAACAGGCCGAGCTCATTCTTTTTCACACGACTCACCCATTTATATGAACCTCCTTCGACTCTCACCAACTGAATAACTTCCTCTATGTGATTCCATTATCTCAGCAGAGTCAGGATCGCCTCATTCACAGGATACTCACAGATCAATACACTTCATAACCAAATCTCAACACGATATTTCCTTTCCTGAAAATACTATGTCTTGATCCCACATTCACGACATTCCACACATCATATAACACGTAAATGAATGATTCCAATCACAACCACAATCATTCCATGGTTCATATTTTCGAATATCACATTTAAATCTCAAACAGTTTCAAACAACACAAAAACAGGGGAGTTCGAAAAACAACGCCAAAACCGGCCATCACGTCCAAAACAGGGGATTCGAAATCTGGGTTTAAAACCGGCGATCACGTCGCCCAAACACATAGAACAGAGCATCACGAAAAAGAATATGAAACCGGCGACCACGTCGCCCTCACTTCAGAAACAGCAAATCTACGGCTTTCATTGAAAATAAAGCTAGCTTCCCTTACCTGGACTTGCGCAAAACACCAAGAGCTCCAAAACCCACCGAGCTTAAAGGATGCCTTGGCTCTGTTTTAGCGTCTGGTTTGTGGAACTTGCAGAGAACCTCCCAGGTGCTCCAAGGGCAGTCGTCGCTCGTCGCACTGGTGCTTGAGGATGCCTGAATCGCAGCGCGAAGGAGAGAAAAGAGAAGGATGAAGATGCACTCCCTCTTTCACTCTTGAGTCACTGCCACGTTCTTTGCCTCCTCGCAGTGGGTTTTTGAATCCAAGCCTACTTGTCTACGCATGCTGCTGACACCACCCCCTCTGCAAGAAAGCCAGAGTGTACGTTTCACTGAACAGTACGACCACGGTTGTCTTCTTGTGCATGCCAACCACTTCCCTGAACAGTACAACCGCGAGTGTCTCTTGTGCATGCCAACTTTCTGATGTCACTATTCTGAACCACCCTTTTTGTCTACGTGTCGCGCGTGCAGTACGTCTGATGCTGCGGGCCTGGGTCCCACCTTATCTGCGTGAAACTCGACATCGCGCGATAACCTTCCACCGATGACCGCTCGCGCGATGACTATCCATCGAGGCCACATCCTGGAGGACGACCGATGTGTCACCCTGGAGGACCACCGATGTCTCACACTGGCAGACAACCGATGTCCACCCTGGAGGACCACCGATGTCTCACACTGGCAGACAACCGATGTCCCACCCTGGAGGATCACCGATGTCTCATCCTGGCAGACCACCGATGTCCCTCCCATCCTGGTTGATGACCGATGTTCCTCTCATGCTGTTGGCGATCTCTTATCGCCCTTGTGTGTGACGAGAACACATCGCCTTACTCTGCTCACCGATGTCACATCGTCACACCTTGCTGAAGGTTCATCCTCCCATCATGTTACGTCCAAGGTATCACCTCCAGATGACTTGGTGACGTCGGTAGCTTCACATTTCCAAGAGTAGATCAGCAGTACTCCTCGTGCTCCCATGCATGCAACACTAAGGATGACTTCTTATGCTCAAGCATAGAGCTTTGCATGCACAGCGTATCTAAGGCTTAACCCACACCTTGATACGTGTGGTTTTGTGGAACCCACACTGGTTGATCCAGTATCTTGACTACGTACTACGTGCAGTCCCGTCGATGACGTACACCATAGGCGATTGGCGGCCATGTCTCCTCTAGGCGACAGGCGATTATGTCCCAGAGAAGTCGGAGATCGCCTCCTTCTTCAATCACGGCGATCTCGTAGAAGACTTCTTAACTACACTTTTCTTCCTTTACTCTTCTTGATCCACACGTCATCCGACCGACCTCTACCAGCTGACCCCAGATCTTGGGCGACGTCCGAGGTCCAACTACTACGAAACTTCAATTACCAACTCTTTGTATTTTAAATAATAACATCCTCTGAAATTATTTAAGTCTAACACTTTTATTCCAATAACATTTTCTGGGTCCTTACAATCTCCCCAACAAGAAAAAATTTTCGTCCCCGAAAATTGAATTATAAGGAAAGGAGGTATGGATGGGCTTCTCTCATGGTTTCTTCTAATTCCCATGTTGAATCACCCGATCTTCACGTCGTCCACTTTCAATACGTGACTAGGGTCTGCAAGATACTTCCTTAGCTGTGATACGTGAAATACATTATGCAGGTTTGCTAATTGGGGAGGTGGGGCGATCTCATAAGCCACTGGACCGATCCTCCTCAGGATCTGATATGGCCCAACAAACTTAGGGGACAGCTTCTTTGATCTGATAGCTCGTCCTACACCCTTGGCTGGTGTCATTCTCGTAAAGACATGATCCCCAGCAGCAATCTCCAAAGGTCTTCTCCTCTGATCTGCATAGGACATCTGCCGACTTTGAGAAGCTTTCATTCTGCCTTGTGTAACATCCCGCCAAAATAATACATACATCCATGTATAATTGAAATTAAGTGTAACCAAATAATATTGAAGAGTGCAAAATAATATGTATTTATATATATATCAGAAATGAAGTTACTCCTCTTAGGGAGTTTAATACAACCAAATCAAATGTTTGCAAGATTTTACGAAAATAAAAGAAATGCAGTAAGACAGGCGGTCTCAAAAGAAAACGGCGATCTCCAACTTTAAAACGGCGATCTCTAACAGAAGACCTCAAAACGGGCGATCTTCTATCAGGACACGAAAACCGGCGATCACCACCGAGAGGTAGAAACCGGCGATCTCTCCCTCGGCGACCACTCACTAAGGAGCTCTCCTTCCTGGAAGATCATCTGCTCCCGTGTAACAATTACACGATCATCACAGTTTTTAAAGAGAACCAAGCACAACACCAAAGAAAACACCACAGGGTAAGCTAGACATTTTAAAGAGAGTTTAAATAGGAACATTAAAATTAAAGTAAGACAAGTTTCAAGATTATCCATGTAAAACGTAGAGCTGCTCATCCCTTCACCTGATCGCCCAAAAATCATAAAATTCACAACATTCCTCAGAATCATTCTATTTCACAATACAGCATCAAGTGTCTATCAATAATCAAGTTTCTCATTTCACATGTCAGACTTTCCACTGACTCACAACACAAGACACTTGACACTACTTCCGGATTGACTCGTGCGTTGAACTTAGTATCCAGAGACATGCACCTGTCATACTGCCCACTGTGGAATCTCACACATCCACAGGGTCGCCGTGAAATCTCACACATTCACAAGCATACGATGAATCTCAACACATCACCATACAGCATGACAAGGTTAATTCGTATAACAGTCGAGCCCATTCTTTTTCAAACTACTCGCCCATTCATACGAACCTCCTTCGACTCTCACCAACTGAATAACTTCATCTACGTGATTCCATTATCTCAGCAGAGTCAGGATCGTCTCATTAACAGGTTACTCACTGATCAATGCACTTTCCTAACCAATCTCAACACGGTATTTCCTTTCCTGAAAATACTATGCCTCGATCCCACATTCACAGCATTCAACACATCATACCACTCAAGTAAATGATTCAAATCACATCAACAAACATTTCAAAGCTTCAGATCTTCGAATATCTCATGTAAATCTCAAGTAGTTTCAAAACAACATCAAAAACAGAGATTTCGTAAAACAGCGCCAAAACCGGCGATCTAGTTCAAAAACATGGTATTTCAAAGGCTATGTTTAAAACCGGCGACCACGTCGCCCAAGCACACAAACCAAGCATTTCACGAAGACAAAAGCGAAAACGGCGACCACGTCGCCCACACTTCAGAAAAAGCTACACTAAGGCTTGTATGGAAAAGAGGTCTAGCTTCCCTTACCCGGACTTGCGCAAACACTTAGAGTTCCGAAACCCAACAAAGCTTGAAGAACGCCTTGGCTCTGTTTTTTGCGTCTGGTTGAAGAACTTGCAGAGGACTGCCCAGGTGCTCTAATGGTGGCTGTCGCTCGTCGTACTCTCGTGTGAAGGTGTTAGAATCGCAGCGCGAAGGAGGCAACTGGAGGAGAAGGGAGGTAACTAACTCTTTCTCTCTTTGAAGGCTGCGACGTTTCTTGTTTCTCTCAGCAGTGGGTCTTCTGCATCTTAAACCAACTTATCCACCAAAAGCAGCTGCCACCACCCACTCTGCAGAGAAGTCTGAGAACCACTGCCCTGAACAGTACGACCACTGTTGTCTCTGGTGCATGCCAACCACTGCTCTGAACAGTACTGCCACTGTTTGTCGCTTGTGCATGCCATCCACTGCTCTGAACAGTACTGCCACTGTTTGTCGCTTGTGCATGCCAGCGGCTGATCTGAACAGTACGACCGCGAGTGTTTCCTGCGCATGCCAACATTCTGATGTCACTGTTCTGAACCAACGCTTTTTGCCTACGTGTCTCGCGTGCCGCGCGTCTCATGCTGGAAATCTGGGTCCCACGTTCTCTGTGTGTACTCAACGTCGCGCTATGACCTCTCGCGCGAAGACTCTCGACCGATGACCTCTCGCGCGAAGTGTAACATCCCACCAAATACATTTCATATTTATATAATATAAATGAAGATAAACAAGTATTTTGAAATAAACATAATCATATATATATAATGGAGTTTCTCCTCATCGGGAGTTTAATACACAAACTGTGAATCTTTCCAAAAAAAACTTAACCAAAAATACAACAAAAGACAAATCGGGCGATATGCAAAAAAAGGGCGATCTCCTAGTCAATCAGGTGATCTCCTATCAGACCGGCGATCTCACTTTCCTGCAACGTCATCTGCTCCCGTGTAAATCATACACGATCATCACAAGTTTTAAGAAGAACATCCACAAACGAAAACGCAGGGTAAGCTAGACAGTTTTAAAAGAGAATTTAGATATGAACTTTAAAATCAAGATAAATTAATTTAAGGCACCCACGTAAAAACATCAGCTTTCTCATTCTTCCCACATACCATCAAGTAAAAACCCACATTTCACAAGTCCTCAAGAGTAGTTCATATCACGCAGTGCAGCAAGTGTCTATCCACATACAGTGTTCCTCATTTCTCACGTCAGGTTTTCCACTGACTCACAATACATAGACACAAGACACTAATTCCGGAATACTCGTGCATTGATTAGACTCAGAGATCTGCACCTGTCATATTGCCCACTGTGGAATCTCACACATCCACAGGGTCGCCGTGAAATCTCTCACATTCATCAGCGTATAATGAATCTCACACATCACCATACAGCATGACAGGGTTAATCCACGCAAAACAGGTCGGTTTGTTCTCTTTCAAACAACCCACCCATACAGGTGAACCTCCTTCGACTCTCAACAACTGATTAACTTCCTCTACGTGAGTCCATTACCTCAGCAGAGTCAGGATATCTCGTTCTTAATCACCGATCAATGCACCTACTACAAGATCTTACACGGTATTTTCTTTCCTGAAAATACTATGCCTCGACCTCACACTCACCACATCCAACACATCATACCATTTAAATAAATCATTCAAATCACATCAACAACCATTTCAAAGCTTCAGATCTTCGAATATCTCATGTAAATCTCAAGTAGTTTCAAAACAGTATCAAAAACAGAGGAGTTCGTAAAACAGCGCCAAAACCGGCGATCTAGTTCAAAAACAGAGTGTTTCGAAGATTGTATATAAAACCGGCGACCTCGTCGCCCAAGCACACAAACAGAGCATTTTACGCAGATGAAAACGAAAATGGCGACCACGTCGCCCTCATTTCAGAAGATAGCTAAACTATGGCTCGTATGGAAAAGAGGTCCAGCTTCCCTTACCTGGACTTGCGCAAACACCAGGAGTTCCGAAATCCACGAGCTTCGAGGATGCCTTAAGCTCTTGCAGAGAATTCCCCAGGTGCTCTAAGGGCAAACGTCGAACTGGTGCTTGAGGATGCCTGGAAAACGCAGCGCGAAGGGGAGAAAGGAGGAGGATGGAGATAGTCTCGCTCTTTCACTCTTGGGTCACTTGTAACGCTCTTTGCCTCCTCTCAGTGGGTTTTGATCCCAACCATACCTGTCCTCGTATACTGCTGCCCTCCCCTTTTTCTGCAAAAGCCTGGGCGTACGTTCCTCTGAACAGTACGACCCCGGTTGTCTTTTGTGCATGCAAACCACTGCTCTGAACAGTACTACCACTGTTGTCTCTGGTGCATGCCAACCACTGCTCTGAACAGTACTGCCACTGTTTGTCGCTTGTGCATGCCAGCCACTGCTCTGAACAGTACGACCGTGAGTGTCTCCCGCGCATGCCAACATTCTGATGTCACTATTCTGAACCACCCTTTTCGTCTACGTGGCGCGCGTGCAGAACGTCTCATGCTGGATGTCTGGGTCCCACGTTCTCTGTGTATAACTTAACGTAGCGCGATGACCTTTCGCCGATGACTACCAGCTCGAAGAGAAACCTCTGATGACCTCTCGCGCGAAGACGATCCACCGATGACCTCGCGCGAAGACTACCACCGATGACCTCGCGCGAAGACTACCACCGATGACCTCGCGCGAAGACTACCACCGATGACCTCTTCCTGGCGAACGACCGATGTCTTCCTCTAGGAGACAACCGATGTCTTCCCTGGCGACGCCCTCATAACTCTCGCGCCTTGGCCACGTCCACATGCATCGCGCCCTGGCAATGCCCGCGTGCCTCGCGTCCGCGCGATGCCCGCATGCCCCTCGCGCCCGCGCGATGCCTGCATGCCTCTCACGCCCGCGAGATGCCTGCATGCCTCTCACGCCCGCGCGATGCCTGCATGCCTCTCGCGCCCGCGCGATGCCTGCATGCCTCTCGCGTCCGCGCGATGCCTGCATGCCTCTCGCGCCCGCGCGATGCCTGCATGCCTCTCGCGTCCGCGCGATGCCTGCATGCCTCTCGCGCCCGCGCGATGTCCACCTGGCGCTCATGTGCAGCAGGCGACCGGCGACCTCGTAGACTTCTAAACTTAACTTTTTCCTCCCTTTCTATTCTAAATAAAAACATACTTAGAATTTATTTAAAATATAACTCTTTTATTCCAATAAATTTTTCAGGTCCTTACACGAAGACTCTCGACCGATGACCTCTCGCGCGAAAACTCTCGACCGATGACTTCTCGCGCGAAGACTCTCGACCGATGACTCCTCGCGCGAAGACACCCCGCAGCATGCCTCGCGCCCTGCGATGCCCGATGACACTCGCCACTCCCCCCTGGAGGTTCTTCATTCCACTATGTTACATCCAAGGTATTCTCTCCACAAGGCTTGGTGACGTCGGTAGCTTCACACTTCCAAGAGTTGATTAGCACAAGTCCTCGTGCGCCCAAGCGTGTAACGTTAAGGATGATTCTCTTATGCTCAAGTATAGAGCTTCGCCTGCCCAGCGTATCCAAGGTTTAACCCACACCTTGATACGCGTGGCTTTTGGGACGTACCAGGGTTGATCCAACATTTTGGCTACACACTAAGTGTAGTTTCGGCGATTAGGTGTACTCTAGGCGACAGGCTACTAGGTACACACAGGCGATAGGCGTTCAAGCATAAGCTAGGCGATAGGCGTTCAAGTGCCAGAGAAGTTGGAGATCGCCTACCCGCTTAATAACGGCGATCTCGTAGGCTTCTCAGCTATACATTCCTTCCTTTATATTTAAATAAACACGTGCTTCGAATTTATTTATAATATAACACTTTTATTCCAATATAAACTTCTAGGTTCTTACATTCTCCCCATCAAGAAAAATTTTCGTCCTCGAAAATTGGGTTACAAGGAAGGAGGTAAGGATATGCTTCTCTCATGGTTTCTTCAAATTCCCATGGTGAATCACCCGATCTTCACGTTGTCCACTCCCAACACGTGAGTAGGGTCTGCAAGGGACTTCCTTAGCTATGATACGTGGAATACATTATGTAGACTTGCTAATTGGGGAGGTGGGGCGATCTCATAAGCCACTAGACTTATCCTCCTTAAGATCTGATATGGCCCAACAAACTTAGGGGACAGCTTCTTTGATCTGATCGCCTACCCTACACCCTTGGCTGGTGTCCCCCTTCATAAAGACATGACCCCAGCAGCAACCTCCAAAGGTCTTCTCCTCTGCTCTGCCTAGGACATTTGCTGACCTTAAGAAACTTTTATTCTGTCCTGTATCAGATTCACCCTCTCGGTGATCTATTGAACCAACTCTTCCTACCTCAATACTTCATCAAAATCCATTTTACATCCCTGTACATGGGATATGCTGCCCCATAGAGTGCCAACTCCAGCATTCACACTCTACTTCCAACCTTGAAGACTTTGTTGAACAAGTCTAGAACTAGGTCCTTAACGTAACCAGGACTAGCCCCTTTAGAGAAAGCGGGCAAGATCCCTTCATTGGGAGGAAAGGGGACAGCTGTCCACAACTCATGCCACCCCCTAGCGAACTCAAACTAGGGTCCGAAGTGTCCTTCTAGGAATCAACTCCTGCATCTTGATCAAATCATTCACCGACTTCTCAACTGCTGATCAAATTCCCACGCTCCCAAAAGGGACACTTTTTATTCATTACTCCGCTGCATAATTCTGTACCTTACAAAGACAAGGTTTCTGTTGCTGTTACCTTCCAAATTATTATTATGACCCCTTTTGCCAACTCGACTTCCTGTTCCCATTACGACCTTCTTCTTCAATGTATACGTTGGATGCATTGACGTCGGTTTCAGGTGCCTATCCAGAAGGCATACGAGAACGAACGCACCTCTGCCTCCAGAATCTCTTGCCTAAGGATAACTCTATTCTCCTTCTGTCCCAGATACCACAGGCTATTTCCACTCACAATCCCTTCCACACCCATCATTCTGAAATTTACTACATCTCTAGAAAGACTCGACATCATCATAACACGGCCTACCCTCATTTTTATCCACAGCCATATCCTCCTTCCCTTCTACATTCACAGGTCGATCTACATCTTATTTGCCAAAAACTTCGGAGGCTTACATTTTCGGAAGCCTTTTATCTCAACCCACCATTTCCATAATCCTCTTTCAAATCCCGGTCAGCCAAACAGCATCCATTCTGCGTGAAGCCTAAGCTAGAACCATCTCATGCTGTTTCATTGACATGAGCATCTTCTACGCTTCAAAAGAAAATTCCTTCCTTGGAATTTAACTCTGGTACTTCCCATGGTTACACATGCTTAAGCTTTAAACCCCCAGCCTCTTGCTTATTTACTCTCCATGACTTATACGTAACTGGGACTAAACCTTGGTACTGCCAAATCTAACTCACACTTGTTCCTTTCATTCCATCTACTACCACTGGGCATTCAGAGCAACCTAGGGAGGTCAAAACCTGTTTTTGAAGCAGGTGCAGAGGCCAATCGTTCAAACGACAGCTCCTCCACTATATGGCCCAAGCTCGGTTGCACACCGATTTGACACAAAAGAGTGTGTCTCTCCAGAATCAAACAAAACTATAACGTATCTATCAGCTATAAACAAGTATCTTGTACTAGATTACCTGATTGAGAGGCTTCCGCTCCAGACATGGCAAACACTCTCCCTCCTGTCTGAGGTCTGCTGCCTTCGTTCCTCAACTGCTGTGAATTAACGGGTTGAGTCATCCTTTTTCTGTTGGGACAATCTCTAGAAAGGTGCCCTATCTCTTGGCATGTGAAACACCTGGGTCTCCATGTTTGTTGTTGCTGAAACTGGAATGGCGCTGCTCCTGCCCTATGCTGGGGAGGTCTCGCATAAGGC
Organism: Phaseolus lunatus; assembly: GCA_013389735.1. Lineage (NCBI taxonomy): Eukaryota > Viridiplantae > Streptophyta > Magnoliopsida > Fabales > Fabaceae > Phaseolus > Phaseolus lunatus. The sequence continues at coordinate 21,941,420 of CM023863.1, read as the reverse complement.
TCATTCTGCTGCTGCTGAACCTTCACTTTCCTACTGGAGGAACCCCCTGGGTGGGACCTGATCACCCGCGAATCGCCCTTTTCCAGAGTCTCTACCATCTTCGCCTTCTCCACTAAGGCGTGAAATTCCCTGATGCACATCGGGGCTATGGTCCTCTTCAGCCCATGCCTCAGTCCTTCTTCAAATTTCCTACATCTCCAAGCCTCTGAGGTAGCTTGGGTATAAAACCGGGCGAGGTACTCAAACCGTGCAGCATAAGCATTCACTGACATCTCCCCCTGCTCCAATCTGAGGAATTCAGCTTCCTTGGCAAACCTTGCACTATCTGGAAAGTACTTCTCCAGAAACTTCACCCTGAAGCTCTCCCAGTCCATCACGTCCTCCCGGGCTTCCATCATCTGCTGAGTTCCCATCCACCAGAACTCAGCTTCCCCAGACAGAAGATATGTGGCGAATACCAGCTTCTTATCTTCAGGGCAGGAGGTCGCCCTGAAGATTTTCTCTAACCCCCTGACCCACTGATCTGCTTGATCAGGGGAAGCGTTCCCACTGAACTTAGGTGGGTTGTGTCTGAGGAACTCGGTCAGTCCCATTTGCTCCTGAGGCTGACCGACGTTGGGAGTTGTTGCGGCCAATCTGGCGGTCTCCCAATGTTGCATTGTAGCTTGGTGATTTTGAGACATCGCTGCATTCTGCTGCTGGATGGCACTTGCCATCATCTCGATGGCCTTGGCGATCTGACCCATTTCAGAAGAAGGTTGGGGAGGGGTAGAGGGTGTACGTGCCATCTTTCTTCGTTCACAGATTTGAAACCACTAGTTTCTATATTTCCTACAACTATAAGAATGAAATCGATAAGAAATCAATTCATTCAAGGGGTAACAGCTAGACCTTACAAAGGTCAGCATCTCAAAGTCATCTAGAATTTGAGTTCATCAACAGAATCACAACACTTACAATTCCAAACAAAACACCAGAACAGTTACTGGTGTGCAAGCACTAATCCAAACTACCACCTCAGTCAAATTCAAGAACACTCAATAAGCTAAACTAGATCACACCAGCATTCAATGTATACTAAACATCAAATCTTTGGAATTAAGATTGAGAATCATCTCGATCCAGTTATGAGTGTGCACCCTCATTACTTCATCAAGATCTTCTCACCCTTAATACTAAGATTTTCAGCTAGAGTATACGTTCACTAAAGCACAGAAGCACACACAAACTTTTCAATACAAAACGTTTGAAAACCTTTCACTATAGTTGTTATTTAAAAACTCAAATAACTTTTATGAGCAGAAGAAACACAATGGATCCACAGCCCTCAGGTCATCCTAAGGACGAACTGCTCTGATACCATTAATGTAACATCCCGCCAAAATAATACATACATCCATGTATAATTGAAATTAAGTGTAACCAAATAATATTGAAGAGTGCAAAATAATATGTATTTATATATATATCAGAAATGAAGTTACTCCTCTTAGGGAGTTTAATACAACCAAATCAAATGTTTGCAAGATTTTACGAAAATAAAAGAAATGCAGTAAGACAGGCGGTCTCAAAAGAAAACGGCGATCTCCAACTTTAAAACGGCGATCTCTAACAGAAGACCTCAAAACGGGCGATCTTCTATCAGGACACGAAAACCGGCGATCACCACCGAGAGGTAGAAACCGGCGATCTCTCCCTCGGCGACCACTCACTAAGGAGCTCTCCTTCCTGGAAGATCATCTGCTCCCGTGTAACAATTACACGATCATCACAGTTTTTAAAGAGAACCAAGCACAACACCAAAGAAAACACCACAGGGTAAGCTAGACATTTTAAAGAGAGTTTAAATAGGAACATTAAAATTAAAGTAAGACAAGTTTCAAGATTATCCATGTAAAACGTAGAGCTGCTCATCCCTTCACCTGATCGCCCAAAAATCATAAAATTCACAACATTCCTCAGAATCATTCTATTTCACAATACAGCATCAAGTGTCTATCAATAATCAAGTTTCTCATTTCACATGTCAGACTTTCCACTGACTCACAACACAAGACACTTGACACTACTTCCGGATTGACTCGTGCGTTGAACTTAGTATCCAGAGACATGCACCTGTCATACTGCCCACTGTGGAATCTCACACATCCACAGGGTCGCCGTGAAATCTCACACATTCACAAGCATACGATGAATCTCAACACATCACCATACAGCATGACAAGGTTAATTCGTATAACAGTCGAGCCCATTCTTTTTCAAACTACTCGCCCATTCATACGAACCTCCTTCGACTCTCACCAACTGAATAACTTCATCTACGTGATTCCATTATCTCAGCAGAGTCAGGATCGTCTCATTAACAGGTTACTCACTGATCAATGCACTTTCCTAACCAATCTCAACACGGTATTTCCTTTCCTGAAAATACTATGCCTCGATCCCACATTCACAGCATTCAACACATCATACCACTCAAGTAAATGATTCAAATCACATCAACAAACATTTCAAAGCTTCAGATCTTCGAATATCTCATGTAAATCTCAAGTAGTTTCAAAACAACATCAAAAACAGAGATTTCGTAAAACAGCGCCAAAACCGGCGATCTAGTTCAAAAACATGGTATTTCAAAGGCTATGTTTAAAACCGGCGACCACGTCGCCCAAGCACACAAACCAAGCATTTCACGAAGACAAAAGCGAAAACGGCGACCACGTCGCCCACACTTCAGAAAAAGCTACACTAAGGCTTGTATGGAAAAGAGGTCTAGCTTCCCTTACCCGGACTTGCGCAAACACTTAGAGTTCCGAAACCCAACAAAGCTTGAAGAACGCCTTGGCTCTGTTTTTTCGTCTGGTTGAAGAACTTGCAGAGGACTGCCCAGGTGCTCTAATGGTGGCTGTCGCTCGTCGTACTCTCGTGTGAAGGTGTTAGAATCGCAGCGCGAAGGAGGCAACTGGAGGAGAAGGGAGGTAACTAACTCTTTCTCTCTTTGAAGGCTGCGACGTTTCTTGTTTCTCTCAGCAATGGGTCTTCTGCATCTTAAACCAACTTATCCACCAAAAGCAGCTGCCACCACCCACTCTGCAGAGAAGTCTGAGAACCACTGCCCTGAACAGTACGACCACTGTTGTCTCTGGTGCATGCCAACCACTGCTCTGAACAGTACTGCCACTGTTTGTCGCTTGTGCATGCCATCCACTGCTCTGAACAGTACTGCCACTGTTTGTCGCTTGTGCATGCCAGCGGCTGATCTGAACAGTACGACCGCGAGTGTTTCCTGCGCATGCCAACATTCTGATGTCACTGTTCTGAACCAACGCTTTTTGCCTACGTGTCTCGCGTGCCGCGCGTCTCATGCTGGAAATCTGGGTCCCACGTTCTCTGTGTGTACTCAACGTCGCGCTATGACCTCTCGCGCGAAGACTCTCGACCGATGACCTCTCGCGCGAAGACTCTCGACCGATGACCTCTCGCGCGAAAACTCTCGACCGATGACTTCTCGCGCGAAGACTCTCGACCGATGACTCCTCGCGCGAAGACACCCCGCAGCATGCCTCGCGCCCTGCGATGCCCGATGACACTCGCCACTCCCCCCTGGAGGTTCTTCATTCCACTATGTTACATCCAAGGTATTCTCTCCACAAGGCTTGGTGACGTCGGTAGCTTCACACTTCCAAGAGTTGATTAGCACAAGTCCTCGTGCGCCCAAGCGTGTAACGTTAAGGATGATTCTCTTATGCTCAAGTATAGAGCTTCGCCTGCCCAGCGTATCCAAGGTTTAACCCACACCTTGATACGCGTGGCTTTTGGGACGTACCAGGGTTGATCCAACATTTTGGCTACACACTAAGTGTAGTTTCGGCGATTAGGTGTACTCTAGGCGACAGGCTACTAGGTACACACAGGCGATAGGCGTTCAAGCATAAGCTAGGCGATAGGCGTTCAAGTGCCAGAGAAGTTGGAGATCGCCTACCCGCTTAATAACGGCGATCTCGTAGGCTTCTCAGCTATACATTCCTTCCTTTATATTTAAATAAACACGTGCTTCGAATTTATTTATAATATAACACTTTTATTCCAATATAAACTTCTAGGTTCTTACACCTTGCATCAGTTTCACCTTCTCGGTTGTCTGTTGAACCAACTCTTACTACTCCAATACTTCATCAAATTCCATTCTCCATCTGCTGGTATGCAAATTCTGCCATTAATCTCAATATTCCATCCTTACCCGTTACAAAGCCTTTAGCCTGATCAGTGCCTAGCAATTCCACAATACGTTTCAGACTAGGATCCTCTAATTGTTCAATCAAAACTGGTTCGCCCTCCTGGTTCCAACAATAAGGGAATTCTGCATTTCCTCCCATACAAAGCTTCATACAATTACTGTCTTCAAATCTCCATAACAATACTACCACTGCCGATTCTAAATCATAAGTAGAATAATTTCTCTCATGAAATTTGAGTTGCATTGAACATATGCAACTCCTGTCTTCTCTTGGATTCAGACACAATTCGAACTTTGATGTGAGGCATCATACTAAACCTCAAAAGGCTTGTCTTCTGCACATCTTCTGTCTTAGCAAAATCTGGTTTTATCCAGATTTCAGATAAAACTTTGAGAACACTGAAGTTCCATCTAACTGATCCCTCAAATCATCAATTACGGGTAGAGGATAGTTGCCCTGGATGGTCAACTTATTCAACTTCCTGTAGTCCCTACACAGTTGAGGTCCTTCCTCTTCCTTTTTAACCAACAACGCTGGAAACTCCAAGGAGATATATTGGGCTTGACTAACTACGTCTCTAACAACTCTTCCACTTATTTTCTTCAATTTAATCAACTCGGCTGAACTTTGGAAACACTATCTTTCGTTGAGCTTAACCTTTGGAAACGTGATTGACAGATCACTAATCCCTTTTCTGGAATAACATCCAATTCATCTCCTACATACTCAACATAAACTAGTGTCCAAATTTCGAATCACATACTGCTTTCAAATCCAAATCAATTAAACAACATCCATCCCACGTGAGACTTTCTCTCTCATCCAAGCAATTTCTCCGCCTGTTGCTTTTCAACAATTTTCTTTGCCTAACTGTAACTTTAAACACAATTAAGATATTTCATCTTTCCTCTTTCCCAAAATCATTGATACATCTCAAGATGATATAATCATCTTGTAAACTTATTCTCTACCAAATCTCAAATTTCCATTTTAAGCCTTGTGTCCAGCTAGAGCCATCTTATGTTGTGTTACTGACACTAACACCTTCCAAGCTCCAGATCAAAGAAAATTCCTACTTTCATCTTGGAACTTAACTCTGGTACTTCCCATGGATACACATGCTTAGGTCTTTAAACCTTCAACATACAACTTATTTACTCTCCATAACTTATATGTAGCTGAAACTAAACCTTGGTACAACTAAATTTGACTTACACTTGCTTCTTTAATTCCATCAACTCAGCTGGAGCCATTCAGTAGGGAGCCATTGACACTGGTCCAGCTCCAGGTATCAAATCAATAGAGAATTCCACCTCTCTCTTAGGAGGTAATCCAGGTATTTCTTCTGGAAATACATCCATGAAATCTTTCACCACAGGTATCCTGCTTACGTCCTCTTCATTCTTCACTCCCAACCGAGCTAGGATCATGAAGCACCTCGCCCCTTTTTCCCAACTCCGACCACCCATGCTGAGCAGATATCACATCTGACTCTTGGAGATCTGGAAACGCTAATTTTCTGCCTACCGCAATCTATGAGAATGTGATTGGCAGATAGCCAATCCATTCCTAGGATAACATCCAGATCCTGGAGAGGTAGGCAGATCAAACTTACCTTGAACCTGCGTCCCTCTACCATCACTGGATATTCAGAGTAAACTATGGAGGTCGCAACCTGTCCTGATGCAGGTGTAGAGACCCACAGTTCAAACGGTAACTCCTTCACTAGAAGGCCCAACTCGGCTACACACAGGCTTGACACAAAAGAGTGTGTCGCTCCGGAATCAAACAAAATTCTAACGCATCTACCAACTATAGAGTAAACACTTTGTACTAAGTTACCTGACTGAGATGCCTCAGCTCCCGACATAGCATACTCTCTCCCTGCTGTCTGCGGCCTATGGTCTTCATTCCTAAACTGCCGAGGACCACCAGGTTGAGTCATCCTATTCTTGTTAGGACACTTTCTAGCAATATGTCCCATCTTTTGGCATTTGAAGCATCCTTTCTCTGAATTCCCCTTGGGGCACACCTTGACGTTATGTGACCCACCACAACGGAAACATCTTGGTTTCCATGGTTGTTGCCGCTGAAACTGGGGCGGAACTGCTCCTGCCCGATGTGGTGGAGGTCTCGCATAAGGCTTGCTTTGTGGGTGCTGCACCTTGGCCTTCCCACTGGAGGGACCCTGATGGAGGAGGGCCAAGCACATCTAGCCAAGGAAGCCAAGGCCCAAACCAAGAAGACCGTCTAGACCAAGAGGAGCGTCTAGCTCCAGGAAGTGAGCGTCTAGAACGTGAAGGAGGGAGGCTATCCATGGAGCTAGACCGTCTAGGACCTCTCACAAGATCCATGGCTAAACATATCCAAGCACACATAGAAGAAGCCACGGATGGAAGAGAGAGATCCTTGTACATGTTTCATAAAGGCCCAAAGGGGGAGGGGGTGCTTAGTAGATTAGTGTAGTGTAGAAAGCAAAACTTGCTCACTTAGGGGTGTGCTATCAAAAAGGTGCCCTTAGCAATAGAAGGAGGGGTGTGCTAGCAAATAGGTGCCTTTAGCAAAAGAAGGAGGGGTGTACTATCAAATGTTGCATTTTTGACCTATCTTCTAGAATATTAGGATGATGGTGTGGTTTGACTAAAGTCAATACCCTAGGCAGCCCCACTTTTTGTATTTCCATCCCTACCCTTTAAGCTTGCTCACCAAGGCTCCTAAATCTATAAATAAGGAGGCCTACCTCATGTATTTTCAAGTTTATTTTGAGTAATGTTATGCTGCCATTTTTGTGCACAAGCTTTACTCCTCCTAGAAATCTAGGCTATAAACTTCAATCCTTTCACCTTCTCCCTTGAGCTGGCCGAACCTCTCAACCCATACTCATCATGCACCTTCAAGACCAACACAACTCCTAGGAGGGTCTTGTTTCACTCACCCATTGCTTCCGCTCCATCTATTTCTACTTTGATTCAAGAAGAACACATGAAAATGCCATCATTTGGTATCATGAGCTTTTGGTTCTTCAAGATGAGTAGCTTGTCTTTTTAAATTTTCAGTTCTTCTTTATTTTCATCTTGTCATTTCAATTCCATAATTGTCTTGCTGTTTTTTACATTTTAAATTGTTCTTGGTGTGCTTATGGAAGATCCAACCGAAGCACATGTGTTCAATTGATCTTGAACATTTTCTTGTGCAATTGTGATAGGATTCCTTACACATTGAGTGGCTGTTTTCTTTTAGGAATTTTAGTCTTTATTGCTTTCTTATAATTGCTTCATTTTATGCTTTGAGTCTTTATTTTCTGAATCTATAAATGTTGTGTCAAGTCATGTGAATCCATAATTGTCATCAATTCTTAGTAGTCCTATTTTTTGGCTTGATTGTTTCTTGTTTTTGGGTCTCTTTAAGTTGCCTTAATCTGCTGTTATTTTTGATCCTTTGCTGCCTTTTTAATTTTAGTTTGAGTTCATAATTGTGTCTTAGTTCTTACACAATTTCCTTCTTACATTTCCTTTGTGTTAAATTTTGGTATCTTGCTTTTTTTTTTTCCAGTTTTCCAGATTTCCCCTGTTTCTCTCTGTCTGGCTGTTTTTTGTTTCAAAAATTATTTCCACTCATAGGAAATTTGTGATTCTCTGGAAAATGCAAGTTTGAAGTGTTACAAAAAGGACAAAAAAAGAATCAGATCAAAAAAGGCAACAGAAAAGATATGATAAATCTTACAAAATCAGAGTGCAAACCTTGAGCGCTCCAGCTGGCCTAACTGCACACCAAATTTGCAAAAATTATTAAAAAAAAATGGTGCATGCGTTTTAGGTGATTCCAAAGCCATTGTTTAGATAAGATCCTGAATTTTTCTTGCATATAAATTTCAGAGACAAATTTTAAAAATACAGCTCAGCATAAATCGGGGAACAAACACGTTTTCTGGCCCACAACAATTTTCAGTGGTGCTGTTTTTTTTATTTGGTCATCTAATCTAGTGCTTTTCTTTAGGTATTCCTTTTGTGTGCCAACTTTTATTGAGTACCTTTAATTGTTTGCTTTAATTTCTTGACTCTCTTTCTAAGTTGTCATATTATAAATCCTTTTGGTGGTACTGTTTTTATTCAATTAAATTTGTTTCTTGCTTTTGTTTCTTGACCTCTCTTTTGGGTGCTGGAATTTAATTCTCCTTGGTGCATATGTGCATGGAACTTGACTTGGTTTAGGTTTAGCTCTTGTGAATAGGTGCTGGAAATTGGAGAATTAAAGCCATCATTTTAAGGAGGAGACAAAGCTAAAGCCGAAACAAGGTTGCTTGAAACAAACAATACAAACACCTAGAAGATCAAAAATTCAAGACAACAAGGAAGTGCACTAACCCAAAAGAGGATCAACAAAGGGAGTCTTCTTTTCCTTTGCAACTTGGTTTATTGTTAATTACCTCTTTAATTATGTTTAGACGGTGAGTGTGTCTTCAAGGGCTCAAAGTGTCCAAGAAGCCTCACCTAGGGCCGAATAGCATAGTAAATTTTTGCTTAGTAATTTGTTGCTTGTTTGAACTTGTTTTCTATTGTTTTGGTAGAAACGTTTTGCATGATTAGTTTAGTTTAATTTTGTGCTAAAACCGACTAGTTTGTTGCATATTTTTTTTTAGCTTACATAGTTTTATTGCTTTTTGATTTCTCAACTTCTTGTGTTTTAAGTGTTTCACTAAGAGAAATTTTTGTGTGAAGGCATTGGAGACTAGTTTTTGGCAAGGAAAAGGCTTGGTACTTAAGTAGTCCTTTGAGACTCACCTCCCTTACCTGGAAAACTACCTTCTTTATCTTCCCTAATCTTTCTCAAAGTAAAAACGCCTAAATACACAAAGGTCTAGCCATGTCTTCTTCTTCTCATTCTCCAAAGTCTATAGAATGTGAAGTAAAATCTTTGAAAACCCTTTTGAAAGAGGTATCCCAAGCGGTACAATTAATCTCTTTTAGGCAAGTGGAGAATGAAAACAAGATTAATGAGTTGGCTAGAGCTCAAGAAGAGAAATCCCAAAAATCTCAAAAATCAAAAAAAACAAATACTCATGCATCACAAAGCATTGCAACTCTAGGGGAGGGAAGCCTTAGAATTAATGACTACTACCAACCACCCCCTAGAAGAACTAGGCAAAGGGAACAAGAGGTGCCAAGGGAAACTAGAGTAGACCTACCTCATTTTCATGGAAAGGAAAATGTAGAAATATATCTAGATTGGGAGATGAAGGTAGAGCAACTCTTTGCTTGCCATAGGGTAAGTGAGGAACGAAAAGTACCCTTAGCCACCCTTAGTTTCCAAGGAAATGCCATGTATTGGTGGACCTCTTTAGAAAGAGACCGACGTCTTCATAGGGACCCTCCCATAGAATATTGGAATGACCTTAGGGGAGCCCTAAGACGTCGACATATACCTTCTTACTACCATAGGGAGTTGATGGACAAGCTCCAAAGACTCCAACAAAAGAATATGAGTGTAGAAGAGTATAGGCAAAAGATGGAGCTCTATATGATGAGAGCCTCTATTAGAGAGGAAGAGGAAACCACCATATCTAGGTTCCTTAGTGGCCTATCACTTGAGATAAGAGATAGAGTAGAGCTCTTACCTTATCAAGACTTGAATGATTTGGTTCAACTTTGCATTAAAGTTGAGCAACAAAATTTGCGCAAAACATCAAGTCAAAAGGTGAGCCCCTATTCTAACTTTTATCCCAAGAGAGAGTTTAAAAGGGAGGGTAGTACATCTAAGGAAAAACCAAAAGAACCTACCAAACCCTTCACCAAAGAAACCTCAACCCCACCCATCCGAGCTAGAGATGTTAAATGTTTTAAGTGCTATGGTAGGGGGCATGTGCAAGCACAATGTCCAAACCAAAGGACTTTGTTTCTTAAAGGTGTAGACGAATACACTAGTGGCGAGGATGAGCTTAGTGAGAAAGAGGAAGGGGGAGAGGATGAGAGGGTAGCTCCATTAGAGGGAGAATTGCTTATGATTAGGAGAACCCTCAACAATCACCCTAGCACATCCATTGAAACACAAAGGGAGAACATATTTCATACAAGATGCAATGTTTTAGAAAATATATGTTCCCTCATTGTGGATAGTGGATCTAGTTGTAATTGTTGTAGTGCTAGGATGGTTGAAAAGCTTAAGCTACAAGTGGTTCCTCACCCAAAACCTTACAAACTTCAATGGCTTAATGAAAATGGGGAACTACATGTAGATAAGCAAGTGGAAATCAAGTTTTCCATAGGGAACTACAAAGATAAAGTTTTATGTGATGTAGTGCCTATGGAAGCTTGCCATATCTTATTAGGGAGGCCATGGCAATTTGACAAGAAAACCTTGCATGATGGTCTCACTAACGAGATTTCCTTCACCCATAAATATAAGAAGTTTGTACTTAGTCCTTTACCACATTCTCAAGTGGTGAAAGACCAAATACAAATGAAACAAAAGAGGGATGAGGAAAACAAAAAAAAAAGAGTGCTAGAAAAAGAGAAAATCCTTAGGGATAGGAAGGCGTGGGAGAAGAGTGTTCCTTCCCACAAGGTTGGTCTACAAGAAAAGCCTTTTGAAAATGTTTTAGAAAACTTGCTTCTTGCTGAACAACCAAGCCTTATCTTTTGTAAAGGAGCACTTACATGCACTGCCACAAGTAATGAACTCATGGTTTTACCTCCTCAAATAGAAAACCTTTTGAGTGAATTTGACGATCTATTCTCACAAGAAGGACCCAATGGGCTTCCTCCTCTTAGGGGGATAGAACATCAAATTGACTTCATTCCGGGGGCAAGCCTACCAAATAGGCCTGCTTATAGAACCAACCCCGAGGAAACAAAGGAGATAGAATCACAAGTTCAAGACTTGTTGGAGAAGGGTTGGGTTCAAAAGAGTCTAAGCCCTTGTGCTGTACCTGTCTTGTTGGTGCCCAAAAAAGATGGAAAATGGCGCATGTGTTGTGATTGTAGAGCAATCAACAACATCACCATCAAGTATAGGCATCCAATCCCAAGGCTTGATGATATGCTTGATGAATTGCATGGGTCAACTCTATTCTCCAAAATTGACCTTAAAAGTGGATATCACCAAATTCGAATCAAGGAGGGTGATGAGTGGAAAACTGCTTTTAAGACCAAATTTGGATTATATGAGTGGTTGGTGATGCCCTTTGGACTCACTAACGCTCCAAGCACATTCATGAGGCTTATGAATCACACCTTGAGGGATTGTATAGGTAAATATGTAGTAGTTTACTTTGATGATATCTTAGTATATAGTAAAACCCTAGAAGACCATCTAAGTCACCTTAGGGAAGTCTTTCTAGTTCTTAGGAAAATAGTCTTTTTACAAATAGGGATAAGTGTACCTTTGGTGTAGATAGTGTAGTCTTTTTAGGCTTTATAGTAAACAAAAAGGGGGTGCATGTAGATCCCGAGAAAATCAAAGCCATCCAAGAGTGGCCAACTCCACAAAATGTAAGTGATGTAAGAAGTTTTCATGGGTTAGCTAGCTTCTATAGAAGGTTTGTGCCTAATTTTTCTAGCCTAGCTTCGCCTTTGAATGAACTTGTTAAAAAAGATGTTGCCTTTTGTTGGAATGAAAAGCATGAGCAAGCCTTTCAAAGGCTAAAAGCTCAACTCACCAATGCACCCATCCTATCTCTCCCAAATTTTTCCAAAACTTTTGAGATAGAGTGTGATGCATCGGGAGTAGGCATAGGCGCGGTATTGTTGCAAGGTGGACACCCCATTGCTTATTTTAGTGAAAAACTCCATGGTGCCACCCTCAACTACCCCACTTATGACAAAGAGCTCTATGCTCTTGTGAGAGCCCTAAAGACTTGGGAACACTATCTTGTGTCCAAAGAATTTGTTATCCATAGTGATCACGAGTCTTTAAAATATTTAAAGGGCCAACACAAGCTCAATAAGAGACATGCAAAATGGATGGAATTTCTTGAACAATTTCCTTATGTAATCAAATACAAGAAGGGAAGCACCAATATAGTGGCCGATGCTCTTTCAAGACGCCACACACTCTTTTCAAAATTGGGTGCCCAAATTCTTGGATTTGACCACATAAGAGAGCTTTACCAAGAAGATCAAGAACTTTCATCCATCTATGCCCAATGTCTACATAGAGCGCAAGGAGGTTACTATGTGTCCGAGGGATATCTTTTTAAAGAAGTGGTGAGACTCCATGGTCTCCCTAGAAGTATAGTGTCTGATAGAGATCCCAAGTTTATAAGTCACTTTGGAAAACTCTTTGGGGTAAACTTGGAACAAGACTACAATTTTCAACTTCTTGTCATCCTCAAACGGATGGGCAAACCGAAGTAGTCAATAGATCTCTTGGAACTATGCTTAGGGCTATCATGAAGGGCAGCCACAAATCTTGGGATGAGTACCTTCCCCACATTGAATTTGCTTACAATAGAGTAGTTCACAAGACTACTAATGCTTCTCCTTTTGAGGTAGTATATGGTTTTAATCCTCTCACGCCCATGGATTTAATTCCCCTTCCTAATCCACAAGATTTTGTGCATAAGGAAGGAGTAATCAAGGCTGATTTTGTCAAGAAAATGCATGAGAAGATTAAAATTCAAATACAACAACAAAATGAGAAGTACACAAAACACAACAACAAAGGGAAGAGAGAAATAATTTTTGAGGAAGGAGACTTAGTTTGGCTTCATCTTCGAAAAGATAGATTTCCAAATCAAAGGAAGTCCAAACTAAGTCCCCGAGGTGATGGACCCTTCCAAGTCCTTAAGCGAGTCAACAACAATGCGTATAAATTGGACCTACCTCTTGAATATGGAGTACATGACACATTTAATGTAATTGATCTTTCTCCATTTGTAGGTACCAATGACGATGACGAACTGGATTTGAGGACAAATCCTTTCCAAGGGGGAGGGGATGATGGAGGAGGGCCAAGCACATCTAGCCAAGGAAGCCAAGGCCCAAACCAAGAAGACCGTCTAGACCAAGAGGAGCGTCTAGCTCCAGGAAGTGAGCGTCTAGAACGTGAAGGAGGGAGGCTATCCATGGAGCTAGACCGTCTAGGACCTCTCACAAGATCCATGGCTAAACATATCCAAGCACACATAGAAGAAGCCACGGATGGAAGAGAGAGATCCTTGTACATGTTTCATAAAGGCCCAAAGGGGGAGGGGGTGCTTAGTAGATTAGTGTAGTGTAGAAAGCAAAACTTGCTCACTTAGGGGTGTGCTATCAAAAAGGTGCCCTTAGCAATAGAAGGAGGGGTGTGCTAGCAAATAGGTGCCTTTAGCAAAAGAAGGAGGGGTGTACTATCAAATGTTGCATTTTTGACCTATCTTCTAGAATATTAGGATGATGGTGTGGTTTGACTAAAGTCAATACCCTAGGCAGCCCCACTTTTTGTATTTCCATCCCTACCCTTTAAGCTTGCTCACCAAGGCTCCTAAATCTATAAATAAGGAGGCCTACCTCATGTATTTTCAAGTTTATTTTGAGTAATGTTATGCTGCCATTTTTGTGCACAAGCTTTACTCCTCCTAGAAATCTAGGCTATAAACTTCAATCCTTTCACCTTCTCCCTTGAGCTGGCCGAACCTCTCAACCCATACTCATCATGCACCTTCAAGACCAACACAACTCCTAGGAGGGTCTTGTTTCACTCACCCATTGCTTCCGCTCCATCTATTTCTACTTTGATTCAAGAAGAACACATGAAAATGCCATCAGACCCCCTGGGTGTGATCTGATTACTCTGGAATCACTCCTCTCCAGGGTCTCCACCACCTTTGCCTTCTCTACTAAGGCATGAAACTTCCTGATCCACGGATCTGCTTGATCAGGGGTAGCATTCCCACTGAACTTGGGTGGGTTGTGCCTCATGAACTCGGTCAGTCCCATCTGTTCCTGAGACTGACCGACGTGGGAAACTGTTTCAGCCGACCGAGCAGTTTCCCAATGATGCATTACAGTCTGATGAATCTGAGCCATTACCGTATTCTGTTGTTGGATAGCACTTGCCATCATCTCTATAGCCTTGGCAATCTGGCCCATTTCCGAAGAAGGTTGGGGAGGGGTAGGAGGTTTACTTGCCATCTTTCTTCGTTTCAGATTTTGAAACTATAAGATTCCTATATTCCCTACAACTACAAGAATGAGATCGATAAGAAATCAATTCATTCAGGAGGTAACATCTAGACCTTACAAAGGTCAGCATCTCAAAGTCATTAAGAATTTGAGCTCATCAACAGAATCACAATACTTATAACCTCAAACATAACACCAGAACAGCTACTGGTATACAACCTTCAATCCAAACAACTACTTTCAATCAATTACAAAAACACTCAATAAAATGAAATAAATCACACCAGAATTCAATGTATGCTAAACATCAAACCTTTGGAATTAAGATTGAGAATCATCTCGATCCAGTTATGAGTGTGCACCCTCACTACTTTATCAAGATCCTCTCATTCTTAATACTAAGATTTTCAGTTAGGGCATATATTCACTAAAGCACACACAAAATTTCAATACAAAAACGTTTGAAAACCTTTCACTATAGTTGTTATTTAAAACTCCAATAAATTTTGTGAGCAGAAGAAACACAATGGATCCACAGCCCTCAGGTCATCCTAAGGACGAACTGCCCTGATACCATTAATGTAACATGTAAGGACCTGTAAAATTGAATTGGAATAAAAAGGGATATATTTTAAATGAATTCTAAGTATGCTTTTATTTAAAATAAAAAGGAAGGAAAGTGTATTTTAGAAGACTATGAGATCGCCGGTCGTCTACTACACATGATCGCCAGGGCGCGAGGCATGTGGACGTCGCCAGGGCGCGAGAGGCATGCGGGCATCGCCAGGGCGCGAGGCATGTGGACGTCACCAGGGCGCGCGAGGCATGCGGGGTGTCGTCGGGGCGCGAGGCATGCAGGCATCGCCGGGTCGCGAGAGGCATCGGTCGTCTCCCAGGGAGAGACATCGGTCGTCTTCCAGGGAGAGACATTGGTCATTTGCCAGTATGAGACCTCAGCGGATAGTCATCGCGCGAGCGGTCATCGGTGGAAGGTTATCGCGCGATGTCGAGCTTCACACAGATAAAGTGGGACCCAGACTCCCAGCATGAAACGTCCTGCACGCGCGCCACGTAGACAAAAAGGGTGGTTCAGAATAGTGACATCAGAATGTTGGCATGCGCAAGAGACACTCGCGGTCGTACTGTTCAGGGCAGTGGTTGACATGCACAAGAGACAACAGTAGTCGTACTGTTCAGGGCAGTGGTTGGCAGGCGCAAGAGACAACCATGGTCGTACTGTTCAGTGAAACGTACACTCTGGCTTTCTTGCAGAGGGGGTGGTGGCAGCAGCATGCATGGACTAGTAGGCTTGGATTCAAAAACCCACTGCGAGGAGGCAAAGAACGTTACAGAGACTCGAGAGTGAAAGAGTGAGTGCATCTTCATCCCTCTCTTTTCTCTCCTTCGCGCTGCGATTTAGGCAACCTCAAGCACTAGTGCGACCAGCGACGACTGCCCTTAGAGCACCTGGGAGGTTCTCTACAAGTTCTACAAACCAGACACTAAAACAGAGCCAAGGCATCCTTTAAGTTCGGTGGGTTAGAGCTCGAAGTGAGGTTTTACGCAAGTCCAGGTAAGGGAAGCTAGCTTTATTTTCAATAAAAGCCGTAGATTAGCTGTTTCTGAAGTGAGGGCGACGTGGTCGCCGGTTTCATATTCTTTTTCGTGATTCTCTGTTCTATGTGTTTGGGCGACGTGGTCGCCGGTTTTAAACCCCTTTTTCATGATGTTCTGTTCTTATGTGTTTGGGCGACGTGATCGCCGGATTTAAATACAGATTTCGAAATCCCCTGTTTTTGGACTAGATCGCCGGTTTTGGCGTTGTTTTTCGAACTCCCCTGTTTTTGGTGTTGTTTGAAACTGTTTGAGATTTAAATGTGATATTCGAAAATCTGAACCTTGGCATGAGTTTTTCTATGACTGAAATCGTTCATTAAGTGTTGTATGACGTGTTGAATGTTGTGAATGTGGGATCAAGGCATAGTATTTTTAGGAAAGAAAATACCGTGTAAGATCGTGTAGGATGTGCATTGATCGGTGATTTCTATAATGAGATATCCTGACTCTCCTGATATAATGGAATCATATAGATGAAGTTATTCAGGCGTTGAGAGTCGATGGAGGTTCATACGTATGGGTAAGTGTTTGAAAGATAACTACTTGACCTGTTGTGTGGATTCACCCTGTCATACTGTGAGAGTGATGAAATTGAGATCGAGATTTGTGTGGATGCGCATAGCTGTGGAAACATTACAGCAGTTTAGTATGACAGGTGCAGATCTCTGAGTCTAGTCAATGCACGAGTCTTCCGGAAGTAGTGTCAAGTGTCTATGTGTGATTAGTCAGTGGAAGTCTGACGTGAGTAATGTTGAGAAATTGTTGATAGGCACTTGATGGTTGTGTGATATGAATGAGAAAGTGATGGACTCTTGTGAATGTTTAAAAAGGCTGATCTACGCTGGTTGTCCAGTTTATAATTTAAAGTTAAAAAAATATCTAGCTTACCCTTTGTATTGTTCTCTGGCTGTTTTCTCTTAAAACTGTGATGATCATGTATTTTACACGGGAGCAGATGATTTTCCAGGAAGTAGAGCTCCTTAGTGAGTGGTCGCCGGAAGGAGATCGCCTGATTTCTGTTCTGATAGCAGATCGGCTGTTTTGGGTCTTCTGTTAGGAGATCGCCGGTTTATGTAGGGAGACCGCCGGTTGCATTTATTTGGCTGTATTTTGTTTAAGTTATGGAAAAATATACCGGTTATGTATTAAACTCCCTGTGAGGAGCAACTTCATTTTATATAAATACTTATGTTCATTTAAATATTTTTGTTTTACCTTTATTTCATTTTATATTTATGAAAAGTAATTTGGCGGGATGTTACATAACATCCCGCCAAAAACCTTTTCTTATTTATATAATAGAATAAAGCGTAGATATTAAATTTATAAAATCAACATATGTATTAGATATTGAAAATACATCATCCCGTACATCGTATTCAAAAAGAGACGTCCCTCTTATAGGGTTTTAATACATTCCATCAATTGTTTCGAAATAAAGACCAAATACAGCATGAAAAGGACAAAACAGGCGATCTCCTATCAGAAGACCCAAAACAGTCGATCTGCTATCAGAACAGAAAACAGGCGATCACCACGTAGAGACAGAGACAGGCGATCTTCTCCCGGCGACCACTCACTGAGGAGATCTACTCCCTGGAAGATCATCTGCTCCCGTGTAAAATACACGATCATCACAGTTTTAAGAGGAAACAGCCACATAACAATACAAAGGGTAAGCTAGATATTTTTACACTTTAAATTATGAACTGGACAACGAACGTAGATCAGCCTTTTTAAACATTCACAAAAAGTCCATCATTTTCTCATTCATATCACACAGCCATCAAGAAATCACATATTTCACAATTCCTCAAAAGTCTTTCAATTCACATAATGCATCAAGTGTCTATCAATTTCAATGTTCCTCATTTCTCACGTCAGACTTCCACTGACTCATCACACAAGACACTTGACACTACTTCCGGAAGACTCATGCGTTGAACTTAGCATCCAGAGACATGCACCTGTCATACTAACCCACTGTGAAATCACACACATTCACAGGGGCGCCGTGAAATCACACACATTCACAAGCGTATAAATGAATCTCAATATCATCACTATCCTAGCATGACAGGGTTAATTCATATAACAGGCCGAGCTCGTTCTTTTTCACATGACTCACCCATTTATATGAACCTCCTTCGACTCTCACCAACTGAATAACTTCCTCTATGTGATTCCATTATCTCAGCAGAGTCAGGATTGCCTCATTCACAGGATACTCACAGATCAATACACTTCATAACCAAATCTCAACACGGTATTTCCTTTCCTGAAAATACTATGTCTTGATCCCACATTCACGACATTCCACACATCATATAACACGTAAATGAATGATTCCAATCACAACCACAATCATTCCATGGTTCATATTTTCGAATATCACATTTAAATCTCAAACAGTTTCAAACAACACAAAAACAAGGGAGTTCGAAAAACAACGCCAAAACCGGCGATCACGTCCAAAACAGGGGATTCGAAATCTGGGTTTAAAACCAGCGATCACGTCGCCCAAACACATAGAACAGAGCATCACGAAAAAGAATATGAAACCGGCGACCACGTCGCCCTCACTTCAGAAACAACAAATCTACGGCTTTCATTGAAAATAAAGCTAGCTTCCCTTACCTGGACTTGCGCAAAACACCAAGAGCTCCAAAACCCACCGAGCTTAAAGGATGCCTTGGCTCTGTTTTAGCGTCTGGTTTGTGGAACTTGCAGAGAACCTCCCAGGTGCTCCAAGGGCAGTCGTCGCTCGTCGCACTGGTGCTTGAGGATGCCTGAATCGCAGCGCGAAGGAGAGAAAAGAGAAGGATGAAGATGCACTCCCTCTTTCACTCTTGAGTCACTGCCACGTTCTTTGCCTCCTCGCAGTGGGTTTTTGAATCCAAGCCTACTTGTCTACGCATGCTGCTGACACCACCCCCTCTGCAAGAAAGCCAGAGTGTACGTTTCACTGAACAGTACGGCCACGGTTGTCTTCTTGTGCATGCCAACCACTTCCCTGAACAGTACAACCGCGAGTGTCTCTTGCGCATGCCAACTTTCTGATGTCACTATTCTGAACCACCCTTTTTGTCTACGTGTCGCGCGTGCAGTACGTCTGATGCTGCGGGCCTGGGTCCCACCTTATCTGCGTGAAACTCGACATCGCGCGATAACCTTCCACCGATGACCGCTCGCGCGATGACTATCCATCGAGGCCACATCCTGGAGGACGACCGATGTGTCACCCTGGAGGACCACCGATGTCTCACACTGGCAGACAACCGATGTCCACCCTGGAGGACCACCGATGTCTCACACTGGCAGACAACCGATGTCCCACCCTGGAGGATCATCGATGTCTCATCCTGGCAGACCACCGATGTCCCTCCCATCCTGGTTGATGACCGATGTTCCTCTCATGCTGTTGGCGATGCTTATCGCCCTTGTGTGTGACGAGAACACATCGCCTTACTCTGCTCACCGATGTCACATCGTCACACCTTGCTGAAGGTTCATCCTCCCATCATGTTACGTCCAAGGTATCACCTCCAGATGACTTGGTGACGTCGGTAGCTTCACATTTCCAAGAGTAGATCATCAGTACTCCTCGTGCTCCCATGCATGCAACACTAAGGATGACTTCTTATGCTCAAGCATAGAGCTTTGCATGCACAGCGTATCTAAGGCTTAACCCACACCTTGATACGTGTGGTTTTGTGGAACCCACACTGGTTGATCCAGTATCTTGACTACGTACTACGTGCACTCCCGTCGATCACGTACACCATAGGCGATTGGCGGCCATGTCTCCTCTAGGCGACAGGCGATTATGTCCCAGAGAAGTCGGAGATCGCCTCCGTCTTCAATCACGGCGATCTCGTAGAAGACTTCTTAACTACACTTTTCTTCCTTTACTCTTCGTGATCCACACGTCATCCGACCGACCTCTACCAGCTGACCCCAGATCTTGGGCGACGTCCGAGGTCCAACTACTACGAAACTTCAATTACCAACTCTTTGTATTTTAAATAATAACATCCTCTGAAATTATTTTAGTCTAACACTTTTATTCCAATAAAATTTTCTGGGTCCTTACAGTACTGCTCTGTGAACAGCTTCGAAAACTGCTGGAAGGAGGTGACGTGGCCCTCTGGTAGGCTCACGAACCACTCCATAGCTACTCCACTCAGCGTACTCATAAACACCTTGCAGTACACAGCGTCTGAGCCTCCAGACAACATCATCTGGGTGTGGAAGGCTATCAGATGCGCTTCTGGATCTTCCTTCCCCGTGAACAACGCCTTCACTCCCACCAGGTTGGGAGGCACCACTGTGTTCATGATCTCAAGGGAGAAAGGCATAGGGAAGGCCCTTGGGGGCGTCAGTGGAGCCTGATCCTCTCCCACGCGACCCCCAGCTTGCTGCATGTGGTGCAGACTCGAGCGCATCTCCTCATTTGCCTTGCGCAACTCCTCATTCCTGGCCTGAGAGGCGCCCAGGTCCTCCTGCATCCGCGCCTGTTGCGCCCTGGACTCTGCCACCGTCTCTTGAAGGGCGCGCATCATTTCCATGATTTGTTGCATGGTAACGCCGTCGGCTCCATTCGGCGGAACAGATCCATGTCTGGTATTCCTCATTCTCTGCGATTTCTACTGTCGTTCTTGTGTATGGGACCTTCGTTTTACTCCGGCCCCACGGTGGGCGCCAAATGTTCTCGCCGGTTGACCCGCCTGTCGGTTGACTCACGACACTCACACGCCTCCTTCCTCACGTCGATATGTGCTTGGTTCTTTCGAAGCAATCTGCACCTGCAAAAGAGAAAAGGGGCGCCCTAGAGGCCGTTTGCACTCCGACGCTCAAGTCAGTGTAGGGCAAGCAACACCAATTGTATTGAGTTTCTCTCTGTGTGTTTAGGTCTAGAAACTGCGTACCTTTGTGAAGTATTTTACTGTCCCTTATATAGTCTAGGGTTTACTGCGCCGCTAGCCCTAATTAGGGTTTACTGCGCTGCTAGCCATATTTAGGGTTTACCGGAATACCCTTGCGCCGCTATCACCCAATCTTAGGGTAATCTAGCACATAAGGTTTCCTTATCTGGAGTGCAAACTTTAATAGGGTGACCACCTGGGTGCCTCCTTGTGCACCTAGTCTCTGGGGCCACCTGTTCTAGGAGTGCCTTCACTGTTCACGTGCCATGCATGTAGCTTCACTGGGAAAACCCTAGTTTTGGTGAGTACTCGTCCCCTCAGGACTCTACACCTAACTGTGCTCTCCTTGCTACCCGCATAGGCTCTTCGTGATCCAGGCCTCTCCCTACCTCTAGGTATTTAACTGGTCATTGGCCCACTCTGGGAACCAAGACCGATGTCACCTCGCCACACTCTGTTGCCGAGGACTCCTCAACCTGCGGAATGACAAAGACACATCAGCCCTTTTTGGTGTTCGTCACGCTCTCTCTGTAGGCTGATGACTAATCACCCCACTCTGTAGGCTGATGACTCATCACCCCTTTCTGTAGGCTGATGACTAATCACCCCTTTCTGTTCAATACCCCCTGCGGGGTCCACTCCACGTGGCTTTGGCCCATGCTGTGGGACCCAGCTGACGTCCGAGGACTGGTCAGTACATGACCGATTATGTATTAAACTCCCTGTGAGGAGAAACTTCATTACATATATATAATTATGTTCACTTCAATATATTTGTTTACCTTTATTTTATTATATAAATATGAAAAGAATTTGGCGGGATGTTACATTAATGGTATCAGAGCAGTTCGTCCTTAGGATGACCTGAGGGCTGTGGATCCATTGTGTTTCTTCTGCTCATAAAGTTTATTTGAGTTTTAAATAATAACTATAGTGAAAGGTTTCCAAACGTTTTTGTATTGAAATTTTGTGTGTGCTTTAGTGAATATATGCCCTAACTAAAAATCTTAGTATTAAGAATGAGAGGGTCTTGATAAAGTGGTGAGGGTGCACACTCATAACTGGATCGAGATGATTCTCAATCTTAATTCCAAAGGTTGGATGTTTAGCATACATTGAATTCTGGTGTGAATTTATGTCATTTTATTGAGTGTTTTTGTAATCGATTGAAAGTGGTTGTTTGGATTGATGGTTGTATACCAGTAGCTGTTCTGGTGTTTTGCTTGAGGTTATAAGTATTATGATTCTGTTGATGAACTCAAATTCTTAATGACTTTGAGATGCTGACCTTTGTAAGGTCTAGATGTTACCTCCTGAATGAATTGATTTCTTATCGATCTCATTCTTGTAGTTGTGGGAGGGATATAGAAACCAATAGTTTCCTAATCTTCTACAGAGAAGAATGGCTCCTGGACAGCCTACCCCTCCCCAACCTTCTGCTGAAATGGGCCAGATCGCCAGGGCCATTGAGATGATGGCAAGTGCCATCCAGCAGCAGAATACGGCGATGTCTCAGAATCACCAAGCTACAATGCAGCATTGGGTGACCGCCAGATCGGCTGCAACAGCTTCCAACATCGGTCAGCCTCAGGAGCAGATGGGACTGACCGAGTTCCTCAGGCACAACCCACCTAAGTTCAGTGGGAATGCTACTCCTGACCAAGCAGATCGATGGGTCAGGGGTTTAGAGAAAATCTTCAGGGCGACCTCCTGCCCTGAAGATAAGAAGCTGGTATTCGCCACATATCTTCTATCTGGAGAAGCTGAGCTCTGGGAACTCAGCAGATGATGGAGGCCCGAGAGGAAGTGTTGGATTGGGAGAGCTTCAGGGTGAGGTTCCTGGAGAAATACTTCCCAGACAGCGCAAGGTTTGCGAAGGAAGCTGAGTCCCTAAGGTTGGAGTAGGGGGATATGTTTGTGAACGCCTATGCTGCTCGGTTTGAGTACCTCGCCCGATTCTATACCCAGGCGACCTCTGAGGCTTGGAGGTGTAGGAAGTTTGAAGAAGGTTTAAAGCATGAGCTGAAGAAGACCATAGCACCCATGTGCATCAGAGAGTTTCATGCCTTAGTAGAGAAGGCAAAGATGGTGGAAACCTTGGAAAGGGGTAATTCTCGGGTGATCAGGTCACACCCAGGGGGTTCTTTCAGTGGGAAGGCCAAGGTGCAGCACCCACAAAGCAAGCCTTATGCGGGACCTCCACCACATCGGGCAGGAGCAGTTTCGCCCCAGTTCCAGCAGCAACAAACATGGAAACCTAGATGTTTCACGTGCCAAAAGATGGGGCACATATCTAGAGATTGTCCTAGCAGAAATAGGATGACTCAATCCAGTGGTTCCCAACAGATGAGGAATGAAGGCAGCAGACCTCAGGCAGCAGGGAGAGTGGTTGCCATGACAGGAGCAGAGGTGCCTCAGTCAGGTAACTTGGTGCAAGGTGCCTCGTGAATCCTAGCTCGGTTGGGAGTGAAGAATGAAGAGGACGTAAGCAGGATACATGTGGTGAAAGATTTCATGGATGTATTTCCAGAAGAAATACCTGGATTACCTCCTAAGAGAGAAGTGGAATTCTCTATTGATTTAGTACCTGGAGCTGGACCAGTGTCAATGGCTCCAACTGAGTTAATGGAATTAAAGAAGCAAGTGTAAGTTAGATTTAGTTGTACCAAGGTTTAGTTTCAGCTACATATAAGTTATGGAGAGTAAATAAGCAGTATGTTGAGGGTTTAAAGACTTAAGCATGTGTATCCATGGGAAGTACCAGAGTTAAGTTCCAAGAATGAAAGAATGAATTTTCTTTTATTTGAAGCTTGGAAGATGTTTATGTCGATGAAACAGCATGAGATGACTCTAGCTTAACCACAAGCTTAAAAGGAAAGATGAGATATTGTATTTATGTCTAAAGTTCAATTAGACAGAGAAAATTGCTGAAAAATACTAGGTAGAGGAGTTACTGGGATAAGAGAGAAAGCTTCACGCAGAATGGATGCTGTTTTGTTGATCGTGATTTGAAAGATGAGTATGGAAATAGTGGGTTGAGATTTAAGGCTCCTGATGCCGTAAGTCTCCTGAACTTGGCAAATGAGGATGCAGTTCTGCCTGTGAACGTAGAAGGGAAGGAGGTAATGGCTATGGATAGAATAAGGGGAAGCCGTGTTATGATGATGTTGAATTCTTCTAGCGATGTTAGTAAATTGCAGAAAGTTGGAGGTGGAAGCAGAACTTTCCGTGCCTTGTGTTTCTAATGGGATGGGATTTGCAGCTAATCCTTTAGATGGGCAGTTGTGGTGGTCAGCGTTTCGTTTCTGATCTTAGAAACAATGCTACATTGTCAGCTGTGTCTGTTCTTCCGGGTCGGTACTAGTATAGAGGCACTCTGGCATGATAGTGGCGTTAGAGAATGCTGATTTAGATGAAAAATCTGGAGTGTGTCTCCAAGGCTGCTGAAGGTCCAGTACGATGATTTGCTTGATAAAGAAGGGCCACAGAAACTAGAGGAATGGGTCCCTTCGTCTAGTGTGGCAGCCACTGATTAATTGGGTATGCGATGTTCAGACCGCTTAAGAGTCAAGCCATGCTCTCCTGAACGCCATTCAGGTCGCCCTCTTGAGTTTGAATCAGCAGTGTATGCCTGGTGGTATGATGGGTGGTGGGAAGGTGTTGTAACTGCAGCTAATGACAGTGGTAGAGGGATCTTCGTCAGATGGCTCTGCCTTAGAAAGTGAATCATCACCCATCCCCAAAGTTGAAGTTGCTAAAAAGGTGAGCAGGAATCGTTTGGTTGGGAAACCCCTGTGGATCTGGAAAATATGAAGGGAATAACTTTGAGGGAGCCACTCTATGTCGCTCATGAGGACAAGGGTAACAACTCTAGTGGTGGCTATGAGGACGAAGCTGACAAAGCAGTGAAGACACTTCTGGCCTTAAATGAACACAAGGATAATAACTCTTGTAGAGGCAGTGATGATGTTGACAATGAGGAGAAGACCTTCGGAGTTGTAGTTGGAGATCATGCATTTATGAAAGTGACACCGACCAAGGGTGTAGTACGAGCTATCAGATCAAAGGAGCTGTCTCCTAAGTTAGTCGAGCCATATCAGATCTTAAGGAGGATCGGTCCAGTGGCTTATGAAATTGCCCTACCTCCCCAATTAGCAAATCTGCATAATGTCTTTCACGTGTCACAGTTAAGGAAGTATCTTGCAGACCCTAGTCACGTGTTGGAAGTAGACGATGTGCAGATCAGGGATGACTTGTTGTTGGAGCGAAACCAGTCAGGATTGACGATCAGCAGAGTAAGCAGCTCAGAGGCAAGACCATCAACATGGTGAAGGTGGTGTGGGATGGCAGATCGGGTGATACAACTTGGGAATTAGAAGAAACCAGGAGAGAAGCCTATCCCTACCTCTTTTCCTTGTAATTCAATTTTCGAAGACGAAAATTTTTCTTGTTGGGGAGAATGTAAGGACCTAGAAACTTTAATTGGAATAAAAGTGTTATATTTAAATAATTTCAGAAGATGTTATTATTTAAAATAGAAAGAGTTGGTAATAGAAGTTTCGTAGTAGTCGGACATCGGACGTCGCCCAAGGTCTGGGGTCAGCTGGTAGAGGTCGGTCGGCTGACCATTGTATTAACCAAGTAGTCAGGTGCGATGACTTTATCGCGAGGTGATCACGTGGGTGTGCTCGAGGAAGACATGTGGATCAAGAAGAGTAAAGGAAGAAAAGTGTAAGGACCTGAAAAATTAAATTGGAATAAAAGAGTTATATTTTAAATAAATTCTAAGTATGTTTTTATTTAGAATAGAAAGGGAGGAAAAAGTTAAGTTTAGAAGGCTACGAGGTCGCCGGTCGCCTGCTATACATGAGCGCCAGGTGGACATCGCGCGGGCGCGAGAGGCATGCAGGCATCACGCGGGCGTGAGAGGCATGCAGGCATCGCGCGGGCGTGAGAGGCATGCAGGCGTCGCGCGGGCGCGAGAGGCATGCAGGCATCGCGCGGGCGCGAGAGGCATGCAGGCATCGCGCGGGCGTGAGAGGCATGCAGGCATCGCGCGGGGCGCGAGAGGCATGCAGGCATCGCGCGGGCGCGAGAGGCATGCAGGCATCGCGCGGGCGCGAGAGGCATGCGGGCATCGCGCGGGGCGCGAGGCACGCGGGCATTGCCCGGGGCGAGAGGCATGTGGACGTGGCCAAGGCGCGAGAGTTATGAGGGCGTCGCCAGGGAAGACATCGGTTGTCTCCCAGAGGAAGACATCGGTCGTCTTCCAGGGCGAAGGGGACATCGGTCGTTCGCCAGGATGAGTCAGCAGTGGAAAGTTATCGAGCGACGTCGAGTTTCACACCGAGAAGGTAAGACCCAGACTCCCAGCATGAAGCGTAATGCACGCACGCCATGTAGACAAAAAGGGTGGTTCAGAATAGTGACATCAGAATGTTGGCATGCGTGGGAGACACTCGCGGTCGTACTGTTCAGAGCAGTGGCTGGCATGCACAAGCGACAACAGTGGCAGTACTGTTCAGAGCAGTGGTTGGCATGCACCAGAGGCAATAGTGGTCGTACTGTTCAGGGCAATGGTTCTCAGACTTCTCTGCAGAGTGGGTGGTGGCAGCTGCTTTTGGTGGATAAGTTGGTTTAAGATGCAGAAAACCCACTGCTGAGAGGAAAAAAAACGTCGCAGCCTTCAAAGAGAGAAAGAGTGAGTTACCTCCCTTCTCCTCCAGTTGCCTCCTTCGCGCTGCGATTCTAGCACCTTCACACGAGAGTACGACGAGCGACAGCCACCATTAGAGCACCTGGGCAGTCCTCTGCAAGTCCTTCAACCAGACGCAAAAACAGAGCCAAGGCGTTCTTCAAGCTTTGTTGGGTTTCGGAACTCTAGGTGTTTGCGCAAGTCCAGGTAAGGGAAGCTAGACTTCTTTTTTAATACAAGCCATAGATTAGCTGTTTCTGAAGTGAGGGCGACGTGGTCGCCAGTTTCCTGTTTCTTTTCGCAATGCTCTGTTCTATGTGGTTGGGCGACGTGGTCGCCGGTTTTAAATACGGATTTCGAACTTCCCTGTTTTTGATATTGTTTGAAGCTGTTTGAGATTTAAATGTTAAATACATGTGATATTCGAGAATATGAACCTTTGAAATGACTGTTGCTGTGGTTGAAATCATTCTTTGAGTGATGTGTGTAATGTCGTGATTGTGGATCAAGACATAGTATTTTCAGGAAAGGAAATACCGTGTTGAGATTTGGTTGTGAAGTGTATTGATCTGTGAGTATCCTGTGAATGAGGCGATCCTGACTCTGCTGAGGTAATGAAATCATATAGAGGAAGTTACTCAGTTGGTGAGAGTCGAAGGAGGTCTATATGATGGGCGTCTCGTGTGAAAAAGAACGAGCTCCGCCTGTCCTATGGATTAACCCTGTCATACTGTGAGAGTGATGAATTGAGATCGAGATTGTGTTGATGCGCATGGCTGTGGAAACATTCCAGCCAATGAAGTATGACAGGTGCATGTCTCTGGATGCTAAGTTCAACGCACGAGTCTTCCGGAAGTGGAGTCAAGTGTCTTGTGTGATGAGTCAGTGAAGTCTGACGTGAGAAATGAGAATCTTTGAATTGATAGACACTTGATGGAATTATGTGAAACTAAACGACTCTTGAGGAAATTGGGAAATATGTGACTTCTTGATGGCTGTGTGATATGAAAGGGGAATTGATAGTTTTACGTGGGTATCTGAAAATTGTTTTATCTTGATTTTAAAGTTTCATATCTAAATTCTCTTTAAAAATATCTAGCTTACCCTTTATTTTGTATTGCTCTGTGGCTGTTTCCTCTTAAAAACTGTGATGATCGTGTATTTTACACGGGAGCAGATGATCTTCCAGGGAGTAGAGCTCCTCAGTGAGTGGTCGCCGGAAGGAGATCGCCTATTTCCGTCCCTATCGGGTGATCGCCGGTTTATGCCTCCATCGGGTGATCGCCTGTTTTTCTGTCCTGATAGCAGATCGGCTGTTTTGGGCCTTCTGTTACAGATCGCCGGTTCATGAATGGAGATCGCCGGTCTTGTTCTATTTGGTTGAATTTCGTTTTAAATTTTGAAAACATTTGACCTGGTCATGTATTTAACTCCCTAAGAGGAGCAACTTCATTTCTTATATATATAATATCATGTACTCTTCAATATTATTTGTTTACCTTTATTTTCATTATACATGTATGTATGGTTTTATTTTGCGGGATGTTACAAAAAGTGTAGCTAAGAAGTCTTCTACGAGATCGCCGTTATTGAAGATGGAGGCGATCTCCGACTTCTCTGGCACATAATCGCCTGTCGCCTAGAGGAGACATGACCGCCAATCGCCTATGGTGTACGTGATCGACGGGAGTGCACGTAGTATGTGGTCAAGATGCTGGATCAACCGTAGTGGGTTCCAAAACCATGCGTATCAAGGTGTGGGCTAAGCCTTAGATACGCTGTGCATGCGAAGCTCTATGCTTGAGCATAAGAAATCGTCCTTAGTGTTGCATGCATGGGCGCACGAGGAGTAGTGCTGATCTACTCTTCGAAATGTGAAGCTACCGACGTCACCAAGCCATCTGGAGGTGATACCTTGGACGTAACATAATGGGAGGATGAACCTTCAGCAAGGTGTGACGATGTGACATCGGTGACCAGAGTAAGGCGATGTGTTCTTGTCACCCACAAGGGCGATAAGAGATCGCCAACAGGATGAGAGGAACATCGGTCATCAACCAGGATGGGAGACACATCGGTGGTCTGCCAGGGTGAGACATCGGTGGTCTGCCAGGGTGAGACATCGGTTGTCTGCCAGGGTGAGACATCGGTGGTCCTCCAGGGTGAGACATCGGTTATCTGCCAGGATGAGGAATCAGTCGTCCGTTAGGAAGAGGGATCAGTCATCACCGGGATGAGGCATATCAGTCATCGCCGGTATGAGAGACACATCGGTCGTCTTCCAAGGAGAGACATCGGTCGTCCGCCAGGTGCAGTCATCGGTGGAAGGTTATCGCGCGATGTCGAGTTTCACACAGATAAGGTGGGACCTGTAACATCCCGCCAAAATACTATACAAATGTATATAATGAAAATAAAGGTAACAAATAGATTGAAATGAACAAAATCATATATATATAAATAAAGTTTCTCCTCACAGGGAGTTTAATACAAATTCGGTCAAATTTTCCAGAAACATAAACAAATTACAGAAAAAAAGACAAAGCAGGCAATCTCCTATCGGAAGAGACCGATCTCCTATCGGACGAGGCCGATCTCCTATCAGACGAGGCCGATCTCCTATCAGAGGACCCAAAACAGCCGATCGGCTACCAGAACAGAAATCAGGCGATCTCCTTCCGGCGACCACTCACTAAGGAGCTCTACTTCCTGGAAGATCATCTGCTCCCGTGTAAAATACACGATCATCACAGTTTTAAGAGAAAACAGCCAGAGAACAATACAAAGAAAAGGGTAAGCTAGATGGTTTAAAAGCCTTGAGATAAATAGCAAACGTAAAACTTCACGCCATTCATGATCCATAACAATTACAACCATCAACATATCCATTATCCACATACTCGTCAAGTGTCCATTTGCTACTTTCAGTATTCAAGATTCACATGTCAGACTTTCCACTGACCCACAATGCATAGACACATGACACTACTTCCGGATTGACTCGTGCGTTGACTCAGGCTCAGAGATCTGCACCTGTCATACCATACCACTGTGAAATCCACACAGGGTCGCTGTGAATCCACACAGCCATGCGCATATAATCTCAATGTCATCAACTCTCCTGGTATGACAGGGTGAATTCATACAACAGGCCGAGCTCGTTCCCACTTGAACAACTCACCCATACGTATGAACCTCCTTCGACTCTCACCAACTGAATAACTTCCTCTATGTGGTTCCATTATCTCAGCAGAGTCAGGATATCTCCTTCTAGACAAGCCCCTAGTCAATACACCTATACAGATCTTACACGGTATTTCCTTTCCTGAAAATACTATGCCTCGATCCCACATTCACAGTATTCAAGACATCATACCATGCAAAGGAATATTTCAAATCACAGCAACAATCATTTCAACGTTTCAAACTTTCGAATATCACATATATATTGTATTTAAATCCCAAACAGCTTCAAACAACGTCAAACACAGGGGAGTTCGAAACCCGTATTTAAAACCGGCGACCACGTCGCCCAACCACATAGAACAGAGCATTTCGAAAAGAAACAGAGAACCGGCGACCACGTCGCCCTCACTTCAGAAACAGCAAAACTATGGCTTGTATTGAAAACGAAGGCTAGCTTCCCTTACCTGGACTTGCGCAAAACACCAGGAGCTCCGAAACCCAACGAAGCTTGAACGACGCCTGGGCTCTGTTTTTGCGTCTGGTTTGAAGGACTTGCAGAGAGCTTCCCAGGTGCTCCAATGGTGGTCGTCGCTCGTCGTACTCTTGTGTGAAGATGCTAGAATCGCAGCGCGAAGGAGATATCTGGAGGAGAAGGGAGGTAACTCACTCTTTCTCTCTTGAACAACTGCGACGTTTCTTTCTTTCTCTATCAGAAATGGGTTTTTGTATCTTAAGCTGGCTTCTCCACAAAAACCGCTGCCACCACCCACTCTGCAGGGAAGTTTGCGTGTACGCTTCACTGAACAGTACGACTAGGCGTGCCTCTGCGCAGGCTAACACTCTGAGGTCACTAGCCTGAACCACTCTTTTTGTCTACGTGTCGCGCATGCAGGACGTTTCACGTTGGGAGCCTGGGTCCCACCTTACTCTGTGTGAAACTCGACGTCGCGCGATAACTTTCCACTGCTGACTCATCCTGGCGAACGACCGATGTCTCACTCACCCTGGAAGACGACCGATGTATCCCTCTGGGGGACGACCGATGTCTTCCTCTGGGAGACGACCGATGTCTTCCCTGGCGACGCCCTCATAACTCTCGCCCCTTGGCCACGTCCACATGCCTCGCGCCCTGGCAATGCCCGCATGCCTCTCGCGCCTTGGTCACGTCCCCATGCCTCGCGCCCTGGCAATGCCCGCATGCCTCTCGCGCCTTGGCCACGTCCACATGCCTCGCGCCCTGGCAATGCCCGCATGCCTCTCGCGCCTTGGTCACGTCCACATGCCTCGCGCCCTGGCAATGCCCGCATGCCTCTCGCGCCTTGGCCACGTCCACATGTCTCGCGCCCTGGCAATGCCCGCATGCCTCTCGCGCCCGCGCGATGCCTGCATGCCTCGCGCCCTGGCGACGTCCACCTGGCGCTCATGTGTAGCAGGCGACCGGCGATCTCATAGCCTTCTAAACTTAACTTTCCTTCCTTTTCATTTTAAATAAAGACATACTTAGAATTCATTTAAAATATATCTCTTTTATTCCAATTAAATTTTACAGGTCCTTACATTCTCCCCATCAAGAAAAATTTTCGTCCCCGAAAATTGAATTACAAGGAAAAGAGATATGGATAGGCTTCTCTCATGGGTTCTTCCAACTCCCAAGTTGAGTCACCCGATCGCTCATCCCACACCACTTTCACCATGTTAATGGTCTTGCCTCTGAGCTGTTTACTTTGACGATCTTCAATCCTGACTGGTTTCGCTTCAAAGGACAAGTCATCCCTGATCTGCACGTTGTCCACTTCCAGCACATGACTAGGGTCTGCCATGTACTTCCTCAGCTGTGAAACGTGAAAGACATTGTGCAGATTCGCTAAATGGGGAGGCAGGGCGATCTCATAAGCTACCGGGCCAATCCTCCTTAAGATCTGATATGGTCCCATGAACTTAGGGGACAACTTCTTTGGCCTGATCGCTCTTCCTACACCCTTGGTTGGTGTCACTTTCATGAACACGTGGTCTCCAGCAGTAAACTCCAAAGTCTTCCTCCTCTGATCTGCATAGGACTTCTGCCTACTCTGAGAAGCTTTCATTCTGCTTTGTATCTGTTTCACCTTCTCGGTCGTCCGCTGAATCAACTCTGGCCCAACCAAGACTGCCTCGCCCTCCTGGTACCAACATAAGGGAGTTCTGCATTTCCTCCCATACAGGGCTTCATATGGTGCCATCCCAATACTGGCGTGGTAGCTATTATTATAGGTAAACTCCACCAGTGGTAACACCTCGTCCCAATTCCCCAATTGATCCAAGACACACGTCCTTAGCAGATCTTCCAAGGACTGGATCGTTCTCTCTGACTGACCATCTGTTTGGGGATGATATGCAGAGCTCATCCTCAACTTAGTTCCCAAGCACTCTTGTAAGGTCTGCCAAAACCGTGAGGTGAACCTGGGATCCCTATCTGAAACAATGCTGGAAGGCACTCCATGCAGCCTCACTATTTCCTGGATGTACAACTGTGCCAACTTGGCCATGGGCATCCTCATATTCATTGGGAGAAAGTGAGCACTCTTCGTCAGCCGATCAGTGATGACCCATATTGCATCATGGCCCTTTACTGATCTGGGTAAATGGGTGACAAAATCCATGGCAATGCTGTCCCATTTCCACTCAGGGATATCCAATGGCTGTAACAACCCGCCAGGTCTTTGATGCTCTACCTTCGCCTTCTGACACGTTAAGCAGGTTGCAACATACTGGGCGATGTCTCTCTTCATGCCTGACCACCAAAATGACTCCTTCAAGTCATGGTACATCTTGTTCATGCCTGGATGAAGGGCGACTCTTATGACCTTCTTCTAGGATCATCTTCTTCAACTCTTCATTTGCAGGGATGCAAATTCTGCCATTAAATCTCAAGATCCCATCATCGCCCACCACAAAGTCTCTCGCCTGATCTGTCCCTAGTGACTCCACAGTACGCTTTAGACTAGGGTCCTCCAACTGCTTATCCCTTATCATCCCAAGGAAGTCATTAGTTATAGCCAGCTTACTACAACTAATGTGATTTACGTGGAACTCTACCCCAAGGTTTAAATCTCTGAATTGCTCGATCAGTTTCTGCTCTTCCATCATCATGGTGGCTACCTGTATTGATTTCCTACTCAAAGCATCAGCCACTACATTGGCCTTCCCTGGATGATACATGAGTTGGAAATCGTAGTCCTTTAGAAACTCCATCCACCTTCTTTGTCTCATGTTTAATTCCTTCTGATCGAACAGATATTTCAGGCTCTTATGGTCACTGAACACCTGGAACCGAGCTCCATATAAATAGTGCCTCCAGATCTTCAAGGCAAATACCACAGCCGCCAACTCCAAATCATGCGTGGGGTAGTTTCTCTCATGAATCTTGAGTTGCCTTGAAGCATATGCAACCACTCTCTTCTCTTGCATCAAGACACATCCCAAACCCTGATGTGAAGCGTCACAGTAGACCTCAAAAGGCCTTCCTACCTCTGGGATCACCAGCACTGGAGCACTAGTCAACCTTTCCTTTAGCTCCTTGAAGCTCTGCTCACATCGGTCGGTCCAAGCAAAAGGTTGATCCTTGCGGGTCAGCTGTGTTAAAGGAGCCACTACCTTGGAAAAGTCCTCAATAAACCTCCGATAGTAGCCTGCCAACCCCACAAAGCTCCTTATCTCGGTGACTGTCTTGGGACGTTCCCACTGCAGCACTGCCTCTACCTTGGCTGGATCCACCGAGATCCCCTGGGCAGATATCACGTGTCCCAAGAAGTTGACTTCCTTCAGCCAAAACTCGCACTTAGAGAACTTGGCATAGAGTTGCTTCTCCCTCAGTATCTCCAATACTGTCTTCAGGTGTTCCTCATGCTCTTCCTCGGTCCTTGAATAAATGAGGATGTCGTCTATGAAGACCACCACAAACTTATCCAAGAAAGGGCGAAAAATCCTATTCATGTAGTCCATGAACAGGGCTGGAGCATTGGTGACTCCAAACGGCATCACTACATACTCATAATGCCCATACCGAGACCTAAAAGCTGTCTTTTGAACATCTTCAGCTTTCACCAAAATTTGGTGGTACCCCGATCTCAAATCAATCTTGGAGAACACCGAGGCTCCATGTATTTGATCCATCAAATCATCAATCCTAGGTAGGGGGTACTTGTTCTTGATGGTCAACTTGTTCAACTGCCTGTAATCTATACACAGCCGAGACCCTCCATCCTTCTTCTTGACTAGGAGCACTGGAGCTCCCCATGGAGATACACTGGGTCTGATGAATTGCTTCTCCAGCAACTCTTCCACTTGCTTCTTTAACTCCACTAACTCGGCTGGTGCCATCCTGTAAGGTGCCATTGACACTGGTCCAGCTCCAGGTACCAAGTCAATGGAGAATTCCACTTCTCTCTTAGGGGGTAACCCAGGTACTTCTTCTGGGAATACATCCGTGAAATCTTTCACCACGGGTATTCTGCTTACGTCCCCTTTATTCTCCACCTCCGACCGAGCGAGTATCACGAAGCACCTCGCCCCTTCTTCCAACTCTGACTGCCCTTGCTGAGCAGATATTACATCTGATCCTTGGAGGTCTGGAAACGCAATCCTCTGACTACCGCAGTCAATGAGAACGTGATTGGCAGCTAACCAATCCATTCCCAGGATAACATCTAGGTCCTGAAGAGGTAGGCAGATCAAGTTCACCTTGAATCTGCGTCCCTCTACAATCACTGGACATTCGGGGCACACTGTAGAGGTCATCACCTGTCCTGACGCAGGTGTAGAGACCAACAGTTCGAAAGCTAACTCCTTCACTAGAAGGCCCAACTCAGCTACACACAGGCTTGACACAAAGGAGTGTGTCGCTCCAGAATCAAACAAAGCTTTTACACCTCTACCAGCTATAAAACATATACCCTGCACGAGGTTACCTGACTGAGACGCCTCTGCTCCTGACATGGCAAACACTCTCCCTGTTGCCTGAGGTCTGCCCCCTTCGTTCCTCATCTGCTGAGAGCCACTGGGTTGGGTCGCCCCATTCCTGCTAGGACACTCTCTAGCAACATGTCCTGTCTTTTGGCAGGTAAAACATCTTCTCTCTGAACTCCTCTTGAAGCACGCGTTAGAGGTGTGTGGTCCACCACAATGGTAACACTTGGGTTTCCAAGGTTGCTGCTGCTGAGAGTGGGATGACGTTGTTCCTGCCCGAGGTGGTGGAGGTCTCGCATAAGGCTTGCTGTGTGGGTGCTGCACCTTAGCCTTCCCACTGGAAGAACTCCCTGGGTGTGACCTGATCACCCGAGAATCACCCTTTTCCAGGGTCTCCACCATCTTCGCCTTCTCTACCAAGGCGTGAAATTCCCTGATGCACATCGGGGCTATGGTCCTCTTCAGTCCATGCTTCAGCCCCTCTTCGAACTTCCTACACCTCCAGGCCTCGGAGGTCGCCTGGGTATAAAATCGGGCGAGGTACTCAAATCGAGCAGCATAGGCGTTCACAGACATATCCCCCTGCTCCAACTTTAGGAACTCAGCTTCCCTCGCAAACCTTGCGCTGTCTGGGAAGTATTTCTCCAAGAACCTCACCCTGAAGCTTTCCCAGTCCAACACATCCTCTCGGGCCTCCATCATCTGCTGAGCTCCCATCCACCAGAACTCAGCTTCTCCAGACAGCAAAAAGGTGGCGAACACCAACTTCTTCTCTTCAGGGCAGGAGGTCGCCCTAAAGATTTTCTCCAACTCTCTGACCCACTGAGCTGCTTGATCAGGGGTGGCATTCCCACTGAACTTGGGTGGGTTGTGCCTCATGAACTCGGTCAGTCCCATCTGTTCTTGAGGCTGACCGACGTGGGAGTTTGTTTCAGCCGACCGAGCAGTCTCCCAGTGGTGCATTGTAGCTTGATGGTTCTGAGCCATCGCTGCATTCTGCTGCTGGATGGCAGTTGCCATCATCTCGATGGCCTTGGCAATCTGGCTCATTTCTGAAGAAGGTTGGGGAGGGGTAGGAGGTCTACGTGCCATCTTCTTCGTTTTTTGTTTCTGAAACTATCGGCTTCTATATTCCCTACAACCACAAGAATGAGATCGATAAGAAATCAATTCATTCTAGAGGTAACACCTAGACCTTACAAAGGTCAGCATCTCAAATTCATTAAGAATTTGAGCTCATCAACAGAATCATAATGCTTATAACATCAAGCATAACACCAGAACAACTACTGGTGTGCAATCATCAATCCAAACAACCACTTTCAATCAATTACAACTACACCCAACAAAATGAAATGAATCACACCCGAATTCAATGTATGCTAAACATCAAACCTTTGGAATTAAGATTGAGAACCATCTCGATCCAGTTATGAGTGTGCACCCTCACTACTTTATCAAGACCTTCTCATTCTTAATACTAAGATTTTCAGTTAGAGCATATATTCACCAAAGCACACACAAAATTTTAATACAAAAACGTTTGAAAACCTTTCACTATAGCTGTTACTTTAAAATCAAATAAACTTTATGAGCAGAAGAAACACAATGGATCCACAGCCCTCAGGTCATCCTAAGGACGAACCTGGCTCTGATACCATTAATGTAACATCCCGCCAAAATACTATACAAATGTATATAATGAAAATAAAGGTAACAAATAGATTGAAATGAACAAAATCATATATATATAAATAAAGTTTCTCCTCACAGGGAGTTTAATACAAATTCGGTCAAATTTTCCAGAAACATAAACAAATTACAGAAAAAAAGACAAAGCAGGCAATCTCCTATCGGAAGAGACCGATCTCCTATCGGACGAGGCCGATCTCCTATCGGACGAGGCCGATCTCCTATCAAAGGACCCAAAACAGCCGATCGGCTACCAGAACAGAAATCAGGCGATCTCCTTCCGGCGACCACTCACTAAGGAGCTCTACTTCCTGGAAGATCATCTGCTCCCGTGTAAAATACACGATCATCACAGTTTTAAGAGAAAACAGCCAGAGAACAATACAAAGAAAAGGGTAAGCTAGATGGTTTAAAAGCCTTGAGATAAATAGCAAACGTAAAACTTCACGCCATTCATGATCCATAACAATTACAACCATCAACATATCCATTATCCACATACTCGTCAAGTGTCCATTTGCTACTTTCAGTATTCAAGATTCACATGTCAGACTTTCCACTGACCCACAATGCATAGACACATGACACTACTTCCGGATTGACTCGTGCGTTGACTCAGGCTCAGAGATCTGCACCTGTCATACCATACCACTGTGAAATCCACACAGGGTCGCTGTGAATCCACACAGCCATGCGCATATAATCTCAATGTCATCAACTCTCCCGGTATGACAGGGTGAATTCATACAACAGGCCGAGCTCGTTCCCACTTGAACAACTCACCCATACGTATGAACCTCCTTCGACTCTCACCAACTGAATAACTTCCTCTATGTGGTTCCATTATCTCAGCAGAGTCAGGATATCTCCTTCTAGACAAGCCCCTAGTCAATACACCTATACAGATCTTACACGGTATTTCCTTTCCTGAAAATACTATGCCTCGATCCCACATTCACAGCATTCAAGACATCATACCATGCAAAGGAATATTTCAAATCACAGCAACAATCATTTCAACGTTTCAAACTTTCGAATATCACATATATATTGTATTTAAATCCCAAACAGCTTCAAACAACGTCAAA
The DNA here is from genome assembly GCA_013389735.1 of Phaseolus lunatus. Taxonomy (NCBI): domain Eukaryota; kingdom Viridiplantae; phylum Streptophyta; class Magnoliopsida; order Fabales; family Fabaceae; genus Phaseolus; species Phaseolus lunatus. The sequence goes on along the minus strand of CM023863.1, from coordinate 21,903,938 downwards.
CACAGGGGAGTTCGAAACCCGTATTTAAAACCGGCGACCACGTCGCCCAACCACATAGAACAGAGCATTTCGAAAAGAAACAGAGAACCGGCGACCACGTCGCCCTCACTTCAGAAACAGCAAAACTATGGCTTGTATTGAAAACGAAGGCTAGCTTCCCTTACCTGGACTTGCGCAAAACACCAGGAGCTCCGAAACCCAACGAAGCTTGAACGACGCCTGGGCTCTGTTTTTGCGTCTGGTTTGAAGGACTTGCAGAGAGCTTCCCAGGTGCTCCAATGGTGGTCGTCGCTCGTCGTACTCTTGTGTGAAGATGCTAGAATCGCAGCGCGAAGGAGATATCTGGAGGAGAAGGGAGGTAACTCACTCTTTCTCTCTTGAACAACTGCGACGTTTCTTTCTTTCTCTCTCAGAAATGGGTTTTTGTATCTTAAGCTGGCTTCTCCACAAAAACCGCTGCCACCACCCACTCTGCAGGGAAGTTTGCGTGTACGCTTCACTGAACAGTACGACTAGGCGTGCCTCTGCGCAGGCTAACACTCTGAGGTCACTAGCCTGAACCACTCTTTTTGTCTACGTGTCGCGCATGCAGGACGTTTCACGCTGGGAGCCTGGGTCCCACCTTACTCTGTGTGAAACTCGACGTCGCGCGATAACTTTCCACTGCTGACTCATCCTGGCGAACGACCGATGTCTCACTCACCCTGGAAGACGACCGATGTATCCCTCTGGGGGACGACCGATGTCTTCCTCTGGGAGACGACCGATGTCTTCCCTGGCGACGCCCTCATAACTCTCGCCCCTTGGCCACGTCCACATGCCTCGCGCCCTGGCAATGCCCGCATGCCTCTCGCGCCTTGGTCACGTCCCCATGCCTCACGCCCTGGCAATGCCCGCATGCCTCTCGCGCCTTGGCCACGTCCACATGCCTCGCGCCCTGGCAATGCCCGCATGCCTCTCGCGCCTTGGTCACGTCCACATGCCTCGCGCCCTGGCAATGCCCGCATGCCTCTCGCGCCTTGGCCACGTCCACATGTCTCGCGCCCTGGCAATGCCCGCATGCCTCTCGCGCCCGCGCGATGCCTGCATGCCTCGCGCCCTGGCGACGTCCACCTGGCGCTCATGTGTAGCAGGCGACCGGCGATCTCATAGCCTTCTAAACTTAACTTTCCTTCCTTTTCATTTTAAATAAAGACATACTTAGAATTCATTTAAAATATATCTCTTTTATTCCAATTAAATTTTACAGGTCCTTACAGGACCCAGGCTCCCAGCATGAGACGTCCTGCATGCGCGACACGTAGACAAAATGGGTGGTTCAGAATAGTGACATCAGAGAGTTTGGCATGCGTAGAGTCACGCGTGGTCGTACTGTTCAGGAAAGCGTGCACGCAAACTTCCCTGCAGAGTGGGTGGTGGCAGCGGCTTTTGGGGACAAGTTGGTTTAGATTCAAAAACCCACTTCTGAGAGGCAAAGAACGTTGCAGTGGTTCAAGAGTGAGTTTACCTTCATCCTTCTCTTTTCTCTCCTTCGCGCTGCGATTCAGGCATCCTCAAGCACCAGTGCGACGATTGCCGTTGGAGTGTAACATCCCGCCAAAATACTATTCATGTTTATATAATGAAAATAAAGGTAACAAATAGATTTGAAGTGAACAAAATATTATATATATATGAAATGTAGTTTCTCCTCACAGGGAGTTTAATACAATTTCGGTCAAATTTTCCAGAAACATAAACAAAATACAGTAAAAAAAACAAAGCAGGCGATCTCCTATCGGAAGAGACCGATCTCCTATCGGAAGAGGCCGATCTCCTATCAGAGGACCCAAAACAGCCGATCTGCTACCAGAACAGAAATCCGGCGATCTCCTTCCGGCGACCACTCACTAAGGAGCTCTACTTCCTGGAAAATCATCTGCTCCCGTGTAAAATACACGATCATCACAGTTTTAAGGGAAAACAGCCAGAGAACAATACAAAGGGTAAGCTAGATATTTTTAAACTTTAAATTTTAAACTGGACAACCAACGTAGATCAGCCTTTTTAAACATTCCCAAGAGTCCATCACTTTCTCATTCATATCACACAGCCATCAAGAAATCACATGTTTCACAATATTTTCAAGAGTCGTTCTATTCACATAATGCACCAAGTGTCTATCAATTCAATGTTTCTCATTTCTCACGTCAGACTTCCACTGACTCATCACACAAGACACTTGACACTACTTCCGGAAGACTCGTGCGTTGAACCTAGCATCCAGAGACATGCACCTGTCATACTTCATTGGCTGGAATGTTTCCACAGCCATGCGCATCAACACAATCTCGATCTCAATTCATCACTCTCACAGTATGACAGGGTTAATCCATATGACAGGCCGAGCTCGTTCTTTTTCACACGACTCACCCATTCATATGAACCTCCTTCGACTCTCACCAACTGAGTAACTTCCTCTATATGATTTCATTACCTCAGCAGAGTCAGGATCGTCTCATTCACAGGATACTCACAGATCAATACACTTCACAACCAAATCTCAACACGGTATTTCCTTTCCTGAAAATACTATGTCTTGATCCACATTCACGACATTCAACACATCACATAACACTTAAAGGAATGATTTCAATCACAGCAAAACTCACTCCAAGGTTCTTATTTTCGAATATCTCATTTAAATCTCAAACAGTTTCAAAGCAACACCAAAAACAGGGAGTTCGCAGACAACGCCAAAACCGGCGATCTGGTTCAAAAACAAGGTATTTTGAAGTCTGTATATAAAACCGGCGACCACGTCGCCCAAACACATAGAACAGAGCATTCACGAAGATGAAAACAAAACCGGCGACCACGTCGCCCTCACTCCAGAAACAGCTAATCTATGGCTTGTATTGAAAATGAAGGCTAGCTTCCTTTACCTGGACTTGCGCAAAACACCGAGAGCTCCAAAATCCACCGAGCTTAAAGGATGCCTTAGCTCTGTTTTCAGCATTTGGTTCGTAGAACTTGCAGAGGACCTCCCAGGTGCTCTAAGGGCAAACGTCGCTTGTCGCACTGATGCTTGAGGTGGCCTGAGTCACAACGCAAAGGAGAGAAGAAGGGAGGGAGGAAGTTTGCACTCACTCTAACACTCTTGAGTCTGTAACGCTCTTTGCCTTCCCGCAGTGGCTTTTGAATCCAAGCCTAGCTGTCCACGTATGCTGCTGCTGCCACCCCTTCTGCAGGAAAGCTTGACAACCACTGCCCTGAACAGTACGACCATTGTTGTCTCTGGTGCATGCCAACCACTGCCCTAAACAGTACGACCACTGTTGTCTCTGGTGCATGCCAACCACTGCCCTGAACAGTACGACTGCGAGTGTCTCCTGCACATGCCAACATTCTGAGGTCACTATTCTGAACCACTCTTTTTGTCTACGTGGCGCACGTGCAGGACGTTCCATGCTGGAAGTCTGGGTCCCACCTTCTCTGTGTGTAACTCGACGTCGCGCGACAACTTTCCACCGCTGACTCATCCTGGAGAACGACCGATGTCTCCCTCGTCCTGGAAGACGACCGATGTCTATCCCTGGCGACGCTCTCATGCCTCTCGCCCTGGTGATGCCCGCATGCCTCTCGCGCCCTGGCAATGCCCGCATGCCTCGCCCCCCGCGCGATGCCTGCATGCCTCGCGCCCGCGCGATGCCTGCATGCCTCGCGCCCGCGCTATGCCTGCATGCCTCGCGCCCACGCGATGCCTGCATGCCTCGCGCCCTGGCGCTCATGTGTAGCAGGTGACCGGCGATCATGTACTACTAGGCGATCTCATAGAGTTCCAAACTACACTTTCCTTCCTTTTTATTTTACATAAACACATACTTAGAATTCATTTAAAATATACCCTTTTATTCCAATCCAAAAGTACAGGTCCTTACATTGGAGCACCAGGGAGGTTCTCTGCAAGTTCTCCAAACCAGACGCTAAAACAGAGCTAAGGCACCTTTAAGCTCGGTGGGTTTTGGAACTCTTGGTGTTTTGCGCAAGCTTAGGTAAGGGAAGCTAGCCTTATTTCCAACAAAAACCTTATATTAGATGATTGAGATGATGGGGCGACATGGTCGCCGGTTTTCAACTGTTATTGCATAATCCCCTGTTTTTGGACGAGATCGCCGGTTTTGGCGTTGTTTTTCGAACTCCCCTGTTTTTGGTGTTGTTTGAAACTGTTTGAGATTTAAATGTGATATTCGAAAATCCGAACCTTGGAATGAGTTTTGCTGTGACTGGAATCGTTCATTAAGTGTTGTATGATGTGTTGAATGTTGTGAATGTGGGATCAAGGCATAGTATTTTCAGGAAAGAAAATACCGTGTAAGATCGTGTGTAATGTGCATTGACTAGGGACTTGTCTAGAAGGAGATATCCTGACTCTGCTGATATAATGGAATCACATAGATGAAGTTATTCAGTTGTGGAGAGTCGAAGGAGGTTCATATGTATGGGTAAGTTGTTTGAAAGAGAACGAGCTTGACCTGTTATATGAATTAACCCTGTCATACCGGGAGAGTGATGATATTGAGATTATGTATGCGCATGGCTATGTGGATTTCACAGCGACCCTGTGTGGATTTCACAGTGGTGTGGTATGACAGGTGCAGATCTCTGGGTCTGAGTCAACGCACGAGTCTTCCGGAAGTAGAGTCATGTGTCTATATGTTATGAGTCAGTGGAAAGTCTGACGTGTGAACCATGAATATTGAAAGTAGCGAATAGACACTTTACGAGTTTGTGGAATATGGGAATGTTGACGGTTGAAATTGATATGGATTATGAATGGTGTGAAGATTTATGTTTTCTATTGATTTAAAGTTTCATATTTAAAGTTTTTAAAACATCTAGCTTACCCTTTTATCTTGTATTGTGATTGCTTTCTTAAACCTGTGATGATCGTGTATTTTTGCACGGGAGCAGACGAGGTTGCAGGTAGTAGAGCTCCTCAGTGAGTGGTCGCCGGAAGGAGATCGCCCGGTTCTGTTTCTGTTAGGCGATCACCCTTTTTCTGTTGTCTGACAGGAGATCGCCCTTTTCTGATAGGAGATCGCGTGTTTGTCTTTTTGCTGTATTTTGTTTAAGTTTTGGAAATTGACCGATTATGTATTAAACTCCCTGTGAGGAGAAACTTCATTACATATATATAATTATGTTCACTTCAATATATTTGTTTACCTTTATTTTATTATATAAATATGAAAAGAATTTGGCGGGATGTTACAAGGTGTGACTTGTTTTTGTACATTAACACCCCTTATTTTAATTCCTACACCTTCCTTCAAAGTTCTACTAAAAACTATACACAAGTAATTACAAAAAGAGACATCCATTGATGCTCTTCTCCCAAAGCAAGCCTTGCTCCTAGTCATCCTTTGAGGCATGAAGGATGTTGAGCTAATTGGTTGGGCTTGGGCCCCAACTTGGGCTTGGGCTTCATGGGCTTGGGCCTCAGGCGCCTCCTCTACTTGGTCTTCATCACCTCATTTGTTCATTCTTCCTTTTTCTTTGAACCTTTCCTTTGAGTCACCTTCCCTCATCTCTTCCTTTTTCTTTCTTTGTAATTTCTTGATCCACGTTTTCTCCTCCAGCATGCCCACAGGATTACCTCACAATTACCTCATCACACCCGACTACTTGGTCAGTACACACCGATGACTGATCACCTCCCTCTGAGGGGACACACTGATGACCGATCACCCGCTAATCCAAGCTACCTGCGAGGTCCACTCCATGTGGCTTTGGCATATGCTGTGGGACCCAGCTGACATGGTTCACCCTTTACTATCTGTTCTCGACGACCGAGGTCTGGCCACTACACAAGCCCCCCAGGCCCGAGTTGTGACTTGTCTCAACAAAGAGCCTTACAACTCGCCTGATCGCTATTGGACCTACCGGGCTGACGGGCTCTCACCTTTTTGCCGACGACCAAGGTCATGTAATGAATGAATTATAAATCTTGTCTTTACAACTTGAATTACTCTTTCTCCTTTACAGCTCAACTTTCACCTTGTGTGGGTTGTTTGTAAAGGTCATCTTCCGTTCTCTTCACTTAGCCTTGTTTCTTTGTGCGTTTAACTGACATGCAAAGTGTTCTGCATCATTGCCAGAAATTCCTCTGATCTGGTACTCGCTGAATTAATTTTGGGCGATGTTGCCTTCTTTACCCAAATAAGGCGTCCTTTGTGGGATCACCTTTTGCAACCTTCTATTCACTTTTTCACCTGTCGTTCCTTTATACGAACTCTTCTTGCCTGCACCTGCTCGAAGGCAAGGAGGACTTCCTCTGTCGCCTACACTTGCTCACAGGCAAGGAGGACTTCTCCTTTCTCGCCTGCACTTGCTCAAAGGCAAGGAGGCCTTCTTCTTTCTCGCCTACACTTGCTCAAAGGCAAGGAGGACTTCCTCTGTTGCCTACACTTGCTCAAAGGCAAGGAGGACTTCCTCTTTCTCGCCTGCACTTGCTCAAAGGCAAGGAGGTCTTCCTCTGTTGCCTACACTTGTTCAAAGGCAAGGAGGACTTCCTCTGGTGCCTACACTTGCTCAAAGCCAAGGAGGACTTCCTCTGTTGCCTACACTTGCTCAAAGGCAAGGAGGTCTTCCTCTTTCTCGCCTGCACTTGCTCAAAGGCAAGGAGGTCTTCCTCTTTCTCGCCTGCACTTGCTCAAAGGCAAGGAGGTCTTCCTCTGTGCCTACACTTGCTCAAAGGCAAGGAGGTCTTCCTCTGTTGCCTCAAGATGCGCGAGGACATCGAGGACTTCGAACTTCGCTGGATGCCTCCGATCGCCAAAGGACGATGAGGACTTTAAAAACCTTTCACTTGTGCCCCTAATCGCCTAAGGGCGATGAGGACTTTAAAACTTTTCACTTGTGCCCCTAATCGCCTAAGGGCGATGAGGACTTTAAAACTTTTCACTTAAAACGTGCGCAATCATTTTACTTCTACCTCGAATCACTTCAGGTGATAAGGTTTTTCCAAAAACTTCTTTAAAACGATATGCACAAAAACTTTAGTTTGAACATCTTATTTATTGGGCGGCCTCGTTAAAAACCTTCCTTAGGAAAAAAGAGAGTGCCCCCTTGTAACTGTTTTTACAAAATTGTTCATGATTCCCCTGAGTTTGTACTAATTACGAAGCTTTAACTGAAATGAAATATGAGGTGTGTGGCGTTCCAAGTACGAGGAATCGCCCCTCCTTCTAGTGTCTCCAAGCGGTAGGCGCCGTTCCCGAGTGCTTCAGTTATTCTAAACGGTCCTGTCCACTTGGGTGACAACTTATTCTCCATCACGTACTGGTGGGCCTTCCTCATCACCAGATCGCCTGGTGGGCCTTCCTCATCACCAGATCGCCGCTTCTGAACTGCAACGGTATTAATATAGAATTGTATCTTCGTTCTATTCTTCTTTCACCTCTTCAGCTTTCACTCTTGCTTCCTCTCTGACCTCATCCAGTAAATCCAGGTTCATTCTTCTCTCTTCATTTGATTCTTCTGCCACAAAATGTTGAAAACTCGGCGAGCTCTCCTGGATTTCAACTGGAATCATCGCGTCATAGCCATACACTAAACTAAAAAGGGTTTCGTGATGTCTAGGGCGAGTGGTCCTCGAATGCTTCCACTGCCATCACAGATCGAGCATATTTCTTGTGCTGTGACGCGGTGCACCCACCTCCTGAGAAACCACCATCTATAGCGTGGATTTCCCCATGGATGGGCACTTCATGTTGTTGGCCCTCGCTGCTTGTAAGGACCTGTAAAATTAAATTGGAATAAAAGGAATATATTTTAAATGAATTCTAAGTATGTTTTTATTTAAAATAAAAAGGAAGGAAAGTGTAGCTTAGAAGACTATGAGATCGCCTGGTTAGTACATAATCGCCTGTCGCCTAGACTACACATGAACGCCAATCGCCTGTAGCGTACATGATCGCCAATCGCCTATGGTGCACATGATCGCCAAAAGTGCACTCAGTATGTGGTCAAGATACTGGATCAACCATAGTGGGTTCCAAAAACCACGCGTATCAAGGTGTGGGTTAAGCCTTAGATACGCTGTGCATGCGAAGCTCTATGCTTGAGCATAAGAAATCGTCCTTAGTGTTGCATGCATGGGCGCACGAGGAGTAGTGCTGATCTACTCTTGGAAATGTGAAGCTACCTGTAAGGACCTAGAAACTTTAATTGGAATAAAAGTGTTAGACTTAAATAATTTCAGAGGATGTTATTATTTAAAATACAAAGAGTTGGTAATTGAAGTTTCGTAGTAGTCGGACCTCGGACGTCGCCCAAGATCTGGGGTCAGCTGGTAGAGGTCGGTCGGATGACGTGTGGATCAAGAAGAGTAAAGGAAGAAAAGTGTAACTAACAAGTCTTCTACGAGATCGCCATTGTTGAAGACGGAGGCGATCTCCGACTTCTCTGGCACATAATCGCCTGTCGCCTAGAGGAGACATGACCGCCAATCGCCTATGGTGTACGTGATCGACGGGAGTGCACGTAGTACGTAGTCAAGATACTGGATCAACCAGAGTGGGTTCCACAAAACCACACGTATCAAGGTGTGGTTAAGCCTTAGATACGCTGTGCATGCAAAGCTCTATGCTTGAGCATAAGAAGTCATCCTTAGTGTTGCATGCATGGGAGCACGAGGAGTACTGCTGATCTACTCTTGGAAATGTGAAGCTACCGACGTCACCAAGTCATCTGGAGGTGATACCTTGGACGTAACATGATGGGAGGATAAACCTTCAGCAAGGTGTGACGATGTGACATCGGTGAGCAGAGTAAGGCGATGTGTTCTCGTCACACACAAGGGCGATAAGAGATCACCAACAGCATGAGAGGAACATCGGTCATCAACCAGGATGGGAGGGACATCGGTGGTCTGCCAGGGTGAGACATCGGTGATCCTCCAGGGTGGGACATCGGTTGTCTGCCAGTGTGAGACATCGGTGGTCCTCCAGGGTGGACATCAGTTGTCTGCCAGTGTGAGACATCGGTGGTCCTCCAGGGTGACACATCGGTCGTCTCCCAGGGAGAGACATCGGTCGTCCTCCAGGATGTGGCCTCGATGGATAGTCATCGCGCGAGCGGTCATCGGTGGAAGGTTATCGCGCGATGTCGAGTTTCACGCAGATAAGGTGGGACCCAGGCCCGCAGCATCAGATGTACTGCACGCACGACACGTAGACAAAAAGGGTGGTTCAGAATAGTGACATCAGAAAGTTGGCATACGCAAGAGACACTCGCGGTCGTACTGTTCAGGGAAGTGGTTGGCATGCACAAGAAGACAACCGTGGCCGTACTGTTCAGTGAAACGTACACTCTGGCTTTCTTGCAGAGGGGGTGGTGTCAGCAGCATGCGTAGACAAGTAGGCTTGGATTCAAAAACCCACTGCGAGGAGGCAAAGAACGTTGCAGTGACTCAAGAGTGAAAGAGGGAGTGCATCTTCATCCTTCTCTTTTCTCTCCTTCGCGCTGCGATTCAGGCATCCTCAAGCACCAGTGCGACGAGCGACGACTGCCCTTGGAGCACCTGGGAGGTTCTCTGCAAGTTCCACTAACCAGACGCTAAAATAGAGCCAAGGCATCCTTTAAGCTCAGTGGGTTTTGGAGCTCTTGGTGTTTTGCGCAAGTCCAGGTAAGGGAAGCTAGCTTTATTTTCAATGAAAGCCGTAGATTTGTTGTTTCTGAAGTGAAGGCGACGTGGTCGCCGGTTTCATATTCTTTTTCGTGATTCTCTGTTCTATGTGTTTGGGCGACGTGGTCGCCGGTTTTTAAACCCCTTTTTCATGATGTTCTGTTCTTATGTGTTTGGGCAACGTGATCGCCGGTTTTAAATACAGATTTCGAAATCCCCTGTTTTTGGACGAGATCGCAGGTTTTGGCGTTGTTTTTCGAACTCCCCTGTTTTTGTGTTGTTTGAAACTGTTTGAGATTTAAATGTGATATTCGAAAATATGAACCATGGAATGATTGTTGTTGTGATTGGAATTATTCATTTAAGTGTTATATGATGTGTGGAATGTCGTGAATGTGGGATCAAGACATAGTATTTTCAGGAAAGGAAATACCGTGTTGAGATTTGGTTATGAAGTGTATTGATCTGTGAGTATCCTGTGAATGAGGCGATCCTGACTCTGCTGAGATAATGGAATCACATAGAGGAAGTTATCCAGTTGGTGAGAGTCGAAGGAGGTTCATATGAATGGGTGAGTCGTGTGAAAAAGAACGAGCTCGGCCTGTTATATGGATTAACCCTGTCATACTGTGAGAGTGATGAATTGAGATCGAGTTTGTGTTGATGCGCATGGCTGTGGAAACATTACAGCAAATGAAGTATGACAGGTGCATGTCTCTGGATGCTAAGTTCAACGCACGAGTCTTCCGGAAGTAGTGTCAAGTGTCTTGTGTGATGAGTCAGTGGAAGTCTGACGTGAGAAATGAGGAACATTGAAATTGATAGACACTTGATGCATTATGTGAATTGAAAGACTTTTGAGGAATTGTGAAATATGTGATTTTCTTGATGGCTGTGTGATATGAATGAGAAAGTGATGGACTTTTGTGAATGTTTAAAAAGGCTGATCTATGTTGGTTGTCCAGTTCATAATTTAAAGTTTAAAAATATCTAGCTTACCCTTTGTATTGTTCTCTGGCTGTTTTCTTTTAAAACTGTGATGATCGTGTATTTTACACGGGAGCAGATGATTTTCCAGGAAGTAGAGCTCCCTGTGAGGAGCAACTTCATTTTATATAAATACGTATGTTCACTTAAATATTTTTGTTTTACCTTTATTTCATTTTATATTTATGAAAAGTATTTTGGCGGGATGTTACACTACCGACGTCACCAACTCATGTGGAGATGATACCTTGGACGTAACATAGTGGGATGAAGAACCTTCAACAAGGCGTGGCGATGTGTCGTAGGGCATCGCCAGTGTAAGGACCTGTAAAATTAAATTGGAATAAAAGGAATATATTTTAAATGAATTCTAAGTATGTTTTTATTTAAAATAAAAAGGAAGGAAAGTGTAGCTTAGAAGACTAAGAGATCGCCTGGTTAGTACATAATCGCCTGTCGCCTAGACTACACATGAACGCCAATCACCTGTAGTGTACATGATCGCCAATCACCTATGGTGCACATGATCGCCGAAAGTGCACTCAGTATGTGGTCAAGATAATGGATTAACCATAGTGGGTTCCAAAAACCACGCGTATCAAGGTGTGGGTTAAGCCTTAGATACGCTGTGCATGCGAAGCTCTATGCTTGAGCATAAGAAATCGTCCTTAGTGTTGCATCTACGAGGAGTAGTGCTGATCTACTCTTGGAAATGTGAAGCTACCGACGTCACCAAGTCATGTGGAGATGATACCTTGGACGTAACATAGTGGGATGAAGAACCTTCAGTAAGACGTGGCGATGTGTCGTCGGGCATCGCCAGGGCGCGAGGCATGCGGGCATCGCCAGGGCGCGAGGCATGCGGGCATCGCCAGGGTGCGAGACATGCGGGCATCGCCAGGGCACGAGGCATGTGGGCATCGCCAGGGCGCGAGACATGCGGGCATCGCCAGGACGCGAGACATGCGGGCATCGCCAGGGCGCGAGGCATGCGGGCATCGCCAGGGCGCGAGGTATGCAGGCATCGCCAGGGCGCGAGAAATGCGGGCATCGCCAGGGCGCGAGGCATGCGGGCATCGCCAGGGCGCGAGACATGCGGGCATCGCCAGGGCACGAGGCATGCTGGCATCGCTAGGGCGCGAGACATGCGGGCATCGCCAGGACACGAGACATGCGGGCATCGCCAGGGCGCGAGGCATGCGGGCATCGCCAGGGCGAGACATCGGTCGTCTTCCAGAGAAAGACATCGGTCGTCCGCCAGGATGAGTGATCGGTGGAAGGTTATCGTGCGATGTCGAGTTTCACACAGATAAGGTGGGACCCAGGCTCCCAGCATGAGACGTCCTGCACGCGCGACACGTAGACAGAAAGGGTGGTTCAGAATAGTGACATCAGAGAGTTGGCATGCGCAGAGACACACGTGGCCGTACTGTTCAGGGAAGCGTGCACGCAAGCTTCCCTGCAGAGTGGGTGGTGGCAGCGACAATTGTGGACAAGTTGGTTTAGATTCAAAAACTCACTTCTGAGAGGAAAAGAACGTTGCAGTGGTTCAAGAGTGACAGAGTGAGTTTACCTTCATCCTTCTCTTTTCTCTCCTTCGCGCTGCGATTCAGGCATCCTCAAGCACCAGTACGACGAGCGACGACTGCACTTGGACACCTGGGAGGTTCTCTGCAAGTTCTCCAAACCGGACGCTAAAACAGAGTTAAGGCATCTTTAAGCTTCGGTGGGTTTTGGAGCTCTTGGTGTTTTGCGCAAGTTCAGGTAAGGGAAGCTAGCATTTTCGTTTATAAAACGTTAGGCGAGTAGGTTCTGAAGTGAGGGCGACGTGGTCGCCGGTTTTCATATTCTTTTTCACGATGCTCTGTTTTTATGTGTGGGGCGACGTGATCACCGGTTTTAAATGTTGATTTCGAACTCCCCTGTTTTAGTGTCGTTTGAAACTGTTTGAGATTGAAATGTGATATTCAAAAATCTGAACCGTGGAATGATTGTTGCTGTGATTGGAATCGTTCATTTAAGTGTTATATGATGTGTTGAATGTTGTGAATGTGGGATTAAGACATAGTATTTTCAGGAAAGGAAATACCGTGTTGAGATTGGTTATGAGGTGTATTGATCAGTGAGTATCCTGTGAATGAGACGATCCTGACTCTGCTGATATGATGGAGTCACATAGATGAAGTCATTCAGTTGGTGAGAGTCGAAGGAGGTCCATATGTATGGGTAAGTCGTTTGAAAGATAACTTACTTGACCTGTTATATGGATTAACCCTGTCATACTGTGAGAGTGATGAGATTGAGATCGAGATTATGTTGATGCGCATGGCTGTGGGAACATTACAGCAATGAAGTATGACAGGTGCAGGTCTCTGGATACTAAGTTCAACGCACGAGTCTTCCGGAAGTAGTGTCAAGTGTCTGTGTGTGATGAGTCGGTGGAAGTCCGACGTGAGAAATGAGAAACATTGAAATTGATAGACACTTGATGGAGTATGTGAATTGAACGACTCTTGAGGAAATTGTGAAATATGTGTTTAATTGATGGTCATGTGAAGGGAATGAGAAAGTTGATGGTTTTTACGTGGGTGTCTTAAATTTCTTTTATCTTGATTTTAAAGTTTCATATCTAAATTCTCTTTCAAATATCTAGCTTACCCTGCGTTTTTGTTTTGTGGATGTTTTCTTAAACCTGTGATGATCGTGTATAATTTACACGAGAGCACATGATGTTGCAGGAAGTAGAGCTCCTCAGTGAGTGGTCGCAGGAAGGAGATCGCCTGTTTCTGTTTCTGTTAGGCGATCGCCTGTTTTCTGTTTCTGATAGGAGATCGCCTGTTTTCTGTTTTTCTGTTAGGAGATCGCCTGTTTTTTTTATTTTACTGTATTTTGTTTAAGTTTGGAAACTGACTGGATATGTATTAAACTCCCTGTCAGGAGAAATTTCATTATATATATATATACATATGTTCACTTTGATATTATTGTTTTACCTTTATTTCATTATATAAATATGAAAAGAATTTGGCGGGATGTTACAGCCAGGGCGCGAGGCATGTGGGCATCGCCAGGGCGCGAGACATGCGGGCATCGCCAGGGTGCGAGGCATGCGAGCATCGCCAGGGCGAGAGACATGCGGGCATCGCTAGGGTGCGAGGCATGCGGGCATCGCCAGGGCGTGAGACATGCGGACATCGCCAGGGCGCGAGGCATGCGGGCATCACCAGGGCGAGACATCGGTCGTCTTCCAGAGAGAGACATCGGTCGTCTTCCAGAGAAAGACATCGGTCGTCCGCCAGGATGAGTCATCGGTGGAAGGTTATCGCGCGATGTCATGTTTCACACAGATAAGGTGGGACCCAGGCTCCCAGCATGAGAGGTCCTGCACGCGCGACACGTAGACAGAAAAGGGTGTTTCAAAATAGTTGGCATCAGAGAGTTGGTATGCGCAGAGACACACGTGGCCATACTGTTCAAGGAAGTGTGCACGCAAGCTTTCCTGCAGAGTGGGTAGTGGCAGCGGCAATTGTGGACAAGTTGGTTTAGATTCAAAAACTCACTTCTGAGAGGCAGAGAACGTTGTTGTGGTTCAAGAGTGACAGAGTGAGTTTACCTTCATCCTTCTCTTTTCTCTCCTTCGCGCTGCGATTCAGGTATCCTCAAGCACCAGTACGACGAGCGACGACTGCCCTCGGACTCCTGGGAAGTTCTCTGCAAGTTCTCCAAACCGGACGCTAAAACAGACTTAAGGCATCTTTAAGCTTCAGTGGGTTTTGGAGCTCTTGGTGTTTTGCGCAAGTTCAGGTAAGGGAAGCTAGCATTTTCGTTTATAAAAACTTTAGGCGAGTAGGTTCTGAAGTGAGGGCGACGTGGTCGCCGGTTTCATATTGTTTTTCACGATGCTCTGTTTTTATGTGTGGGGCGACGTGATCGCCGGTTTTAAATGTTGATTTCAAGCTCCCCTGTTTTAGTGTCGTTTGAAACTGTTTGAGATTGAAATGTGAAATGCATGTGATATTCGAAAATCTGAACCTTGGAATGATTGTTGCTGTGATTGGAATCGTTCATTTAAGTGTTATATGATGTGTTGAATGTTGTGAATGTGGGATCAAGGCATAGTATTTTCAGGAAAGAAAATACCGTGTAAGATCGTGTAGGATGTGCATTGATCGGTGATTTCTATAATGAGATATCCTGACTCTGCTGATATAATGGAATCATATAGATGAAGTTATTCAGGCGTTGAGAGTCGATGGAGGTTCATACGTATGGGTAAGTTGTTTGAAAGATAACTACTTGACCTGTTGTATGGATTCACCCTGTCATACTAGGAGAGTGATGAGATTGAGATTGAGATTATGTTGATGCGCATAGCTGTGGGAACTTTACAGCAATGTAGTATGACATGTGCAGATCTCTGAGTCTAGTCAATGCACGTGTCTTCCGGAAGTAGTGTCAAGTGTCTATGTGTGATGAGTCAGTGAAAGTCTGACGTGAGAAATGAGAAACATTGAAATTGATAGACACTTGATGGATTATGTGAGTTGAACGACTTTTGAGGAAATTGTGAAATATGTGATTACTTGATGGTCATGTGAAGGGAATGAGAAAGTTGATGGTTTTTACGTGGGTGTCTTAAATTTGTTTTATCTTGATTTTAAAGTTTCATATCTAAATTCTCTTTAAAATATCTAGCTTACCCTGCGTTTTTGTTTTGTGGATGTTTTCTTAAACCTATGATGATCGTGTATAATTTACACGGGAGCAGATGATGTTGCAGGAAGTAGAGCTCCTCAGTGAGTGGTCGCAGGAAGGAGATCGCCTGTTTCTATTTCTGTTAGGCGATCGCCTGTTTTCTGTTTCTGATAGGAGATCGCCTGTTTTCTGTTTTCTATTAGGAGATCGCCTGTTTTTTTATTTTGCTGTATTTTGTTTAAGTTTGGAAAACTGACTGGATATGTATTAAACTCCCTGTGAGGAGAAATTTCATTATATATATATATATGTTCACTTCGATATTATTGTTTTACCTTTATTTCATTATATAAATATGAAAAGGATTTGGCAGGATGTTACACTGCTCGCCGGATGGGAGCTCGACGCATTTGCTGCCTTCTTCTCCAGCAAATAGTCCTTCAGAAATCCACTTCTAACCAACTCGTCAAGTTGGTATCCCAGCGACAGGCAGGAGTCAAGGGTGTGGCCAAAACTTTCGTGGAATTCACACCATGCGTCTGGCTTTGGCCCCAACACCTTATCTGACATTTTTTCAGGTACCTTCAGCTTGGCAGCTATATTGGGAATGGTGATCAGGTCCACCAATCTCATCACGAACTCATGCCTCGGAGGGCGCTTGAACTCCCTCAGGCGACCTGGCCCTCTTCCTCTACTACTGTCATCCCCTTTGTTTTTCTTCAGATCATAAGGATGATATGTCCTTTGATCCTTCTTCACCGTCGCCGTCTCCAACACCCTTTGAGGCTGAGTCTTGGCTTGGGTGCGTGGTTTCGCAGGAGCCATATACCCTCTCTTCTCCATCGCTTCATTCTCAGCGGCGATGTGAGCAACAGCACGTCGTCGAATTTCTGCAAACGTTGCGGGGTGGCTCCTGATTAATGATTCACTGAATGGTCCAGGTAGCACGCCCTTCTTGAAGGCATGCACGAACATCTCCTCATCTTTACCTGGTAATCGGACTATCTGAGCTCCAAACCTATTCATATAGTCCTTCAAAGATTCCCCCTGGAATTGCCTTACGTTGAACAGGTCGTACGACACCATAGGCGGCGCCTTATTCACGATGTACTGATCTACGAACAGCTTGGAAAACTGCTGGAAACTGGAAATGTGTCCAGTAGGTAGGCTCACAAACCAATCCAATGCTGTACTGTGGAAAGTGCTCATGAACATCTTGTAATAGACCGCATCCAATCCTCCCGACAACATCATCTACGTATGAAACGCAGTAAGGTGAGCCTCTGGATCTTCCACTCCAGTGAAGGAGGCCTTCACCGCCGCAATGTTCGTAGGAATCGCAGCATCCATGATCGCCTGCGAAAATGGCATTGGAAAAACTCGTGGCGGAGACGTTGGCGCGCCTCCACCAGTCGCGGCACTCTCCCTCTGCTCGCGAAGAGCCTGACGTAACTCCTCATTAACCTTGCTCAACTCTTCGTTCCTGGCCTGGGAAACGACCAAGTCGCCGTGCATCTTCGTCTGCTCGACGC
Organism: Phaseolus lunatus; assembly: GCA_013389735.1. NCBI lineage: Eukaryota > Viridiplantae > Streptophyta > Magnoliopsida > Fabales > Fabaceae > Phaseolus > Phaseolus lunatus. The sequence continues at coordinate 21,887,054 of CM023863.1, read as the reverse complement.
GCGATGCTGCCACATCTTCTTGCAAAGCACGCATCATCTCCAGCATTTGCGACATCGTCACGTTGTTCTCTTCAGATTGTGGCGCAACTGAACTAGACCTGGTTGTCCTCATTTTCCTCATGAAACTTCTACTAATCTCACACAGCTGCCTTTCAACACGCAGATCCTATCTTGCTACAACGCTCAAGAAACCTTTCAACTTCCTTTACACAACGATTGATCCAAGAATCAATCGGTAGAAACCTCCAGGAAACCACACCTCACCGATTGAACTTCGATTCAAACGGTCAAAACCTCCGAAATACGATTGCGGCAGCAAGCAATCGAACAGAAACCACCGAAAACCTCACAAACTCAACTGTGGATGGGAATCACAGTTTACACGGCCCCACGGTGGACGCCTGATGATCCAGCCTCTTGACCAAAGCTTCAGAGCTTCTCCTTCTCGAACCTCATCCTCACCAGCTTCACGCCGAATCTCCGATGACCTTCAGTTCATAGTCCTCCAAGAAACCTGAAAGAACAGTGTGGCACCTCTGCGGCCGGTTGCGCTCCGACGCTCAAGTCAGTGATTGAATCAACAAAGAACTTTAAAGAAAAACTCAGAACCGTGTACCAGTGAATCACCACCAAAATCAATCCCTCCTGATTCCGTTAAGAATTTCGTATATATACCTGAGTCTTTCTCTCTCCTGACGGTTATCCCTCTTGACACGTGGATAACATCTGGTCATACACGTGTCACCATCTGGAGTACCTGCAGCTGAAACGTTACTTCCACTGTGCTCCTGCGACTAAGTTATCCACACAGGGAGTAGCTTAGTACACAGGCTACTCTGGGCGCAACCTTAACATGGCGAGCTAGTTAACACTGGGTATCACAGTTCACACTACGCATGGTGGCAGATATGCCACTTATCCTTTGTATTTAGACCATACAACAAGTGCTTGCCAAGTCTTCTCAAACACCCGGCGATGTGCTCTTTCGGCGACTTGCTGACCACCTGATCTCCTAACCTTCACACACGGCGATCATGTGCAATCTAGACGATTACTGATCCATACCGGCGATGAGCGATTACTCATCCTCAAGGCGATAGGCGATTACTCATCCTTAAGGCGATAGGCGATTACTCATCCTCAAGGCGATAGGCGATTACTTGACCTGTACTTCTTGCGTAACGCTCTCGCTAGGAGCCTGGATCCCAGCTTAACTGTGTGTTAACAGGAAACCCCCGATGACTGATCAGTGCTTCTTTACTTCTCGCGCTCTGCTTCCAGCCGCTCACCTGGCACTGATCTGCGGGTGATGGTTCCTTGGCGACCGATCACTGATCACCATTATGAGTGATCTTCCTCCCTGATTCACCTGCTATCTTCTACCACATGTCACCCTGTGAATGGTCCACGTGGTCAACTGCTGCTTGTAAGGATCTAGATAATTATTTGGAATAGAAGAAGTATAATTTTAATGAATTCTGAATATGTTATTACTTAAAACGAAAAGAGCTTGTAATGGAAATTTCATGGTGGTCAGACCTCGGATGTCGCCCAAGGTCTGAGGGCGGCATGGTAGAGGTCTGTCGGTGGACCATAGTGGGTTCCAGAAATCACATGTAGGGAGGTGTGATTTGAACCTTAGAAGCGCCATGCATGCAGAATAACTGCGGGACTTTACGCTTGGACATAAGGGATTTACCTTAGTGTTGCATGCTTAGGCTGTAAGGATTGAGTACTGAGCTGCCCTCAGGCAGGAGAAGCTACCGACGTCACCGAGCCATGTGGGGGTGATAACACAGGCGTGGAGTAGTGGTAGGACGAGCCCTCAACAGGGTGTGATGATGTGGCATCAGTCGACAGAAGCAAGGCGATGTGTCCTCGCCACATCAAGGACGATGAGAGATCGCCAGGGCGAGAGACACGCGGGCATCGCCAGGGCGAGAGACAGACGGTCATCGCCAGGATAAGGGACGCATCGATCGACTTCCAGGGGGAGACATCGGTCGTCTTCCAGGGGGAGACATCGGTTGTCTTCCAGGGAGAGACATCGGTCGTCTTCCAGGGAGAGACATCGGTCGTCTTCCAGGGAGAGACATCGTTCGTCCGCTAGGATGAGACATCGGTGGATGGTCATCATGCGAGGTCGTGTTCCACACAGATGAGGTGGGGCCCAGGCTCCCAGCATGAGCGTCTTGCATGCGCGACACGTAGTCAGTGAGAGTGCTTCAGAACAGTGGCTCCAGAGAGTTGGTATGGAAAGTGACCCAGAGTTGGTGTGCGCAGAGACCCACGTGGCCATACTGTCAGAGGAAACCCACATGCAAAGGTTGCTCAGAGAATGGGTAATGGCAGTGAAGGCTAAAGAGTCGTTCGACCTTTCTAAGTTGTCATATTATAAATCCTTTTGGTGGTACTGTTTTTATTCAATTAAATTTGTTTCTTGCTTTTGTTTCTTGACCTCTCTTTTGGGTGCTGGAATTTAATTCTCCTTGGTGCATATGTGCATGGAATTTGACTTGGCTCTTGCCTTTCATGGAAGGTTGTGCTTGGCCCTCTTCCATCATCCCCTCCCTCTTGAAAAAGGATTTGTCCTCAAATCCCTTGCTTTGTCTTCAACTAGGGGGATGGATGGGGCTGGATGGTGTCCATCATCTCCTCCTCCTTTGAGAAGATCTATCCTCAGATCTACAGATTTGATCTCGGATAGCAGCCTATTGTTTCGGCAAGGCTTGTCCTCCCGGATCAAACGTCCACCTATGGAAATCATCAAACAAAGTAAAGGTGTTAGTGTGAGCAATTGGAGAGAACTTAATTGTATGAAGTTGCCATTTTTGTTTTTCTTTTGTTTTTGGCAACTTTGTACAATATTTCTCTTTTGATGGTTGTATGTGTTCTCTAATCCTCTTATGTATTTGAAAATTTTCAATATTGGTTACCTTTTTCCTTAGGCACAATACCTTTAGGAAAGGGTAACAACTTAAAAAGCGAAAGAGGATTAAGTCCACATGCAATTTCAAATGTAGAAATATTAGTAGTCTTGTGGACTACTCCATTGTATGCATGCTCAAAAGGATACTCATCCCAAGAATTGTGATTGTCTTTCATGATTTCTCTAGGCATAGTAAAAAGAGCTATGTTTTCAATTTTATTTTGACCATTCTTTTGAGGATAAAAATTTGAAGAGTACAACTTAATTTCAAGTTTTTCTAAAAGATTCCTCAAATGATGGTTTTCAAATTTTGGAGCTCTATCCAATACTATGCTTGAAGATAAACCATGAAGACTTGTCACTTCTATATAGAAGAGATTATCCATATCCATAAAAATGGAATCAAAACCTTTTGTTGTCCTAGGAAGCTCTAAGATAAAATTGAGGTTTATGTCTTCCCAAGGATCATTTGCAAAAGGTAAAGGAGTATAGAGTTCATGAGACGTCACCTTAGGTGTATTTTTAAAACAAGAAATGTATCTAGGGTAATGTCTTTGAACATCTTTTCTCATGGGTGATGATCCGGTCGGTCATCGGTAGTCGATGACATCAGCAGCAGTTGACCACGTGGACCATTCACAGAGTAACACGTGGTAGAGGAAAGCAGGCGAAGCAGAGAGGCGATCACTCAGAATGGTAATCGCCTATCGCCTGTGATGTTGAGTGATCGCCTGTCGCCTTGAGGTGAGTACTCGCCTATCGGTTTGAGTATGAGTAATCGCCCATCGCCTTGAGGATGAGTAGTCGGTCATCGCCGGCATGGATGAGTAATCGCCCAGATTGCACATGATCGCCGCATGTGAAGGTTGGGAGATCAGATGGTCAACAAGTCGCCGAAAGAGCACATCGCCGGGTGCTTGAGAAGACTTGGTTGCGCCCAGAGTAGCCTGCGTACTAAGCTACTCCCTGTGTGGATAACTTAGTCGTAGGGGCACAGTGGAAGTAACGTTTCAGCTGCAGACAGTTCAGATGGTGACACGTGTACGTCCAGATGTCATCCACGTGTCAAGAGGAATAACCGTCAGGAGAGAGAAAGACTCAGGTATAAATACGAACTCTTAACAGAATGAAGGAGGAGTTTTTTCAGATCTTGCACCTTACACACTTGAGAATTTGAGTCACACACGGGTCTCACAAAGAGATTCAGAGATAGTTTTAGTGTTCCTGTGCCTGACTTGAGCGTCGGAGCTACAACGGCCGCTAGAGGCGCCGTCTGTGTGTTTTGCAGGCAGCGTTTGGAGTTACGGCAGTGGTTCTTGGAGCGTTCCTGCAGAACAGAGGGCTAGGCGAAGGAGCGACGAGGCAGTCCTCCACGTTCGAGTCAAGCGGCAGGATCATTTGGCGCCGTCTGTGGGAACGTGTAAATCTGGTTCCCATCCACGTCACAGTTCTTGAAGTTTCTTGAGGTTTCTTGAAGTTTCTTAGAGCTTCTTGATCATTTTCGTCGAGGTTTCTTGAAGTTACATCGAAGTGCAGAGGAGATGAGTAGAAGAACCAGGCAAACCTCACCTGCGTCATCTGCTGAAGAAGGAGCTGTTACCATGGCGCAGGTAGTGGAGATGATGCGCGCGCTGCAAGATAGCGTCGCGGAATCGAGAGTTGAGCAAGAGAGGATGCGTGCAGAGCTGACTGCATCGCGGAGAAGAAACGAAGAGCTGGACCGTATGAATGAAGAGCTGCGTAGGGAATTGCAGGCGCAGAAGGAGCGCGCAGCTGAAGAGAGGACGTCGACGCCACCGTCGCCTCCGCGAGCATTCCCTATGCCTTTCTCCCCCGAAATCATGAACACGGTGGTGCCTCCCAATCTGGTGGGACTGAAAGCGTCGTTCACGGGGGTGGAAGATCAAGAAGCACACCTGACAGCTTTCCACACTCAGATGATGCTGACTGGAGGTTCAGATACTGTGTACTGCAAGATGTTCATGAGCATGCTGAGCGGAGTGGCTATGGAGTGGTTCGTGAGCCTGCCAGAGGGCCGCGTCACTTCCTTCCATCAGTTCGCGAAGCTGTTCACGGAGCAGTACATCATTAACCGACCTGCACCAGTAATGTCCTACGACCTGTTTGACGTGCGCCAGTATCAGGGGGAGCCGTTGAGGGACTACCTCAATCGCTTTGGGGCGCAGGTGTTGAGATTGCTCAGCAAGGACGAGGACATGCTGGTGCATGCGTTCAAGAGAGGTGTCCTCCCTGGTCCTTTCAGTGAATCGCTCATCAGGAGCCACCCTGCCACCTTCACCGAGATACGGCGACGTGCGGTGGCACACATAGTAGCAGAGACCGAGGTCTCTGAGAAGAGAGGAAGTGCTGCACCGTTGAAGCCACGTGGAGGTCAGGGGAATCAACAGCAACAGGCGCGGGTGCATGAGGTCAAGGAAGGGAGGAAGGAGCAGAGAAGGTCTCGCCCTTATGCACCAAGGAAGGACCAGAACAGGGGGCGAGCAAGCAACGCACCCCCCAGGTATGATTTCATGATAAGTTTGGTAGAGCTGATCGCCATCCCTGCTGTGGCAGCAAGACTCCATGTGCCAGAGAAGACCGACAGGGTACTTGGAGGGAGGAAGGATGAGTGGTGTGAATTCCATCAAGCTTATGGACATACACTCCGTAACTGCCTGGCATTGGGGCGTCAGCTTGCTGAGTTGGTGGAGACAGGGTTCCTGACCGATTACCTGCAGAAGACACAAGGTGATCGCGCTTCGGGGTCCCAGGAAGGCGACCAGCAGCATGAGCTCCCTGTGTTTGGGGAGGTGAGGTGATGGAAGAGGCTACACTGGGGGGGCTCCCAGAGCTGAAGCGAAAGGCATGATCGTCCCACGTGTGTTCATCGCTAGGGTGGTCATCGCCGGTTAAAGGAGACCCCATCCAGAGTGGTTGAGACGTTGGAGAACGGAGCTCGTCGGCTGGCGATTCTGGATGTAACGACTATTCCCAGAACCGAGGACGCTGCACGCTTCTTTCTTGCTTTCGTTAAGTTGTAAAGTAGATGCGCTATCGCGCTGTACACACACTTAGTGTATTAAAACAGTTGAGCAGATCAGGGGCACTCTTTTTAACGATGTCACCCAATAAAAGATTTTCAGTGCATAAAGTATGCGAGTGTTCCCAGTTTAAAGTTCCCCTTGCCCCAGGTGCAAGACCAGGTGATCGGTGGTGAGTTACCAAGTGGCCACCACCCGCAGATCAGCCCCCAGATAAGCGCTGGGATGTAGAGCGCGATCAGCCGTCGGTGCATGTAGAGAGTGAGTACTCGGTCGGTGCAGGGTCATCGGTGTCTTGCTAACACGTGTTAAGTTGGGACCCAAGTTCCCAGCGAGAGCGTTAAGCATGCACCTCGTATGATTCCAGAAGAAGAGCTCCTGATCGCCGGTCGGGACGTCGGTGAATGCGCGATGAGGCAATGCAGGTAGGGCGCGCCCAGTGTGTGCGCTTAGACAGCCACGCCTGGCGCCCCCCTGGGAGCGTGCACCCACGAGAAAGTCCTCACCTCTGCTTTATACAGCAAGGTTGAGGCGAGAGAAAGTCCTCTTCCTTTGATTTTTACAGCAAGGTTGAGGCAACAGAGAAAGTCCTCACCTCTGCTTTATACAGCAAGTTTGAGGCGAGAGAAAGTCCTCTTCCTTTGCTTTTTACAGCAAGGTTGAGGCAACAGAGAAAGTCCTCTTCCTCTGCTTTATACAGCAAGGTTGAGGCAAGAGAAAGTCCTCTTCCTCTGCTTTATACAGCAAGGTTGAGGCAAGAGGAAGTCCTCCTTGCCTTTGAGCAAGTGCAGGCACCAGAGGAAGTCCTCCTTGCCTTTGAGCAAGTGCAGGCACCAGAGGAAGTCCTCCTTGCCCTTGAGCAAGTGCAGGCGAGAACAGAGGAAGTCCTCCTTGCCCTTGAGCAAGTGCAGGCGAGAAAGAGGAAGACCTCCTTGCCCTTGAGCAAGTGCAGGCGAGAACAGAGGAAGTCCTCCTTGCCTTTGAGCAAGTGCAGGCACCAGAGGAAGTCCTCCTTGCCTTTGAGCAAGTGCAGGCACCAGAGGAAGTCCTCCTTGCCCTTGAGCAAGTGCAGGCGAGAACAGAGGAAGTCCTCCTTGCCCTTGAGCAAGTGCAGGCGAGAAAGAGGAAGACCTCCTTGCCCTTGAGCAAGTGCAGGCGAGAACAGAGGAAGTCCTCCTTGCCTTTGAGCAAGTGCAGGCACCAGAGGAAGTCCTCCTTGCCCTTGAGCAAGTGCAGGCACCAGAGGAAGTCCTCCTTGCCCTTGAGCAAGTGCAGGCGAGAACAGAGGAAGTCCTCCTTGCCTTTGAGCAAGTGTAGGCAACAGAGGAAGACCTCCTTGCCTTTGAGCGAGTGCAGGCGAGAAAGAGGAAGTCCTCCTTGCCCTTGAGCAAGTGCAGGCACCAGAGGAAGTCCTCCTTGCCCTTGAGCAAGTGCAGGCGAGAACAGAGGAAGTCCTCCTTGCCTTTGAGCAAGTGTAGGCAACAGAGGAAGACCTCCTTGCCTTTGAGCGAGTGCAGGCGAGAAAGAAGAAAGTCCTCCCTCGACTTTGTACAGCGAGGTGCAGGCGAGTGAAAGTCCTCACCTCGACTCTGTGCAGCGAGGCTGAGGCAAGAGAGAAAGTTCTCTCCCTTTGCTTCTTACAGCAAGGTTGAGGCGAGAGAACCAAGTCCTCACCTCGACTTTGTACAGCGAGGCTGAGGCATGAGGAAAAGTCCTCTTCCCTTTGCTTTTTACAGCAAGGTCGAGGAAAGAGAACCAAGTCCCTTCCCTCTGCTTTTTACAGCGACGCTGAGGTGAGAGAAGCAAGACCTCACCCACGACTTCTTACAGCAAGGTTGGGACAAGAGGGGTCATCGAGAAGCACTTTTCTTCCCCAAAACACAGGCGTCATAGTGGGTGTTCAGACCCTCTATGCACTCAGCGCTGGTGTGGTAGAGGAGTGCAGCGAAGCCAGAAGCGCGATGACTGATCGGTGGTGCGCTAACACGCTAGTCGGTGGTCGGTGGTAGAAGCAAGTTCTGCTGCGTGAAGCTGAAGCGTTTAGGCCCGTTAAGTCAGTCATCCAGCGCAAAGTTATGTTGAAGGCAATGCTAAGGCAACAGTTAGCCGCGATCAAGTCAGAGGCCAAGTTTTAGGGGTTGCAGTTAGATCGCGCTAAAGCCTAAGCTAGTTAACAGTTAGTCACATGCAGAGAGTTAAAGAGATGAAACGCAGCGAACTCCAGCGCGTTAGAGAAGAAGAAAACAGAGAAGGTGAATCTCTAGATGATCCAGAGAGATGCTTTGAATGTTTGAAGGTGAAGAAGAAGGGATGAAACAGTGTTAGTACCAGAGTGTGAGCTCCTATAGACCGCCAGAAGACGTTTTCTTAGTCTCTTCGCTGAGAACAAGTTCACAGCTCGAGACTGGGGGGCTTGTGATCCGGTCGGTCATCGATAGTCGATGACATCAGCAGTAGTTGACCACGTGGACCATTCACAGAGTAACACGTGGTAGAGGAAAGCAGGCGAAGCAGAGAGGCGATCACTCAGAATGGTAATCGCCTATCGCCTGTGATGTTGAGTGATCGCCTGTCGCCTTGAGGTGAGTACTCGCCTATCGGTTTGAGTATGAGTAATCGCCCATCGCCTTGAGGATGAGTAGTCGGTCATCGCCGGCATGGATGAGTAATCGCCCAGATTGCACATGATCGCCGCATGTGAAGGTTGGGAGATCAGATGGTCAACAAGTCGCCGAAAGAGCACATCGCCGGGTGCTTGAGAAGACTTGGTTGCGCCCAGAGTAGCCTGCGTACTAAGCTACTCCCTGTGTGGATAACTTAGTCGTAGGGGCACAGTGGAAGTAACGTTTCAGCTGCAGACAGTTCAGATGGTGACACGTGTACGTCCAGATGTCATCCACGTGTCAAGAGGAATAACCGTCAGGAGAGAGAAAGACTCAGGTATAAATACGAACTCTTAACAGAATGAAGGAGGAGTTTTTTCAGATCTTGCACCTTACACACTTGAGAATTTGAGTCACACACGGGTCTCACAAAGAGATTCAGAGATAGTTTTAGTGTTCCTGTGCCTGACTTGAGCGTCGGAGCTACAACGGCCGCTAGAGGCGCCGTCTGTGTGTTTTGCAGGCAGCGTTTGGAGTTACGGCAGTGGTTCTTGGAGCGTTCCTGCAGAACAGAGGGCTAGGCGAAGGAGCGACGAGGCAGTCCTCCACGTTCGAGTCAAGCGGCAGGATCAGGTGACAAAAGTTTTCCTTTTAAAAGCTCTAGAGTTTTATCAACTCTAATTTGGTCCATGAGTTCTCCTTCATGAAGAATTTTTCTCTTATGTGTAAAGATAGTCTCGTTGTTACAACCATTGTTTATGAGAAGTTGCACACTTGGCAATGGTTGTCTCAATAGGACATGACAAGTTTCTTTAGGCACTACTTCACATAAAAATTTGTTTTTGTAGATGCTTGTAAATAACTTGACATTCACTTGGTGATGTAACATCCCGCCAAAATACTATACAAATGTATATAATGAAAATAAAGGTAACAAATAGATTCTATGAACAAAATATTATATATATGAAATGTAGTTTCTCCTCACAGGGAGTTTAATACAAATTCGGTCAAATTTTTTCCAGAAACATAAACAAAATACAGTAAAAAAAAACGAAGCAGGCGATCTCCTATCGAAAGAGACCGATCTCCTATCGGAAGAGACCGATCTCCTATCGGACGAGGCCGATCGCCCATCGGGGGACCCAAAAACAGCCGATCTCCTTCCGGCGACCACTTCACTAAGGAGCTCTACTTCCTGGAAGATCATCTGCTCCCGTGTAAGTTATACACGATCATCACAGTTTTAAGAGAACAGTCACAGAACCAAAACACGCAGGGTAAGCTAGATATTTTAAAGAGAGTTTAAATAAGAACATTAAAATCAGAGTAAGCAATTTTCAAGATATTCACGTAAAGCTATAGATTTTCTCAATGCCCTTCACCTGGTCACCCAGAAATCACACATTTCACAATATTCTCAAGAGTCATTCATTTTCACAATACTGCATCAAGTGTCTATAATTTCAAGTTCCTCATTTCACATGTCAGACCACCACTGACTCAGCACACAAGACACTTGACACTACTTCCGGAAGACTCGTGCATTGACTAGACTCAGGGATTCTGCACCTGTCATACAAGCTGTAATGTTTACCAGCTATGCGCATCAACACAATCTCAATCTCAAGTTCACCATTCTCACAGTATGACAGGGTTAATCCATATGACAGGTCGAGCTCGTTCTGTTTCACACGACTCACCCATGCATATGAACCTCCTTCGACTCTCAACGCCTGAATAACCTCATCTATATGAATCCATTATCTCAGGAGAGTCAGGATAATCCCATTATAGACATCACCGATCAATGCACATCCTAACGATCTTACACGGTATTTTCTTTCCTGAAAATACTATGCCTCGATCCCACATTCACAGCATTCAAGACATCAACCCACACTCAAATAAATGATTCAAATTACAGCAACAATCATTTCAAGATTCAGATTTTCGAATATCACATTTAAGCCTCAAACAGTTTCGAAGCAACACCAAAAACAGGGGAGTTCGTAAAACAGCGCCCAAACCGGCGATCTAGTTCAAAAACAGAATATTTCGAAGTCTGCATTTAAAAACCGGCGACCACGTCGCCCAAACACATGAAACAGAGCATTTACGAAGATGAAAACGAAACCGGCGACCACGTCGCCCTCACTTCAGAAACAGCTAATCTATGGCTTGTATTGAAAATGAAGTCTAGCTTCCCTTACCTGGACTTACGCAAACACCAGGAGCTCCGAAACCCAACGAAGCTTGAACCCCGCCTTGTCTCTGTTTTCAGCGCCTGGTCTGTAGAACTTGCAGAGAACCTCTTAGGTGCTCTAAGGGCAACGTCGCGTGTCGCACTGATGCTGGAGGTTGCCTGAGTCTCAACGCAAGGAAGGGAAGAAGGGAGGGAGGAAGTTTGCACTCACTCTAACACTCTTGAGTCTGTAACACTCTTTGCCTTCCCGCAGTGGCTTTTGAATCCCAGCTTACCTGTCCACGTTTGCTGCTGCTGCCACCCCTTCTGCAGGAAAGTCTGAGAACCACTGCCCTGAACAGTACGACCACTGCTGTCGTTTATGCATGCCAACCACTGCTCTGAACAGTACGACCACTGTTGTCGTTTGTGCATGCCAACCACTGCTCTGAACAGTACGACCGCGAGTGTCTCTTGCGCATGCCAACATTCTGATGTCACCACTCTGAATCATCCTTTTTGTCTACGTGGCGCGCGTGCAGGACGTTTCATGCTGAGAGTCTGGGTCCCACTTTATCTGTGTGAGGCTCGCCATCGCGACAACTTTCCAACGCTGACTCATCCTGGCGAACGACCGATGTCTCCTTCGCCCTAGAAGACGACCGATGTCTTCCTCTGGGAGACGACCGATGTCTTCCCTGGCGACGCCCTCATAACTCTCGCGCCTTGGCCACGTCCACATGCCTCGCGCCCTGGCAACGCCCACATGCCTCGCGCCCGCGCGATGCCTGCATGCCTCTTGGGCCCGCGCGTTGCCTGCATGCCTCTCGCGCCCGCGCGATGCCTGCATGCCTCTCGCGCCCGCGCGATGCCTGCATGCCTCTCGCGCCCGCGCGATGCCTGCATGCCTCTCGCGCCCGCGCGATGCCTGCATGCCTCTCGCGCCCGCGCGTCGTCCACCAGGCGCTCATGTGTAGCAGGCGACCGGCGACCTCATAGCCTTCTATACTTAACTTTTTCCTCCCTTTCTATTCTAAATAAAACATACATAGAATTCTTTTAAAATATATCTCTTTTTATTCCAATTCAATTTTACAGGTCCTTACAGGTGATATCCTAGCACATATGAGAAATAATCCACTTTATCTTTATCTATGCAAGCTTCTTCTAAAAACTCTTTTTTTGTTACTATGCTTGCAAGTGTTCCTTTACAAAAGGAAAGGCTAGGTTGTTCAACAAGACGCATATTTTCAAAGGTATTTTTAAATCTTTTGTCTTGTTGAATGACCTTGTGAGAAGGAACACTATTCTCCCACGCCTTTTGTTTCTCAAGGGTCTTCTCATGCTTTTCTTTTTCTTTTTCTTTTTCTTTAGCTTCCCTTTCGGCTTCCTCTCTTTTCTTTTGTATCTTTCTTTCCTTTCTTTCTTTATGGGAAGCAAACAATTTTTCTACCCTCATTTCCCAATCTAGGCAAGTTTCTATATTTTCTTTTCCATGGGAATGGGGTAGGTCTACCCTAACCTCTCTTGGGCTTTCTTGTTCTTTTCTATCTCTTCTATGTCTTCCCTCCCCAAAAGAATCATGCTTTTTAGAGATAGATGCATGAGAAGGTAATTTTTTTGAAATGTGAGACTTCTCATCCTTTGATTTAGTCAATTCATTAGTTTTGGCCTCATTCTCCAATTGTTTAGATGAAATTGATTGAATATTCTTGGAAAGTTGTTCCAAAAGAGATTTCAAGGATTTCACCTCACTTTTAAGAGATTTAAAGGAATGAGAAGACATGACTAGACCTTTGTGTATAGAAATATTTTACCTTGAGAAAATTTAGGGAAGTCAAAGAAGGTAGTCTTCCAGGTAAGGGAGGTGAGTCACAATGGACTACTTAAATACCAAGCCTTGCCTTAGCCAAAGACTATCCCTCAATGTCTTCACACAAAGCTTTCTCTTAGTAAACCACTTAAAACACAATTAGGTTGAAGAAATCAAATTTTTAATGCAAGAAAACAATGCAAGCTATGAAAGCCTTAAACAAGATTAAACAAGAAATTAACGAAGTGATTAAAGCAAGTTGGTTCAATTAAAGCAATTAATAAAAACAAAATTAAGCTAGACGGCCCTAGGTGAGGCTTCTTGGACACTTGGAGCCCTTGAAGACACACTCACCGACTAATTGCGTGATTAACAAGTAATTAACACAAGCAAGATTGCAAAGAAATTAAATGACACTCCCTTTGTTGCTTTTACTATTTGCACCCCTTTTGTTGTTCTTCTAGTTGCACCCCTTTTGTTGCTTTTCTACTTGTTGGGCCTTCCAAAGTGTGTGGTGTATTTGTAGTATGGTGTTTGTTGCTGCCCTTTGCCTTTGTTCCTCTTGGAATTAGGTCAATAAAATCTTCAATCCAGCACCTATTAAGCAAGCTAGACTCCCCTCAAGTCAAATTCTCACTCAACAAGTACCAATTGATATTTAATCCACCAACAAGCTTAGAGGCCAAAGAAAGAAAGCAAGAAACAAATTAATTTGAAAAACAGTACCACACAAATGGAATTTAAATGTGACACAACTAGAAAGAGTTCAAATGAAATTAGACAAGCAAATAAAAGGTACTCAAATAATGGATGGCACACAAAAAGGAACCTAGGAATAGCACTAGATTTGATTTAAAAACCAAAAAACAGCACCACAGAAAAGCACAAATTGTTGTGGTCCAGAAAGCGTATCTTTAAAAGATTTATGCTGAGCTGACCCTTTTGTATTTGCTTCTGAAAATTGAGACACAATCAGAACAAGATCTTAACAAACTTTTGGCGTTGGTTTCACTCCAAACGCATATACCAATTAATTTTGGTAAATTTTATAAAATCAGTGCTCAGAGCTGCCAGCTGGAACGTCAGGATTGCACACTTTTTTTGTAATATTTATCTTTTTTTTTCTATTTCTTCTTTTCAGATGGTTCTTTTTTTTTCCTTTTGATAACACCTCAAATTTGTGAAATCCAGAGGCTCAGAAATTTTTGATGATGTATGTCATTTTCATAAATCAAAACAGTCAGCACAGAAAAGTGAAAAACAGGGGGTTCTGAAAACTGGAATGAAAAACAGAATGATATACCTCAAAAACACAATGGAGTTAATATGATGGAATTTGTGTGGATCTAACACACAAATAAGAACTCAAACTAAAATTAAAAATGCATCAAAGGATCAACACAAAACAGATTTCAGATCAAACATTCAGACCAAAAACAAGAAACAAATAAATCAAAAAGAGTACTACTAGGATTTGATGACAAATATGGAAACACATGACTTAGACAAAACTTATGGATTCATAAAATGAAAAGACACAAGAACATCATATGACCCAAATGAAATTTCAAGCAAGACTCAAATACCTAAAAATAAAAACAGCAACACAAATATATCAAGAATCCTACACAAAATTGAAAATAGATGTTCAAGCACAAGTTTGAACAAACCCACCAAATGAAATGAATAAACAAGCATTCAAATCATATTAAAACACAAAAAACAGCAAGACAACTTGGAATAAAGATGAACAACTTGGAGAAAAGAAGAACTCAAAAAGAAAATGAAAAGAGATACTCATCTTTGAAGAACCATAGCTCTAGATACCAAATGATAGCATTCGTATGAGCTCTTCTTTGGATTTTGGAGTTCCTTGGTGATGATGGATGCGGAAGCTTATGGAGGAGGTGAGCAAGGCCTTCCTAGGAAGCATGGGTGCCTTGAAGGTGCATGAAGAGTGAGGAAATGGGGAGGTTTGGCCAGCCCCTTTGGTAGTGATGAATTGAAGACTAAAACCTAAGTGTTAGGCAAGGAGTAGTGTATGGCACAATTTGGGCAGCATAATAATACTCTATTTAATCTTGAAAATACAAGGTGTAGGCTCCTCCTTTTATAGGCTAAGGAGGACCATAATGCAACCCTAATGCTAGCCAAATGAAATGTAAATGTGAAGAACATGGGCCACATGGAAAGTGTGAGCACATGGGGAGGGGTGTGTCTAGTTTGTAAGTTCACCCCCTCCATGGGCTTTCTAGAATAGTGGGAAGGTTAACTTCTCCTTAATTCTAATGTGCAGAAAAATAAACGTTTGTCCACATGGCTATGCTATTTACACCCCAATTAAAGCTAAACTACATTTGATGGGCCTTCACAGAATATGTGCTAGTATGCCACTCTCCCATTCATAGCTTTGATCTAAGTCTTCTTGTCCTAGACGCTTCTAGCTTGGCCTTCTCATCCTAGACGCTCCTAGCTTGTCTTAGACGCTCCTAGCTTGGTCTTAGACGCTCTTGACTTGGCTCTTGCCTTTCATGGAAGGTTGTGCTTGGCCCTCTTCCATCAATTTAGTTCCCCTTTCTCCCCTCTCCTCCACTCGAAGACGCAGCTATCCTCACGTACCAGTGCTACGATTGGCGACTGCCATTGTCCTTCTGGGAAGTCTCTGTAAGTTCTCCCGTCAGGACGCTAGAACAGAGTTAGGACATCTTTAAGCTTCGGTGGGTTTTGGAGCTCTTAGTGATTTTGCGCAAGTCCAGGTAAGGGAAGCTAGCATTTTCGTTTATAAAAACTTTAGGCGAGTAGGTTCTGAAGTGAGGGCGACGTGGTCGCCGGTTTTAATGCAAATTTAGAAATCCCCTGTTTTAGTGTCGTTTTGAAATTGTTTGAGATTGAAAGGTGAAATGCATATGATATTCAAAAATCTGAACTTTGGTATGATTGTTTCTGTGATTGGGATTGTTTAAGAAAAGATTCAAAATATTATATGATGGAATTGTGCTTTTACGTGTGGTTTGATGTACTGGATGAATGTGAAAGAGTGATCAAAGCATAGTATTTTCAGGAAAGAAAATACCGTGTGGAGATTTTATGAGGGTGTATTGATCTGTGAGTATCCTGTGAATGAGGCGATCCTGACTCTGCTGATATGATGGAATCACATAGATGAAGTCATTCAGTTGGTGAGAGTCGAAGGAGGTCCATATGTATGGGTAAGTCGTTTGAAAGATAACTGACTTGACCTGTTATATGGATTAACAATGTCATACTGAGAGAGTGATGATATTGAGATTGAGATCGAGATTATGTTTATGCGCATAGCTGTGGGAACTTTACAGCAATGTAGTATGACAGGTGCAGGTCTCTGGATGCTAAGTTCAACGCACGAGTCTTCCGGAAGTAGAGTCATGTGTCTATGTGTTACGAGTCAGTGGAAAGTCTGACATGTGAACCATGAGTATTGAATGTATTGAATAGACACTTGACGAGTTTGTGGAATATGGGGATATTGATGGTTGAAATTGATATAGATTATGAATGGTGTGAAGATTTATGCTTTCTATTGATATAAAGTTTCATATTTAAAGTTTTTAAAAATATCTAGCTTACCCTTTGTTTTGTATCGTGGTTGTTTTCCTTAAACCTGTGATGATCGTGTATATTTGCACGGGAGCAGATGAGGTTGCAGGTGGTAGAGCTCCTCAGTGAGCATTTATGGAGGAGGAGATCGCCGGTTTTTGAATGCTGTTGTTTTGTTTTATTTTGAAAACTCCTGTATGGAGATGTATTAAAACTTCCTCGAAAAGGGATATTATTTTGAGGCACATTTGTATTAATGGATGAATTATATTATGTATATATCTATGTTAAATTTTTTTGATATTATTGTTTCACCTTTATTTTATTATATAAAAATGAACAATATTTTGAGGGGCGCTACACTGCTGATGTCATCGACTACCGATGACTGACCGGATCAATCACATATATAATTTCTCTCCTGCATTTATAACATAACATTATATATATATATATGTATGTATATATATAACTATTTATTTAGTTATTTGAATGGAATCATAGTAATATTTGCATTCTATGTTCCTTGGTATGACAACTTTGTTTTTTATCCTGCCGCTTGACTCGAATGTGGAGTGTAAGGACCTGTAAAATTGAATTGGAATAAAAAGAGTTATATTTTAAAAGAATTCTATGTATGTTTTATTTAGAATAGAAAGGGAGGAAAAAGTTAAGTATAGAAGGCTATGAGGTCGCCGGTCGCCTGCTACACATGAGCGCCAGGTGGACGTCGCGCGGGCGCGAGAGGCATGCAGGCATCGCGCGGGCGCGAGAGGCATGCAGGCATCGCGCGGGCGCGAGAGGCATGCAGGCATCGCGCGGGCGCGAGAGGCATGCAGGCATCGCGCGGGCGCGAGAGGCATGCAGGCAACGCGCGGGCCCGAGAGGCATGCAGGCAACGCGCGGGCCCGAGAGGCATGCAGGCATCGCGCGGGCGCGAGGCATGTGGGCATTGCCAGGGCGCGAGGCATGTGGACGTGGCCAAGGCGCGAGAGTTATGAGGGCGTCGCCAGGGAAGACATCGGTCGTCTCCCAGAGGAAGACATCGGTCGTCTTCTAGGGCGAAGGAGACATCGGTCGTTCGCCAGGATGAGTCAGTGTTGGAAAGTTGTCGCGAGGGCGAGCCTCACACAGATAAAGTGGGACCCAGACTCTCAGCATGAAACGTCCTGCACGCGCGCCACGTAGACAAAAAGGATGATTCAGAGTGGTGACATCAGAATGTTGGCATGCGCAAGAGACACTCGCGGTCGTACTGTTCAGAGCAGTGGTTGGCATGCACAAACGACAACAGTGGTCGTACTGTTCAGAGCAGTGGTTGGCATGCATAAACGACAGCAGTGGTCGTACTGTTCAGGGCAGTGGTTCTCAGACTTTCCTGCAGGAGGGGTGGCAGCAGCAGCAAACGTGGACAGGTAAGCTGGGATTCAAAAGCCACTGCGGGAAGGCAAAGAGTGTTACAGACTCAAGAGTGTTAGAGTGAGTGCAAACTTCCTCCCTCCCTTCTTCCCTTCCTTGCGTTGAGACTCAGGCAACCTCCAGCATCAGTGCGACACGCGACGTTGCCCTTAGAGCACCTAAGAGGTTCTCTGCAAGTTCTACAGACCAGGCGCTGAAAACAGAGACAAGGCGGGGTTCAAGCTTCGTTGGGTTTCGGAGCTCCTGGTGTTTGCGCAAGTCCAGGTAAGGGAAGCTAGACCTCTTTTTCCATACAAGCCATAGTTTAGCTATTTCTGAAGTAAGGGCGACGTGGTCGCCGGTTTCGTTTTCATCATCGTAAATGCTCTGTTTCATGTGTTTGGGCGACGTGGTCGCCGGTTTTTAAATGCAAACTTCGAAATACTCTGTTTTTGAACCAGATCGCCGGTTTTGGCGTTGTTTGCGAAAACTCCCTGTTCTTGGTGTTGCTTTGAAACTGTTGAGATTTAAATGAGATATTCGAAAATAAGAACCTTGGGTTGAGTTTTGCTGTGATTGAAATCATTCTTTTAAGTGTTATGTGATGTGTTGGATGTGGTGAATGTGGATCGAGGCATAGTATTTTCAGGAAAGAAAATACCGTGTAAGATCGTGTAGGATGTGCATTGATCGGTGATGTCTATAATGGGATTATCCTGACTCTCCTGAGATAATGGATTCATATAGATGAGGTTATTCAGGCGTTGAGAGTCGAAGGAGGTTCATATGCATGGGTGAGTCGTGTGAAACAGAACGAGCTCGACCTGTCATATGGATTAACCCTGTCATACTGTGAGAATGGTGAACTTGAGATTGAGACTGTGTTAATGCGCATAGCTGGTAAACATTACAGCTTTGTATGACAGGTGCAGAATCTCTGAGTCTAGTCAATGCACGAGTCTTCCGGAAGTAGTGTCAAGTGTCTTGTGTGCTGAGTCAGTGGTGGTCTGACATGTGAAATGAGGAACTTGAAATTATAGACACTTGATGCAGTATTGTGAAAATGAATGACTCTTGAGAATATTGTGAAATGTGTGATTTCTGGGTGACCAGGTGAAGGGTATTGAGAAAATCTATAGCTTTACGTGAATATCTTGAAAATTGCTTACTCTGATTTTAATGTTCTTATTTAAACTCTCTTTAAAATATCTAGCTTACCCTGCGTGTTTTGGTTCTGTGGCTGTTCTCTTAAAACTGTGATGATCGTGTATAACTTACACGGGAGCAGATGATCTTCCAGGAAGTAGAGCTCCTTAGTGAAGTGGTCGCCGGAAGGAGATCGGCTGTTTTTGGGTCCCCCGATGGGCGATCGGCCTCGTCCGATAGGAGATCGGTCTCGTCCGATAGGAGATCGGTCTCTTTCGATAGGAGATCGCCTGCTTCGTTTTTTTTTTACTGTATTTTGTTTATGTTTCTGGAAAAATTTGACCGAATTTGTATTAAACTCCCTGTGAGGAGAAACTACATTTCATATATATAATATTTTGTTCATAGAATCTATTTGTTACCTTTATTTTCATTATATACATTTGTATAGTATTTTGGCGGGATGTTACATTAATGGTATCAGAGCAGTTCGTCCTTAGGATGACCTGAGGGCTGTGGATCCATTGTGTTTCTTCTGCTCATGAAATTTATTTGAGTTTAAAATAACAACTATAGTGAAAAGTTTTCAAAACGTTTTTGTATTGAGATTTTGTGTGTGCTTTGGTGAATATATGTTATAACTGAAAATCTTAGTATTAAGAATGAGAAGGTCCTGATAAAGTAGTGAGGGTGCACACTCATAACTGGATCGGGATGAGTCTCAACCTTAATTCCAAAGGTTTGATGTTTAGCATATGTTGAATTCTGGTGTGAGCTATTTCATTTTCTTGAGTGTCCTTGTAATGGATTGAAAATGGTTGATTGGATTGATGACTGCATACCAGTAGTTGTTCTGGTGTTATGCTTGATGCTATAAGCATTATGATTCTGTTGTTGAGCTCAAATTCTTAATGATTTTGAGATGCTGACCTTTGTAAGGTCTATATGTTACCTCCTGAATGAATTGATTTCTTATCGATCTCATTCTTGTAGTTGTAGGGAATATAGAAACCTGTAGTTTCAACTCTGAAACAAAGAGAGATGGCACGTAGACCTTCTACCCCTCCCCAATCTTCTTCGGAGATGAGCCAGATTGCTAAGGCTATCGAGATGATGGCAACTGCCATCCAGCAGCAGAATGCAGCGATGGCTCAGAACCATCAAGCTACAATGCACCACTGGGAAACTGCTCGGTCGGCTGAGACAAACTCCCACGGCGGTCAGCCTCAAGAACAGATGGGACTGACCGAGTTCATGAGACACAACCCACCCAAGTTTAGTGGGAATGCTACCCCTGATCAGGCAGATCAGTGGGTCAGAGAGCTGGAGAAAATCTTTAGGGCGACCTCCTGCCCTGAAGAGAAGAAATTGCTGTTCGCCACTTATCTGCTATCAGGAGAAGCTGAGTTCTGGTGGATGGGAGCTCAGCAGATGATGGATGCCCGAGGGGATGTTTTGGATTGGGAGAGCTTCAGGGTGAAGTTCTTGGAGAAATACTTCCCTGACAGCGCCAAGTTTGCGAGGGAAGCTGAGTTCCTGAAGCTGGAGCAGGGGGATATGTCAGTGAACGCCTATGCTGCTCGTTTTGAGTACCTCGCCCGGTTCTATACCCAGGCGACCTCTGAGGCGTGGAGGTGTAGGAAGTTTGAAGAGGGACTGAAGCATGGGCTGAAGAAGACCATAGCCCCGATGTGCATCAGGGAATTTCACGCCTTAGTAGAAAAGGCGAAGATGGTGGAGACCCTGGAGAAGGGTGATTCTCGGGTGATCAGGTCACACCCAGGAGGTTCTTCCAGTGGGAAAGCTAAGGCACAGCACTTACAAAGCAAGCCCTATACGAGGCCTCCACCACATCGGGTGGGAACAACGTCATCCCAGTTTCAGCAGCGGCAACCTTGGAACCCCAAGTGTTTCCATTGTGGTGGACCACACACGCCCAACGTGTGCCCCAAGCAGCCTTCAGAGAGAAGGTGTTTTACCTGCCAAAAGACAGGGCACGTTGCTAGAGAATGCCCTAGCAGGAATGGGGCGACCCAGCCCAGTGGCTCCCAGCAGAGGAGAAACGAAGGCAGCAGACCTCAGGCGACAGGGAGAGTGTTTGCCATGTCTGGAGCAGAAGCATCTCAGTCAGGTAACCTCGTGCAGGGTATATGTTTTATAGCTGGTAGGGGTGTAAAAGCTTTGTTTGATTCTGGAGCGACACACTCCTTTGTGTCAAGCCTGTGTGTAGCCGAGTTGGGCCTTCTAGTGAAGGAGTTACCCTTCGAACTGTTGGTCTCTACACCTGCATCAGGACAGGTGTCGACCTCTACAGTGTGCCCCGAATGTCCAGTGATTGTAGAGGGACGCAGATTCAAGGTGAACTTGATCTGCCTACCTCTTCAGGACCTAGATGTTATCCTGGGAATGGATTGGTTAGCCGCCAATCACGTTCTCATTGACTGCGGTAGTCAGAAGATTGCGTTTCCAGACCTCCAAGGATCAGATGTAATTTCTGCTCAGCAAGGGCAGTCAGAGTTGGAAGAAGGGGCGAGGTGCTTCGTGATACTCACTCGGTCGGAGGTGGAGAATAAAGGGGACGTAAGCAGAATACCCGTGGTGAAAGATTTCACGGATGTATTCCCAGAAGAGGTGCCTAGGTTACCCCCTAAGAGAGAAGTGGAATTCTCTATTGACTTGGTACCTGGAGCTGGACCAGTGTCAATGGCACCTTACAGGATGGCACCAGCCGAGTTAGTAGAGTTGAAGAAGCAAGTGGAAGAGTTGCTGGAGAAGCAATTCATCAGACCCAGTGTATCTCCATGGGGAGCTCCAGTGCTCCTAGTCAAGAAGAAGGATGGAGGGTCTCGGCTGTGTATAGATTACAGGCAGTTGAACAAGTTGACCATCAAGAACAAGTACCCCCTGCCTAGGATTGATGATTTGATGGATCAAATACATGGAGCCTCGGTGTTCTCCAAGATTGACCTGAGATCGGGGTACCACCAAATCTTGGTAAAAGCTGAAGATGTTCAGAAGACAGCTTTTAGGTCTCTATATGGGCACTACGAGTATGTAGTGATGCCATTTGGAGTCACCAATGCTCCAGCTCTATTCATGGACTACATGAATAGGATCTTTCGCCCTTTCTTGGATAAGTTTGTGGTGGTCTTCATAGATGACATCCTCATTTATTCAAGGACCGAGGAAGAGCATGAGGAACACCTGAGGACAGTATTGGAAATACTGAGAGATAAGCAGCTCTATGCCAAGTTCTCCAAGTGTGAGTTCTGGCTGAGGGAAGTCAACTTCTTAGGACACGTGATATCTGCCCAAGGGATCTCGGTAGATCCAGCCAAGGTAGAGGCAGTGCTGCAATGGGAACATCCTAAGACCGTGACTGAGATAAGGAGCTTTGTGGGGTTGGCGGGCTACTATCGGAGGTTTATTGAGGATTTTTCCAAGATAGTGGCTCCTTTAACACAGCTAACCCGCAAGGACCAACCTTTTGCTTGGACCGACCGATGTGAGCAGAGCTTCATGGAATTAAAGGAGAGGTTGACTAGTGCTCCAGTGCTGGTGATCCCCGAAGTAGGAAGACCTTTTGATGTCTTCTGTGACGCTTCACATCAGGGCTTGGGATGTGTTTTGATGCAAGAGAAAAGAGTGGTTGCATATGCTTCAAGGCAACTCAAGGTTCATGAGAGAAACTACCCTACGCATGACTTGGAGTTGGCGGCAGTAGTTTTTGCCTTGAAGATCTGGAGGCACTATCTATATGGAGCTCGGTTCCAGGTGTTCAGTGACCACAAGAGCTTGAAGTACCTGTTCGATCAGAAGGAACTAAACATGAGACAAAGAAGGTGGATGGAATTCCTAAAGGATTACGACTTTCAACTCATGTATCACCCAGGGAAGGCCAATGTAGTGGCAGATGCCTTGAGTAGGAAGTCTATACAAGTCGCCACCCTGATGATGGAAGAGCAGAAACTGATCGAGCAGTTCAGAGACTTAAACCTTGGAGTAGAATTTCACGTGAATCACATTAGTTGTAGTAAGCTGGCTATAACTAATGACTTCCTTGGGATGTTAAGGGATAAGCAGTTGGAGGACCCTAGTCTAAAGCGTACTGTGGAGTCACTAGGGACCGACCAGGCTAGAGACTTTGTGATGGGCGATGATGGGATCTTGAGATTTAATGGTAGGATTTGCATCCCTGCAGATGGAGAATTGAAGAAGATGATCCTAGATGAAGGTCATAAGAGTCGCCTTAACCTCCATCCAGGCATGACCAAGATGTACCATGACCTGAAGGAGTCATTTTGGTGGTCAGGCATGAAGAGAGACATCGCCCAGTATGTCGCTACCTGTTTGACGTGTCAGAAGGCAAAGGTAGAACATCAAAGGCCTGGCGGGTTGTTACAACCATTGGATATCCCTGAGTGGAAATGGGACAGCATTGCCATGGATTTCGTCACCCATTTACCCAGATCGATAAAGGGCCATGATGCAGTATGGGTCATCACTGATCGGCTGACGAAGAGTGCTCATTTTCTCCCAGTGAATATGAGGATGCCCATGGCCAAGTTGGCACAGTTGTACATCCAGGAAATAGTGAGGCTGCATGGAGTGCCTTCCAGCATCGTTTCAGATAGAGATCCCAAGTTCACTTCACGGTTTTGGCAGACCTTGCAAGAGTGCTTGGGAACTAAGTTGAGGATGAGCTCTGCATATCATCCCCAAACAGATGGTCAGTCAGAGAGAACGATCCAGTCCTTGGAAGACCTGCTGAGGACGTGTGTCTTGGATCAATTGGGGAATTGGGACGAGGTGTTGCCACTGGTGGAGTTTACATATAATAACAGTTATCACGCCAGCATAGGGATAGCACCATATGAAGCCCTGTATGGGAGGAAATGTAGGACTCCCTTATGTTGGTACCAGGAGGGCGAAGCAGTCTTGGTTGGGCCAGAGTTGATTCAGCAGACGACCGAGAAGGTGCAGCAAATACAAAGCAGAATGAAGGCTTCTCAAAGTAGGCAGAAGTCATATGCAGACCAGAGGAGGAAGCCTTTGGAGTTTGCTGCTGGAGACCACGTGTTCATGAAAGTGACACCAACCAAGGGTGTAGGAAGAGCGATCAGGTCAAAGAAGTTGTCCCCTAAGTTCGTGGGACCATATCAGATCTTAAGGAGGATTGGCCCAGTAGCTTATGAGATCGCCCTGCCTCCCCATTTAGCGAATCTGCACAATGTCTTTAACGTTTCACAGCTGAGGAAGTACATGGCAGACCCTAGTCATGTGCTGGAAGTGGACAACGTGCAGATCAGGGATGACTTGTCCTTTGAAGCGAAACCAGTCAGGATTGAAGATCGTCAAAGTAAACAGCTCAGAGGCAAGACCATCAACATGGTAAAAGTAGTGTGGGATGAACGATCGGGTGATTCAACTTGGGAGTTAGAAGCAACCATGACAGAAGCCTATCCAAACCTCTTTTCCTCGTAATTCAATTTTCGAGGACGAAAATTTTTCTTGTTGGGGAGAATGTAAGGACCTGTAAAATTGAATTGGAACAAAAAGAGTTATATTTTAAAAGAATTCTATGTATGTTTTATTTAGAATAGAAAGGGAGGAAAAAGTTAAGTATAGAAGGCTATGAGGTCGCCGGTCGCCTGCTACACATGAGCGCCAGGTGGACGTCGCGCGGGCGCGAGAGGCATGCAGGCATCGCGCGGGCGCGAGAGGCATGCAGGCATCGCGCGGGCGCGAGAGGCATGCAGGCATCGCGCGGGCGCGAGAGGCATGCAGGCAACGCGCGGGCCCGAGAGGCATGCAGGCAACGCGCGGGCCCGAGAGGCATGCAGGCATCGCGCGGGCGCGAGGCATGTGGGCATTGCCAGGGCGCGAGGCATGTGGACGTGGCCAAGGCGCGAGAGTTATGAGGGCGTCGCCAGGGAAGACATCGGTCGTCTCCCAGAGGAAGACATCGGTCGTCTTCTAGGGCGAAGGAGACATCGGTCGTTCGCCAGGATGAGTCAGCGTTGGAAAGTTGTCGCGAGGGCGAGCCTCACACAGATAAAGTGGGACCCAGACTCTCAGCATGAAACGTCCTGCACGCGCGCCACGTAGACAAAAAGGATGATTCAGAGTGGTGACATCAGAATGTTGGCATGCGCAAGAGACACTCGCGGTCGTACTGTTCAGAGCAGTGGTTGGCATGCACAAACGACAGCAGTGGTCGTACTGTTCAGAGCAGTGGTTGGCATGCATAAACGACAGCAGTGGTCGTACTGTTCAGGGCAGTGGTTCTCAGACTTTCCTGCAGGAGGGGTGGCAGCAGCAGCAAACGTGGACAGGTAAGCTGGGATTCAAAAGCCACTGCGGGAAGGCAAAGAGTGTTACAGACTCAAGAGTGTTAGAGTGAGTGCAAACTTCCTCCCTCCCTTCTTCCCTTCCTTGCGTTGAGACTCAGGCAACCTCCAGCATCAGTGCGACACGCGACGTTGCCCTTAGAGCACCTAAGAGGTTCTCTGCAAGTTCTACAGACCAGGCGCTGAAAACAGAGACAAGGCGGGGTTCAAGCTTCGTTGGGTTTCGGAGCTCCTGGTGTTTGCGCAAGTCCAGGTAAGGGAAGCTAGACCTCTTTTTCCATACAAGCCATAGTTTAGCTATTTCTGAAGTAAGGGCGACGTGGTCGCCGGTTTCGTTTTCATCATCGTAAATGCTCTGTTTCATGTGTTTGGGCGACGTGGTCGCCGGTTTTTAAATGCAAACTTCAAAATACTCTGTTTTTGAACCAGATCGCCGGTTTTGGCGTTGTTTGCGAAAACTCCCTGTTCTTGGTGTTGCTTTGAAACTGTTGAGATTTAAATGAGATATTCGAAAATAAGAACCTTGGGTTGAGTTTTGCTGTGATTGAAATCATTCTTTTAAGTGTTATGTGATGTGTTGGATGTGGTGAATGTGGATCGAGGCATAGTATTTTCAGGAAAGAAAATACCGTGTAAGATCGTGTAGGATGTGCATTGATCGGTGATGTCTATAATGGGATTATCCTGACTCTCCTGAGATAATGGATTCATATAGATGAGGTTATTCAGGCGTTGAGAGTCGAAGGAGGTTCATATGCATGGGTGAGTTGTGTGAAACAGAACGAGCTCGACCTGTCATATGGATTAACCCTGTCATACTGTGAGAATGGTGAACTTGAGATTGAGACTGTGTTAATGCGCATAGCTGGTAAACATTACAGCTTTGTATGACAGGTGCAGAATCTCTGAGTCTAGTCAATGCACGAGTCTTCCGGAAATAGTGTCAAGTGTCTTGTGTGCTGAGTCAGTGGTGGTCTGACATGTGAAATGAGGAACTTGAAATTATAGACACTTGATGCAGTATTGTGAAAATGAATGACTCTTGAGAATATTGTGAAATGTGTGATTTCTGGGTGACCAGGTGAAGGGTATTGAGAAAATCTATAGCTTTACGTGAATATCTTGAAAATTGCTTACTCTGATTTTAATGTTCTTATTTAAACTCTCTTTAAAATATCTAGCTTACCCTGCGTGTTTTGGTTCTGTGGCTGTTCTCTTAAAACTGTGATGATCGTGTATAACTTACACGGGAGCAGATGATCTTCCAGGAAGTAGAGCTCCTTAGTGAAGTGGTCGCCGGAAGGAGATCGGCTGTTTTTGGGTCCCCCGATGGGCGATCGGCCTCGTCCGATAGGAGATCGGTCTCGTCCGATAGGAGATCGGTCTCTTTCGATAGGAGATCGCCTGCTTCGTTTTTTTTTTTACTGTATTTTGTTTATGTTTCTGGAAAAATTTGACCGAATTTGTATTAAACTCCCTGTGAGGAGAAACTACATTTCATATATATAATATTTTGTTCATAGAATCTATTTGTTACCTTTATTTTCATTATATACATTTGTATAGTATTTTGGCGGGATGTTACATGGAGGATTGCCTCGTCACTCCTTCGTCTAGCCTTCTGCAACTGCGTGTTCTGCAAGAACGCTCCAAGAATCGTCGCTGGACCTCCAAACGATGCCTGCAAAACAACGCAGACGGCGCCTCTAGCGGCCGTGTTCACTCCGACGCTCAAGTCAGGCAACAGGAACACCAAAAACTCTCACTGAATCTCTCTGTGAGACTCGTGTGTGCTCTCAGATCCACTTTCTCTCTCTATAACCGTTTTCTGTTATCACTGTGCAACGTGTAAGAACGCTCCCACAGTGACTCAGAGAAAACTATGTGTGAGACTGCGTAAGCTTGTAATCTCAAAAGGACTCCCCTTACCTTACATGACGTGGAGTGCTTTATACTTGGGCCGCGCCTCTCTCCCAGATGGTGACACGTGGAGGCATGCAGCTGGCATCTACCGCACACGCGTCACACCTGGAGGGCTTCTGCGCTTCTCTCTGTGCGGGCCGCATGCTCCTAGGAGAGCGCCAGGTGTGGCTGGTCTAAACTCACTCGCCAGGCGCATCCTGCCTGCATGGCCTCGCCGCACGTCCTCTGAGTAGGCATCATGCGAGGTGCATGCGTAACGTTCTCGCTGGGAACCTTGGTCCCAGCTTAACACGTGTTGGCAAGAACCCCGATGACCGATCGCCCCCTGCATGCACTTACGACCGATCGCGCTCTTCATGCAGTAACACCCGACCGGTGCCTTATAAATATCCCCCGATGACTGGGCGGTGCCTCATAACTTTCCTCCGATGACCGGGCGGTGCCTCATAACTTTCCCCCGATGACCAGGTGGTGCCTCATAACTTTCCCCCGATGACCAGGTGGTGCCTCATAACTTCCCCCTGATGACCCGGCGTGCCTCATGACTATCCACTGACGTCCGTGTGGTGCTTCCAGGCGCTTATCTGGGCACCGCTCTGGGGGTGGTGGCCACTTGGTATCTGACTACCGATCACCGTTCTAGGTGATCTCCTCCCTAATTCACTTGCTCTTTCTACCACGTGCCACCCTGTGCATGGTCGTCCACGTGGTCACCTGCTGCTGACATCATCAACTACTGATGACCGACCGGATCACAAGCCCCCCAGTCTCGAGCTGTGAACTTGTTCTCAGCGAAGAGACTAAGTGGTCGCGCCCTCAGTCCACGTGGCAGGTGGGGCCACGCCACGTGCTGCTCACGTATCTGCTCCTCGGTGTTACGGCTTCCATACTTTATCTCTCGACACATGGACGCATTAATGGCCCCCACTGAGTGTCGCTACCGTTTCCTTCATTCAACAGAGGCGTGCGCATTCCTCTGGATCAACTAGAGAGTCACCTTTTCTGTTTTCTTCTTCTCAACCGCGCTAGGGTTCGCTGCGTTTCTCCTCTTTAACTCTCTGCATGTGACTAACTGTTAACTAGCTTAGGCTTTAGCGCGATCTCACTGCAACCCCTCAAACTTGGCTCCTGACATGATCGTGGCTAACTGTTACCTTAGCATTGCCTTCAACATAACTTCGTGCTGGATGACTGACTTAACGGGGCGTAAACGCTTCGGCTTCACGCAGCAGAACTTGCTTCTACCACCGACCACCGACTAGCATGTTAGTGCACCACCGATCAGTCATCGCGCTTCTGGCTTTGCTACACTTCTCTGCCACTCCAGCGCTGAGTGCATAGAGGGTCTGAACACCAACTATGACGCCTGTGTTTTGGGGAAGAAAAGTGCTTCTCGATGACCCCTCTTGCCTCAACCTCGCTGTAAGAAGTCGTGGGTGAGGTCTTGCTTCTCTCACCTCAGCCTCGCTATACAAAGTCGAGGTGAGGACTTTTTTCTCGCCTCAGCCTCGCTGTACGAAGTCGAGGTGAGAGGACTTTCTCTCTTACCTCAGCCTCGTTGTACAAAGTCGAGGTGAGGACTTTCTCTCGCCTCAACCTTGCTATAAAAAGCAGAGGGAAGGGACTTGGTTCTCTTGCCTCAACCTTGCTGTAAGAAGCAGAGGAAGAGGACTTTTCTCTCGCCTCAACCTTGCTGTAAAATGCAGAGGAAGAGGACTTTCCTCTCGCCTCAACCTTGCTGTAAAGAGCAGAGGAAGAGGACTTTTCCTCATGCCTCAGCCTCGCTGTACAAAGTCGAGGTGAGGACTTTTTTTTCTCTCTCGCCTCAGCCTCGCTGTACAAAGTCGAGGTGAGGACTTTTCTCTGTTGCCTCAACCTTGCTGTAAGAAGCGAAGGAAAAGGACTTTTCTTCTTGCCTCAACCTTGCTGTAAAAAGTAGAGGAAGAAGACTTTTCCTCATGCCTCAGCCTCGCTGTACAAAGTCGAGTTGAGGACATTTTTTCTCTCTCGCCTCAGCCTCGCTGTACAAAGTCGAGGTGAGGACTTTTCTCTGTTGCCTCAACCTTGCTGTAAGAAGCGAAGGAAGAGGACTTTTCCTCTTGCCTCAACCCTGCTGTATAAAGCAGAGGAAGAGGACTTTCACTCGCCTGCACCTCGCTGTACAAAGTCGAGGGAGGACTTTCTTCTCTTGCCCCAACCTTGCTGTATAAAGCAGAGGAAGAGGACTTTCTCTCGCCTGTACCTCGCTGCACAAAGTCGAGGGAGGACTTTCTCGCCTCTGCCTCGCTGTACAAAGTTGAGGGAGAGGGCTTTCTCTCTTGCCTTAGCCTCGCTGTACAAAGCCGAGGTGAGGACTTTTCTCTGTTGCCTCAACCATGTTGTAAGAAGCGAAGGAAGAGGACTTTTCCTCATGCCTCAGCCTCGCTGTACAAAGTCGAGGTGAGGACTTTCTCTTACCTCAGCCTCGCTGTACAAAGCCGAGGTGAGGACTTTCTCTTGCCTCAGCCTCGCTGTACAAAGCCGAGGGTGAGGACTTTCTCGCCTCTGCCTCGCTGTACAAAGTCTAGGGAGAGGACTTTCTCTCTTGCCTTAGCCTCGCTGTACAAAGTCGAGGGTGAGGACTTTCTCGCCTCTGCCTCGCTGTACAAAGTCGAGGGAGAGGGCTTTCTCTCTTGCCTCAGCCTTGCTGTAAGAAGCGAAGGAAGAGGACTTTTCCTCATGCCTTAGCCTCGCTGTACAAAGTCGAGGTGAGGACTTTCTCTTGCCTCAGCCTCGCTGTACAAAGCCGAGGTGAGGACTTTCTCTTGCCTCAGCCTCGCTGTACAAAGCCGAGGGTGAGGACTTTCTCGCCTCTGCCTCGCTGTACAAAGGCGAGGGAGAGGACTTTCTCTCTTGCCTCAGCCTCGCTGTACAAAGTCGAGGTGAGGACTTTCTCTTGCCTCAGCCTCGTTGTACAAAGCCGAGGGGAGGACTTTCTCTGTTGCCTCAACCTTGCTGTATAAAGCAGAGGAAGAGGACTTTCACTCGCCTGAACCTCGCTGTACAAAGTCGAGGGAGGACTTTCTTCTCTTGCCCCAACCTTGCTGTATAAAGCAGAGGAAGAGGACTTTCTCTCGCCTGCACCTCGCTGTACAAAGTCGAGGGAGGACTTTCTCGTGGGTGTATGCTCCTAGGGGAGCGCCAGGCGTGGCTGTCTAAGCGCACTCACCAGGCGCACCCTGCCTGCATGGTCTCACTGCACGTTCTCTGAGTGAGTGCATGCTCCCAGGAGAGCACCTAGCGTGGCTGGTCTGAGCGCACTCGCCAGGCACATCGTGCCTGCATGGCCTCATCGCGCGGTTCTATGCACGTCCCCACCGGCGAGGTGCTCTTCTTCTGGAATCATGTGAGGTGCATGCGTAACGCTCTCGCTGGGAGCCTGGGTCCCAGCTTAACACGTGTTAGCAAGACCCCGATGACCATGCACCGACCGAGTGCTCACTCCCTACATGCACCGACGGCTGATCGCGGTCTGCATGCACTGATGGCTGATCGCACTCTACATCCAGGCGCTTATCTAGGGGCTGATCTGTGGGTGGTCGCCACTCGGTAACTGACCACCGATCACCTGTACTTGCACCTGGGGCAAGGAGAACTTTAAACTAGGAACACTCGCACACTCTATGTACTGAAATCTCTTTTTATTGGGTGGCCTTGTTAAAAAAGGTGCCCCCTGATCTGCTCAACTGTTTACAGTAGATATACTGAGCATCTACTTTACAACTTAACCAGAATAGAAACTTAAGTGTGCAGCGTTCTACATCCTGGGAATAGCTACTCCATCTAGACTCCCCAGCCAATAAGCTCCACTTTCCAACACCTTAACCACTCTGGACGGGGTCTCCTTTCTTCGGCGATGACCGCCCTGGCTACGCCTGACTCATGAGGGGCGATCATGCCCTCTGCTTCAGCTTCCACTTGGGCTACCTGAGAGCCCCCCAGCGTAGCATCTTCCATCATCTCACGTCCCCATGCACAGGGACTTCGTGTTGTTGATCACCTGCCTGGGACCCCGAAGCGCGATCACCTGGCGCCTCTCTTCTTAGAGACCTCTACCCCTGCTACTATCTGCGCCACCACGCGTCGCCGAATCTCAGCAAAGGTGGCAGGTGGGCTCCTGATGAGCGATTCACTGAAAAGGCCAGGCAGCACGCCTTTCTTGAACGCATGCACCAGCATGTCCTCGTCCTTGGTGGGCAATCTCACCACGTGCGCGCCAAAATGGCTGAGGTAGTCCTTCAGCGACTCCCCCTGGTACTGGCGCACGTTTAACAAATCATAGGACACCACTGATGGCGCTCTGTTGACGATGTACTGCTCTGTGAACAACTTTGCAAACTGATGGAAAGAGGTGATGTGGCCCTCTGGCAGGCTCACGAACCACTCCATAGCTACTCCGCTCAGCGTGCTCATAAACACCTTGCAGTACACAGCCTCTGAACCTCCAGACAGCATCATCTGAGTGTGGAAGGCGATCAGATGCGCTTCTGGATCTTCCACCCCCGTGAACGATGCCTTCACTCCCACCAGGTTGGGAGGCACCACCGTGTTCATGATCTCGGGGGAGAAAGGCATAGGGAACGCTCTAGGAGGCGATGGCGGCGTCGACGTCCCATCTTCGACTGCGCGCTCCCTCTGCGCCTGCAACTCCCTACGTTTACGCGGTTCAACTCCTCATTTCTGCTACGCGATGCAGTCAGCTCTGCATGCATCTTCTCTTGCTCAACTCTTGATGCCGCGACACTATCTTGCAGCGCGTGCATCATCTCCATGACCTGCGCCATGGTAACAACACCTTCTTCAGCAGGTGGCGTAGGTGAGGTTCGTCTGGTTCTTCTACTCATTTTCTCAAGAACCTCGACGAAAGCTTCAAGAAACTGCAAGAACCTCAAGAAACTGCGACGTGGATGGGAACAAGATTAACACGGGCCCCACGGTGGGCGCCAAATGATCCTGCCACTTGACTCGAACGTGGAGGATTGCCTCGTCACTCCTTCGTCTAGCCTCCTGCAACTGCGTGTTCTGCAAGAACGCTCCAAGAATCATCGCTGGACCTCCAAACGATGCCTGCAAAACAACGCAGACGGCACCTCTAGCGGCCGTGTGCACTCCGACGCTCAAGTCAGGCAACAGGAACACCAAAAACTCTCACTGAATCTCTCTGTGAGACTCGTGTGTGCTCTCAGATCCACTTTCTCTCTCTATAACCGTTTTCTGTTATCACTGTGCAACGTGTAAGAACACTCCCACAGTGACTCAGAGAAAACTATATGTCAGACTGTGTAAGCTTGTAATCTCAAAAGAACTCCCCTTACCTTACATGA
Source organism: Phaseolus lunatus (assembly GCA_013389735.1). NCBI lineage: Eukaryota > Viridiplantae > Streptophyta > Magnoliopsida > Fabales > Fabaceae > Phaseolus > Phaseolus lunatus. The sequence continues at coordinate 21,854,727 of CM023863.1, read as the reverse complement.
TGTGGAGTGCTTTATACCTGGGCCGCGCCTCTCTCCCAGATGGTGACACGTGGAGGCATGCAGCTGGCATCTACCGTACACGCGTCACACCTGGAGGGCTTATGAACTTCTCTCTGTGCGGGTCGCATGCTCCCAAGAGAGCGCCAGGTGTGGCTGGTCTAAACTCACTCGCCAGGCGCATCCTGCCTGCATGGCCTCGCCGCACGTCCTCTGAGTAAGCATCATGCGAGGTGCATGCGTAACGTTCTCGCTGGGAACCTTGGTCCCAGCTTAACACGCGTTGGCAAGAACCCCGATGATCGATCGCCCCCTGCATGCACTTACGACCGATCGCGCTCTTCATGCTGTAACACCCGACCGATGCCTTATAACTTTCCCCCGATGACCGGACGGTGCCTCATAACTTTCCCCCGATGACCGGGTGGTGCCTCATAACTTCCCCCCGATGACCGGGCGTGCCTCATGACTATCCACCAACGTCCGTGCGGTGCTTCCAGGCGCTTATCTGAGCACCGCTCTGGGGGTGGTGGCCACTTGGTATCTGACTACCGATCACCGTTCTAGGTGATCTCCTCCTTGATTCACTTGCTCTTTCTACCACGTGCCACCCTGTGCATGGTCGTCCACGTGGTCACCTGCTGCTGACGTCATCAACTACTGATGACTGACCGGATCAGTTTTCAAACACGACCTACATGTCATTTGATTATACGTGAAACATTACATCATAAATAAGAAGTATGAACATTATGAAATTTTTACTAATTCCATTTTTAATTATCAATTTCTTATTAAATAAGTTAATAATGTCCTTCCATACACTGATGACAATTGCACTTTTGGACCAACAAATAATTATCATTCTCATTTCTATTTTTAACTCATAATTTTTTGGCTTATTACACTAAAAATAACACTTCAGTAATCACAAGTACAAATTTTTACTTCTTTCTATAATTTATGTTATGTGTTTGACTAATGTGAACACGAGCACTCAGTTCTCTATTTTGTTTTATACTAACTGTTTCTTATTTCAATTTGCAGGCTAACATAGTGCTTTGTGATCATAATTGTGCTTCTGCACTGCAAAATTGTAATAAATATAATGTCTTATCAAAATCTTCTATTAACATGTTTGCTTTTGGACAAAATAATACTTTTAGTTACTAATTTTTATTTTCTAAGTGGTAACACTACAAGTATCACAGGTAAAAATTAGTCTCCTATCTTTCATATATTATACTCTATGTAATTTATGTTATTTGAGGTTACTTTGATTTGTAGGTTTTTTTTTTCTCCACCAATTTTACATTTAAGTAATTTATTATGGTCATTGAAATGTGTTGACATTATAATTTAATATTGCTCAACACTCAAGTTATGGCAGCTAAAGCAAGACGCCTATCTATTTCATTTACTACTGTTTGTTGGTTCTGACATATTTTGTCACTTACATTGATTTTTTTATCTGATATTTTGCAACTTATTGCAAGTTTTTGTCAATGTCGTTATGTATTAGTTCATAAATTTGTGAATCACTGATTTTCTCTAATTGATCATATGTTGTCTTATTTTAAATTTATTGATTCAATAATATCATGTGTTCTAAAGTAATATTGTTTCATCTACACATGTATATTTTGGCACTTACATTTCATAAATATGTTTTCGTGTTTGTCTTTTTGTTTTTGAGTTTACTTCTACAATTTCATTGTTTTAATTTTTTAAATATTATGTGTTGTCTAATTTCAAATGTGTTGACTTTATTGTTTCATGTGGTCAACACTTAAAATTTGACAAGTACATAAAAATAGTCTAATTCATACCTATTAATTATAATTAATTATAATTATTATTTTTACATCTAATTTTTTTTTTTTTTATTAATTACAAAAATTCTTGCAGGAATGATATTAAGTATTGTTATTTTATTTTGTTTTATTTTATTTGTTAATATTGTATTTTATTTATTTTTTTAACTAAATCCCATGTGGTACTAGTGTTGTACATTTATAACAAGAAAAAAATTATGATTGAATAAAACTGAATTACAACATTAACATACAATTTTATACAAAAACAAATATATATATATATATATATATATGAAAAAAACTTAAAAGTTATTAAATTAATATAATATGTATTTATCATTACTTATTTTATTGATATAGAAAAATAAAATATTTTATTTATAGTTTTGGCTTGAATATATTCCTCTTTGTTTTGAATGATTGGGGTGGTGGTTTTTGGCTTTTCATTTGCCAACAAAATGTGTTAATAACTTTCAATTGATTCATTTCTATCTCTTTTTTCCTTTGTAATGTCCTTAACCAATGATGTCTACTATTGTAGCAACGTAAAAAAAATAAATAAGCCACAACCCCCCCCCCCCCCCCCCTCATTTTCTTCTTTTTTTCTCTTTATTCCTCTCTCTCCCAACTTCTCTTCTCTCCCTTCTCTCTTCAATTTCTTTCACATGCCTCATTTATTCCAAAATCTGATGAAAGAAAGAACTTATAAAGGTGGAGCAATGGTGAATCACGCCACTTGATAGGATGGAACCACCAAGATAAGTGAAGGGAAGTTCGCCACTTGAGAGCATCATCACCCACAAGATAAGACCAATTTTGGAGGAGCTCACTCACTCACAATTCACACAAGAATTTGTGTGTAGTAACTTTACTCTAATTTTCAACTTGTGAATACATGAGGTAGGCCTCCCTATTTATAGATTTAGGAGCCTTGGAAAGCAAGCTTAAAGGGTAGAATGGGAAAAGGGAAAAAGTGGGCAGCTGATGTGAGTTGATTTTATGATTGTTCATTTTTATGGTGACACTTTACTTAGGATTGGATTCTATGAGATAAGTATGGTGAGAACCTAAGGAAAATCCCCACTGGACATTAACTTAACCAAGTGGTTAAGTAGATGTGAAGGTTCATTTCACAAAGGCAAAAGGAAAAGACATGGATTAAAGTGATTATGATGCTAAACCGAAACTTAGAAATTAGAAAGGAGAAAAGGAATGCATCAATAGTGTACAAGCCATTCCAAATGATGCTTCCAACTCACAAAGGAGTCTCCAAAATCGAGAACAAGCAAAGACAAGAGAAGGAAACCAAAACATAACAATGGAATGAAAAATGGAAGAGATGATGAAAGAAGGAACTTATGGAGATGGAGCTGGAAGGGAGCACGCCACTTGATAGGATGGAATCACCAAGATAACTGAAGGGAAGGCCGCCACTTGAGAGAATCAACACTCCAAGATAAGACCAATTTAGGAGGAGCTCACACACTCACTAATCACACAAGAATTTGTGTATAGTAACTTTACTCTAATTTTCAACTTGTGAATACATGAGGTAGGCCTCCCTATTTATAGATTAGGAGTCTTGGAAAGCAAGCTTAAAGGGTAGAATGGGAAAAGGGAAAAAAGTGGGCAGCCATAGGGTTTGACTAAGTCAATCCCGTATTCTAGGCTTATCCTTCTAGAAATTAGGTCAAAATGCCTTCAAATGGGCTAGGAACAAGCAAGAATGCTACCCACACCCCCTACTATACTAAAGGCACTTTATTCTACCTTATTTCTACTATTTGGACCCCTCATTTGAGTCCAATTTATTTACAACATTTTTCTAAATATTTAAGAAGACTAATAGGAAGAACTTCAAGTGCTCTGGACCTTGTCCATTCCTCCTATTGAAGAGGTCTTCCTTTGCTTGTTGAGATGACCCTTTATAGTTGGCATTCTTGCTCATCTTCTTGTGGACTTGGTTTTGGAGTCTTTGTGGGTTTGTATCAGCAGCCATAGGGTTTGACTAAATCAATCCTGTATTCTAGGCTTATCCTTCTAGAAACTAGGTCAAAATGCTTTCAAATGGGCTAGGAACAAGCTAGAATGCTACCCACACCCCCTACTATGCTAAAGGTACCTTATTCTAGCCTATATTTGCTAGCACACCCCTCCTCTATTACTTAAAGACACCTGTTTTACTAATATTACAAATAAAAACAATTGATGCTCAGCACCCAAAGCCTATGCTCTGTTTCTTGTCATCCTCAGAGGTAAAGTGGAAGTTGAGGCAATGATTGGAGCATCCTAACTTAGCCCTTGGTCTTGTGTCATGCTCCTAGTCTGCCTTCTTTGAGGTTGGGCCTGGTCAGTGGGCATATGCCCTGCTAGGTCCTCACCATGCTCCCTGGGTGGGAGGGAATTCGTCCACGAATTTGGAAGACCTGTAGAGAAAGGAGTCAGATCACTAATATTGAAACAATTTCTACCTAAAAAGGTATTAGGAAGATCCAACTCATAGGCATTATCATTGATCCTTTTGATGACCTGAAAAGGGCCATCACCTCGTGGCAGAAGTTTGGACTTCCGTTGAATAGGAAATCTATCCTTTCTCAAGTGAAGCCAAACCCAGTCATCGGGTTCAAAGATCAAAGCCTTACACCCCTTATTGGCATATTCAACATACTTGCCTACCTTCGTTTCTATTTGAAGCTTAATGTGGTTGTGCAAGTCTTTTATGTAAGAAGCCTTTTCAAAACCATCATTGCGCAACAAATCATCTAACCCAGGAATAGCAAGGAGGTCAAGGGGTGTGAGGGGATTAAACCCATACACTACCTCAAAAGGGGTGTGAGAAGTAGTAGAATTAACTACTCGGTTGTAGGCAAACTCAATATGAGGAATTAAGTCTTCCCACACCCTTGGGTTCCCTGAGATAAGGCATCGTAACATTTGACCTAAAGTCCTATTGACCACTTCTGTTTGACCATCAATTTGGGGGTGACAAGTAGTAGAAAACAGGAGTTTAGTTCCAAGTTTTCCCCACAAGGTCCTCCAAAAGTGACTTAAGAACTTAGAATCCCTGTCAGACACTATACTCTTAGGGAGCCCATGCAAACGAACCACTTCCTTAAAGAAGAGATTTGCAATATGAGTCGCATCATCTACTTTGTGGCATGGAATAAAATGAGCCATTTTAGAAAAATGGTCCACTATCACAAAGATAGAATCCATACCCTGAGATGTCTTGGGAAGACTGATGAAGACTAAGTAAAGGAGGCACCTGAGGCCCAAGCCCGTGAAGCCCAAGCCCAAGTTGGGGCCCAAGCCCAACCAAATAGCTCAACATCCTTCATGCCTCAAAGGATGACTAGGAGCAAGGTTAAAGCTTTGGGAGAAGAGCATCAATGGATGTCTCTTTTTGTAATTACTTGTGTATAGTTTTTAGTAGAACTTTAAAGAAAGGTGTAGATATTAAAATAAGGGGTGCCAATGTATAAAGATAGGTCACACCTTCCATGTGACATAAAGAGTAGGTGTAGGTGTAGTTTTTAGGAGGTGCTAAAGTACAAAAAAGGTCACACATCCCATGTGACTCAAGATTGGCTCCAAATTTGAATTAGAATTAGGAGGGAATTTTGAATTTGTTTCACTTTCATTTCAGCCCTCTAAACCTATAAATAGAGGTGCTTGGTCATTGTAAATTCAACATTGAAATTAGAAGAAAAGTTACTGTTCTTGCCGGTTGACTTGGTCGTTGGTTGACTCAGATGACTGGTTCAGGCTCCGTCTATCTTCTCTGAAATCTACACTTCTCTTGGTTGTTTGGATGCTTCACCTGTTGAGACAGAGGGCGCCCTTACGGCCGGTCACACTCCGACGCTCAAGTCAGTAAGGGCTTATCAAAGAATAAGAAACATATAGCTTCAGTATTCAAAAAGTGTATTCAGAATTGCGTACCTTCACCTGGGACCTTAAGTCCCTTTTATAGAGTGTCATTAGGTTACCACTAGTAACCAACTTCCTGATGGAAGAGGCCCAAGCTCCAACCCAAGTTCAGGCCCAACACAAGGTCCATGGCCAAGCACATTCACGCCCAAATGAGTCAAGCCACGGATGGGAGGGAGAAGACCTTGTACATGCTACTTGGAGGCCCATTAGGGGTAGCTTAGTAGATTAGTGTAGTGTAGAAAGCAAAACTTGCTCACTTAGGGGTGTGCTATCAAAAAGGTGCCCTTAGCAATAGAAGGAGGGGTGTGCTAGCAAATAGGTGCCTTTAGCAAAAGAAGGAGGGGTGTACTATCAAATGTTGCATTTTTGACCTATCTTATAGAATATTAGGATGATGGTGTGGTTTGACTAAAGTCAATACCCTAGGCAGCCCCCACTTTTTGTATTTCCATCCCTACCCTTTAAGCTTGCTCACCAAGGCTCCTAAATCTATAAATAAGGAGGCCTACCTCATGTATTTTCAAGATTAAATAGAGTATTGTTATGCTGCCCAAATTGTGCCATACACTACTCCTTGCCTAACACTTAGGTTTTAGTCTTCAATTCATCACTACCAAAGGGGCTGGCCAAACCTCCCCATTTCCTCACTCTTCATGCACCTTCAAGGCACCCATGCTTCTTAGGAAGGCCTTGCTCACCTCCTCCATAAGCTTCCGCATCCATCATCACCAAGGAACTCCAAAATCAGAGCTCATACGAATGCTATCATTTGGTATCTAGAGCTATGGTTCTTCAAAGATGAGTATCTCTTTTCATTTTCTTTTTGAGTTCTTCTTTTCTCCAAGTTGTTCATCTTTATTCCAAGTTGTCTTGCTGTTTTTTGTGTTTTAATATGATTTGAATGCTTGTTTATTCATTTCATTTGGTGGGTTTGTTCAAACTTGTGCTTGAACATCTATTTTCAATTTTGTGTAGGATTCTTGATATATTTGTGTTGCTGTTTTTATTTTTAGGTATTTGAGTCTTGCTTGAAATTTCATTTGGGTCATATGATGTTCTTGTGTCTTTTCATTTTATGAATCCATAAGTTTTGTCTAAGTCATGTGTTTCCATATTTGTCATCAAATCCTAGTAGTACTCTTTTTGATTTATTTGTTTCTTGTTTTTGGTCTGAATGTTTGATCTGAAATCTGTTTTGTGTTGATCCTTTGATGCATTTTTAATTTTAGTTTGAGTTCTTATTTGTGTGTTAGATCCACACAAATTCCATCATATTAACTCCATTGTGTTTTTGAGGTATATCATTCTGTTTTTCATTCCAGTTTTCAGAACCCCCTGTTTTTCACTTTTCTGTGCTGACTGTTTTGATTTATGAAAATGACATACATCATCAAAAATTTCTGAGCCTCTGGATTTCACAAATTTGAGGTGTTATCAAAAGGACAAAAAAAGAACCATCTGAAAAGAAGAAATAGAAAAAAAAAGATAAATATTACAAAAAAAGTGTGCAATCCTGACGTTCCAGCTGGCAGCTCTGAGCACTGATTTTATAAAATTTACCAAAATTAATTGGTACATGCGTTTGGAGTGAAACCAACGCCAAAAGTTTGTTAAGATCTTGTTCTGATTGTGTCTCAATTTTCAGAAGCAAATACAAAAGGGTCAGCTCAGCATAAATCTTTTAAAGATACGCTTTCTGGACCACAACAATTTGTGCTTTTCTGTGGTGCTGTTTTTTGGTTTTTAAATCAAATCTAGTGCTATTCCTAGGTTCCTTTTTGTGTGCCATCCATTATTTGAGTACCTTTTATTTGCTTGTCTAATTTCATTTGAACTCTTTCTAGTTGTGTCACATTTAAATTCCATTTGTGTGGTACTGTTTTTCAAATTAATTTGTTTCTTGCTTTCTTTCTTTGGCCTCTAAGCTTGTTGGTGGATTAAATATCAATTGGTACTTGTTGAGTGAGAATTTGACTTGAGGGGAGTCTAGCTTGCTTAATAGGTGCTGGATTGAAGATTTTATTGACCTAATTCCAAGAGGAACAAAGGCAAAGGGCAGCAACAAACACCATACTACAAATACACCACACACTTTGGAAGGCCCAACAAGTAGAAAAGCAACAAAAGGGGTGCAACTAGAAGAACAACAAAAGGGGTGCAAATAGTAAAAGCAACAAAGGGAGTGTCATTTAATTTCTTTGCAATCTTGCTTGTGTTAATTACTTGTTAATCACGCAATTAGTCGGTGAGTGTGTCTTCATCAGCCTACAAAGAAGGGCGATGAGTCATCAGCCTACAGAGAAGGGCGATGAGTCATCAGCCTACAGAAGGGGGTGATTAGTCATCAGCCTACAGAGAAGGGTGATGAGTCATCAGCATGTTCCCACAAAGAAGGGTGAGTAGACATCAGCGTGATGGTCACTAGAAAGGGCTGATGTGTCCTCGTCACTTCGCAGGGTGATCAGTCCTCAGCAACAGAGTGTGGCGAGGTGACATCGGTCTTGGGTGATTTGAACAATGTAACCAGAACAGTTAAGATTGGTTCCCAATGTGGGCCAATGACCAGTTAAATACCCAGAGGTAGGGAGAGGCCTGGATCACGAAGTGCCTATGCGGGTAGCAGGGAGAGCATAGTTAGGTGTAGAGTCCTGAGGGGACGAGAACTCATCAGAACTAGGGTTTTCCCAGTGAAGCTACATGCATGGCACGTGAACAGTGAAGGCACTCCCAGAAAAGGTGGCCCCAGAGACTAGGTGCACAAGGAGGCACCCAGGTGGTCACCCTGTTCAAGTTTGCACTCCAGAGAAGGAAACCGTATGTGCCAGATTACCCTAAGATTGGGTGATAGCGACGCAAGGGTATTCCAGTAAACCCTAAATATGGCTAGCGGCGCAGTAAACCCTAATTAGGGCTAGCGGCGCAGTAAACCCTAGACTATATAAGGGACAGTAAAATACTTCACAAAGGTACGCAGTTTCTAGACCTAAACACAGAGAAACTCAATACACTTGGTGTTTCTTGCCCTACACTGACTTGAGCGTCGGAGTGCAAACGGCCTCTAGGGCGCCCCTTTCTCTTTTGCAGGTGCAGATTGTTTCGCAAAGAACCAAGCACATATCAACGTGAGGAAGGTGGTGCGTGAGTGTCGTGGAGTCAACTGACAGGCGAGTCAATCGGCAAGAACACTTTCCTCGCCAGAACTTTCCTAGACATGTACTTTTACACTACTACGGTCTATATCCAGTAACAAGAATAATTTCTCTCGTGTGAGAGATCATGATAATAATATCACAATCGATTTAAATGATAACTAATCATTCACGTCATCTTCAGAATAACATGATAACATATTTACTTATATCCATTTTTTGATAATATGATAAAAGATTTAAGCAATAATATATCTTTTATCTTCAGAATAATATGACAACAGATAAAATATCTCTTTATATTTTATCTTCAGAATAATATCACAACAGATAAAATATAATATCACAACAGATAAAATATAATATCACAACAGATAAATATAATATCTCAAAGAATAAAATATAATATTGCAACAGATAAAATATCTCTTTATCTTTTATCTCCAGAATAATATCACAACAAATAAATATATAATATCTCAACAATATAATATCACAACAAATAACATATATCTTTATATTTTATCTTCAAAATAATATAACAGATACAATATAATATCACAACAGATAATATATATCTTTATATTTTATCTTCAGAATAATATCACAACAGATAAAATATCTCTTTATATTCTATCTTTTAGAATAACAGATAAAATATCTCTTTATCTTTTATCTTCAGAATAATACAATAGATATGATCCTGCCGCGGACTTGAACGTGGAGGATGTGCCTCGTCACTCCTTCGTCTAGCCTTCTACAACTGCACGTTCTGCAAGAACGCTCCAAGAACCTTCGCTGGAACTCCAAACGATGCCTGCAAAACACACAAACGGTGCCTCTAGCGGCCGTTGTAGCTCCGACGCTCAAGTCAGGCAACAGGAACACCAAAAACTCTCACTGAATCTCTTTGTGAGACTCGTGTGTGCTCAGATCCACTTTCTCTCTGTGTGTAACTCAATTCTGTTATCACTGTGCAATGTGTATAAACGTCCCCACAATGACTCAGAAACTATGTGTAGTGTAAAACTGTAAGAAGTGTAATTCTGTATCAGACTGTGTAAGAATCCTCTACCTTACATGAGGTGGAGTACCTTTATACCTGGGCCGCGCCTCTCTCTCAGATGGTGACACGTGGAGGCATGCAACTGGCATCTACCGTACACGTGTCACACCTGAAGTGCTCCTGCACTTGTCTCTGTGCGGCTAAGTTATCCTCTTGCGGAGTAACTTAGCGCGTTTCTTCTCTCTGAGTGAGTCGCATGCTCCCAGGAGAGCGCCAGGTGTGGCTGGTCTGAGCACACTCACCAGGCGCATCCTGCCTGCATGGCCTCGCCGCACGTCCTCTGAGTGGATGCGTGCTCCCAGGAGAGCACTGGGTGTGGCTGTTCTGAGCACGCTCACGAGGTGCATCCTGCCTGCATGGTCTCACCGCACGTCTTCTGAGTGGGCATCATGCGAGGTGCATGCGTAACGCTCTCGCTGGCAACCTGGGTCCCAGCTTAGCACGTGTTGGCAAGAACCCCGATGACCGATTGCGCTCTGCATTCACTAACGACCGAGCGGTGCCCCATTACTATCCACCGATGACCCTGCGGTGCCTCATTTATGTGTGGGGCGACGTGATCGCCGGTTTTAAATGTTGATTTCGAGCTCCCCTGTTTTAGTGTCGTTTGAAACTATTTGAGATTGAAATGTGAAATGCGTGTGATATTCAAAAATCTGAACCTTGGAATGATTGTTGCTGTGATTGGAATCGTTCATTTAAGTGTTATATGATGTGTTGAATGTTGTGAATGTGGGATCAAGACATAGTATTTTCAGGAAAGGAAATACCGTGTTGAGATTGGTTATGAGGTGTATTGATTAGTGAGTATCCTGTGAATGAGGCGATCCTGACTCTGCTGATATGATGGAATCACATAGATGAAGTCATTCAGTTGGTGAGAGTCGAAGGAGGTCCATATGTATGGGTAAGTCGTTTGAAAGATAACTGACTTGATCTGTTATATGGATTAACCCTGTCATACTGAGAGAGTGAGGATATTGAGATTGAGATTGAGCTCGAGATTATGTTTATGCGCATGGCTGTGGAAACTTTACAGCAAATTCGTATGACAGGTGCAGGCCTCTGGATGCTAAGTTCAACGCACGAGTCTTCCGGAAGTAGAGTCACGTGTCTATGTGTTATGAGTCAGTGGAAAGTTTGACATGTGAACCATGAGTATTGAATGTATTGAATAGACACTTGACGAGTTTGTGGAATATGGGGATGTTGATTGTAAGGACCTGTAAAATTGAATTGGAATAAAAAGAGATATATTTTAAAAGAATTCTATGTATGTTTTATTTAGAATAGAAAGGGAGGAAAAAGTTAAGTATAGAAGGCTATGAGGTCGCCGGTCGCCTGCTACACATGAGCGCCTGGTGGACGTCGCGCGGGCGCGAGAGGCATGCAGGCATCGCGCGGGCGCGAGAGGCATGCAGGCATCGCGCGGGCGCGAGAGGCATGCAGGCATCGCGCGGGCGCGAGAGGCATGCAGGCATCGCGCGGGCGCGAGAGGCATGCAGGCAACGCGCGGGCCCGAGAGGCATGCAGGCATCGCGCGGGCGCGAGGCATGTGGGCGTTGCCAGGGCGCGAGGCATGTGGACGTGGCCAAGGCGCGAGAGTTATGAGGGCGTCGCCAGGGAAGACATCGGTCGTCTCCCAGAGGAAGACATCGGTCGTCTTCTAGGGCGAAGGAGACATCGGTCGTTCGCCAGGATGAGTCAGCGTTGGAAAGTTGTCGCGATGGCGAGCCTCACACAGATAAAGTGGGACCCAGACTCTCAGCATGAAACGTCCTGCACGCGCGCCACGTAGACAAAAAGGATGATTCAGAGTGGTGACATCAGAATGTTGGCATGCGCAAGAGACACTCGCGGTCGTACTGTTCAGAGCAGTGGTTGGCATGCACAAACGACAACAGTGGTCGTACTGTTCAGAGCAATGGTTGGCATGCATAAACGACAGCAGTGGTCGTACTGTTCAGGGCAGTGGTTCTCAGACTTTCCTGCAGAAGGGGTGGCAGCAGCAGCAAACGTGGACAGGTAAGCTGGGATTCAAAAGCCACTGCGGGAAGGCAAAGAGTGTTACAGACTCAAGAGTGTTAGAGTGAGTGCAAACTTCCTCCCTCCCTTCTTCCCTTCCTTGCGTTGAGACTCAGGCAACCTCCAGCATCAGTGCGACACGCGACGTTGCCCTTAGAGCACCTAAGAGGTTCTCTGCAAGTTCTACAGACCAGGCGCTGAAAACAGAGACAAGGCGGGGTTCAAGCTTCGTTGGGTTTCGGAGCTCCTGGTGTTTGCGCAAGTCCAGGTAAGGGAAGCTAGACTTCATTTTCAATACAAGCCATAGATTAGCTGTTTCTGAAGTGAGGGCGACGTGGTCGCCGGTTTCGTTTTCATCTTCGTAAATGCTCTGTTTCATGTGTTTGGGCGACGTGGTCGCCGGTTTTTAAATGCAGACTTCGAAATATTCTGTTTTTGAACTAGATCGCCGGTTTGGGCGCTGTTTTACGAACTCCCCTGTTTTTGGTGTTGCTTCGAAACTGTTTGAGGCTTAAATGTGATATTCGAAAATCTGAATCTTGAAATGATTGTTGCTGTAATTTGAATCATTTATTTGAGTGTGGGTTGATGTCTTGAATGCTGTGAATGTGGGATCGAGGCATAGTATTTTCAGGAAAGAAAATACCGTGTAAGATCGTTAGGATGTGCATTGATCGGTGATGTCTATAATGGGATTATCCTGACTCTCCTGAGATAATGGATTCATATAGATGAGGTTATTCAGGCGTTGAGAGTCGAAGGAGGTTCATATGCATGGGTGAGTCGTGTGAAACAGAACGAGCTCGACCTGTCATATGGATTAACCCTGTCATACTGTGAGAATGGTGAACTTGAGATTGAGATTGTGTTGATGCGCATAGCTGGTAAACATTACAGCTTGTATGACAGGTGCAGAATCCCTGAGTCTAGTCAATGCACGAGTCTTCCGGAAGTAGTGTCAAGTGTCTTGTGTGCTGAGTCAGTGGTGGTCTGACATGTGAAATGAGGAACTTGAAATTATAGACACTTGATGCAGTATTGTGAAAATGAATGACTCTTGAGAATATTGTGAAATGTGTGATTTCTGGGTGACCAGGTGAAGGGCATTGAGAAAATCTATAGCTTTACGTGAATATCTTGAAAATTGCTTACTCTGATTTTAATGTTCTTATTTAAACTCTCTTTAAAATATCTAGCTTACCCTGCGTGTTTTGGTTCTGTGACTGTTCTCTTAAAACTGTGATGATCGTGTATAACTTACACGGGAGCAGATGATCTTCCAGGAAGTAGAGCTCCTTAGTGAAGTGGTCGCCGGAAGGAGATCGGCTGTTTTTGGGTCCCCCGATGGGCGATCGGCCTCGTCCGATAGGAGATCGGTCTCTTCCGATAGGAGATCGGTCTCTTTCGATAGGAGATCGCCTGTTTCGTTTTTTTTTACTGTATTTTGTTTATGTTTCTGGAAAAAATTTGACCGAATTTGTATTAAACTCCCTGTGAGGAGAAACTACATTTCATATATATAATATTTTGTTCATAGAATCTATTTGTTACCTTTATTTTCATTATATACATTTGTATAGTATTTTGGCGGGATGTTACATTGATGGTTGAAATTGATATAGATTATGAATGGTGTGAAGATTTATGCTTTCTATTGATATAAAGTTTCATATTTAAAGTTTTTAAAAATATCTAGCTTACCCTTTTGTTTTGTATCGTGGTTGTTTTTCTTAAACCTGTGATGATCGTGTATATTTGCACGGGAGCAGATGAGATTGCTGGTAGTAGAGCTCCTCAGTGAGCATTTCTGGAGGAGGAGATCGCCGATTTTTGAATGCTGTTGTTTTGTTTTATTTTGAAAACTCCTGTATGGAGATGTATTAAAACTTCCTCAAAAAGGGATATTATTTTGAGGCACGTTTGTATTAATGGATGAATTATATTATGTATATATCTACGTTAAATTTTTGATATTATTGTTTCACTTTTATTTTATTATATAAAAATGAACAAAAATTCTGAGGGGACACGCTGATGACTAATCACTCGCTAATCCAAACTGCATGCGGGGTCCATTCCACGTGGCTTTGGCCCATGCTGTGGGACCCAGCTGACGTGGTTCACCCTTTACTATCTAGTCTCGGTGTCCGAGGACTGGTTGGTACAACTATAAAGTTCTTTTATTCTCTATTTTTCTCTATGTTTTGGTCATCAATTTTAGTGGCAGCAGTTGAGAAAAATGTTTCTCTCAACTTGATTAAATTCATATTAAAATTTGGTAATGTTTTGATAACTTGTTTTAGATCCATGTATTAAGAATATTTTGAAAAACTCTAAATTTGTATATAAAATTGTAGAATTTGTATTCTAATAGTTAGATATATTTATGGGGTGTTACAATTCCCTTCTCCGATTTTTATTTGATAAAAAGTATTTATTGATTATCGGACTACACCAATAAATAATTTCATAATGTATATTTATTTTTAAAATAACAATTATATTTTTAATCTGTAATTTTTTTCAAATTAAGTCCTTAATCTCAAAATGATTTTGACAAACAAAAATCAATGAAGGAGATGAAAAGACTTACTTTTCAAGTAAGCAATACGTTGTAACGTTGGCATCTATCTCATGCACTTAAAAAGTAACTTTGGGATGTCGTAGCATCTCATATCATTTAATTATTTAAAATACCTCATTAATATTTTTTTATTAGTAAATCTCAGATATAATTTATAGCATTAACAATTAAATGTATTGACTAAATTAACCAAGTCATTATTAAAAAAACGTGTTCACAGCTATTGATTTAATAAATTAGAACAACGTCAATAAATACTTGTGGACAGAAAATAAAAAATAAATTTTTTTATATATAAAACTAATTTATATATAAAGTAATATGCTTAATTTTTTTTCAAATTTATTCAGACAATTTTTGTAACAACTTTAAAAATAAATTTGTGTAAATTAAAATCAACTTATAGAATTTATAGAAGAAATTGTTATTACTGAACTTAAGTTTAAAAACTAGTATCGTTAAGATTAATTATTATATTCAAGATATTATGAATGTTTTGTTATGATTTTCTTTTATAAAAAGAAAATATATATAAATTTTTTTACCCGACTCTGCAGAATATAATACTATATTAAACATATAGAAATACTTGTTAAAATTAATTTAAAGTTCTAACTCAGATATCTTTTCAAAAAAGTTATTAATAAATTATATAGAACTCTATCATTTTGTAAGTGTTGCTTAAATATTGAAAAGTATATCTGTATAATTATGCAAATTATCTAAATTTTTTACAAGAAGAAGAAAGACCGGAGCTTCTTCCAAGGAATCTGGTCTCTTTTTCTAATTTCACACTATAAAGTCAAAATGGAAAGCGCTTTAGGTGAAAGCGATTAGTTAATAATGAAGGCACGGTTGAAACCGGTAGCCAACTTGGCAGTCACCAAACAGGTTAGAGTGGATAATTAAAAAAGGCAGAGGGTAGAATGGTAGTTTCACCGATAGTGCTGGGATTGCTACAAATTGAGTTCTGTCCGGCTGAGGCTGTCACTGTCACCCTTCGGCGCCTCCAATAGTTTCTGTCATTTTTCTCAATTCCCGTTTTGCCCTCAACATTTCCGTTATTTCCACCCTATTAGAAAAATCGGTAATGGTTGGTCACCCTGGTTCGGGTTGGGGCTGGAGGTGGTATTCAAAGAGGAAGAACAGCAGAGAATAATCTTTGGATGCTTTCTCTCTCTCACAGTCTCTACCTCATAACCTCCCTTTCTATTTTTTTCCTTCCTACTCCTGAGACTGAACACTCTTTTTAATGCAGAAAAGTTTTTCTTTTTTTCACTGAACCAGTTTTGGGTCCGTGATTGATTTTTTTTACACCCTTTCTGGTTTGCAATCTCTGATCTTAGTGAAAACCCAGTTGCTGGTTTATTGGTCTCAGCTTCTCTGGTTGCTACTTTTTGACTAAACTATGAACGCTTCAACAAGGTTGGATTCAGCTGTGTTTCAGCTCACACCCACTAGAACAAGGTAATGGATAATACGTTTATGTCTTTTAGTAATCTATGTGAAAGCTCTTTGAGAACATTTACATTTTGGTTATAGCCTGACTTGTGTTGTTGGTTTGTTTGATTCTTCTATAAATCAGGTTTGACTTGGTTATAACAGTGAATGGAAAGAAGGAGAAGATTGCCTCAGGCTTGCTCAATCCATTTCTTTCCCACTTGAAGGCTGCTCAGAATCAGATGGACAAGGGTGGTTATTCAATTGTGCTTGAGCCACCTGAGGGTAACAGTGATACCTCGTGGTTTACCAAGGGAACTGTTGAAAGGTTTGAGTTTTTACTTTTTTGGTTTATCGTTGGGTTCACAAGAGATTGAAAGTTGAATCCTTTTAAACATGTTTCTTAGAGATTATCATTGGTATTAGTGTATTGTATCCAGTGCTCAAAATGGTTCCATACTGCCATTTTGAAAGTCAATTCACAGTTCTAGTCGTTGTAATATTAAGACCAAAATTATTGAATGTTAGTCATGGATCGAGTCAGGGATCCATTATTATTCTTATTGTTTCCTTTTATTTAACAAATAAAATCTGCCTGATAATTTTATGTTATTATATATTTTTTTGTTTTTAGCTTCTACAAATTAGGACTTATAAAAAATTGTCAGTAAAAACTGTAATTGAAGATGTATTATATATTGAAAGAGAAAACAATTAAAGAAGGAAAGCAGCCAGAAATTATTGACATTGTATATATCTTTTGTTTTACTCTTTCCAAATCAAAGGAAAGTGCTAAGGAAATGGTAGTGAAACCATGTTTTGAAGTTAGACATACATATTATGACCTGTTTCTGTAAGGTTAGACTTAAAGTTATCCTGCTGGACTAATTTTCTATGCCTCTGTAGGTTTGTTCGTTTTGTGAGCACTCCTGAGATATTGGAACGTGTGTATACTGCAGAATCAGAAATCTTACAAATGGAAGAGGCTATTGTTATTCAAGGAAATAATTCTTTGGGAATTAGCACTGTATGTAAATATCTGGCATACTCTATTTGATTCCCTTATTGCACTTAAAAGTCTGTTTCAATAGTTGAGTATTTGTGCAGTTGGAAGAAAATCAAATGAAACATGTTGAAAGCACTGAAGGTACTTCTGAACAAATACAGCTAACTTGTATTGAACAAATATAGGTGTATTTAAAGCTCTGCTATGTTTTTATGATTGATTATAGCTAATCAAACTTGCTGATTTGCATAGGCAGGAAGACTCAGCAGGACAATTATGAGGAGAAAGCAATTGTACTTTACAAGGTTAGTAGATCTTTAATAATTAATACCTGTTCTTTCATACATTTTATTATCTTCTTATTAGTCTGCATGATTATGTGCCAGCCTGATGCACAGCCTCCTCAAGCTAAGGGGACCACCACCACATCGGAAGTAAACTCGAAGTAAATTCTTTCTGTCCTACACTTTTCATCATTTTCTATGACCATGTCTCAGTAGAAGAATGTATTGTTTAAGTTGTTTATGATTAAATTATGTTTGAAAGTCTATCAGTTAATGTTCTGCCTGGAATACACATGAAGCGAGTAAAGAAAATATGTAACAACATGGATGGCTGCCACTGGAGTTACTTCAAAAAAATCAATTAAAATCCGATAACGTTACTTTTAGTTTGAGCATCCCTGTTATGAGTAAGACAGAAACTTTTTTTATTGGTGAATCTTATATAAGCTTGACCATGAGTTTATAGTTGATAATTATCCCTTGAGGATTATTGGTTATCTTAGAGTATTGAAAACAGCATGCTGGAAAGCAGTGCATTTTATATTTTTTGTTTATGATTATTGAACAGGTATACAAAAGGAGGGGTTTTTTAGTGCATCTATTATAGCTTAAGCTTTTGGAACAACTGTTTCTGCATTGTTACAAGTTTTTAGCCAAACCTCTGTTGGATTGAGATGTGTATATATAAATATGATACATAAATTTATCTATGTATTTTCTTTGCACTATGTGAAAAATATTGTTAACTCATTCACTTCTCATGTATTAGAGTTCATCTTCTGAAAGTCCTAGAAACGCGTAAGTCAGCACTGCAGAAAGAGCAAGGCATGGCATTTGCTCGTGCTGTTGCTGCTGGTTTTGATGTGGACTATATACCACCTTTGATGTCATTTGCTGAATGCTTTGGAGCATCTCGCATGAAGTAAGAAAACTTATTTTTTTTGTAGACCAATGACCTTACATATTTGTTGGTGAAGTGTTGGGTTCTTCATTCTCTGATCTGTAATGTAACTTTTGTTACATGTCAGGGATGCATGCACAAAATTCATTGATCTTTGGAGAAGAAAACATGAAACTGGACAATGGCTTGAAATTGAAGCTGCTGAAACAATGTCCAATCGGTCAGACTTCTCTGCGTTAAATGTTTCTGGCATTATACCTCCCAATATGGTCTCTGCATCCCATACTGAATTGGACTCTGAGAGTAATGGGAAAGCAAGTTCAGGTACAATTTCCTGCTTATAGTGAACTTGTGAATTGTTCATGGCCTGATGTTAGGCAGGAAAATAAGGACAGTACTTGGAGGGTGTATTATAGAAGGAAATTTAAAAATAAGAAATAAGGGGGTTAGTTAGTTGTTACAGGGGTCTTTAAATAAAGACCAACCTGCTGTGGGGATGGGTTAGCTGATTTGTAGTGTAAAGTTTGACAGGATCAAACCTGTGTGAAAGGAGCTATTCTCTTTTGTAATTCTTTTGAGAGAGTCTGAACAGTACTGGAATAAAACAGAGTTTTCTTTCTTCTTGCTGTGTTCGGAAGGGTTTCTTGGTTTTCCTTTTCCAAAAACTACATTTGTAAAACTCGTTACTCTTTTTTAAATGCCCATACACACAGACATACACGTGCTCTTAACAGCTTCCTCTTCCTTATCTTTTAATATAATAAACTTACACTTCAAAGAATACAGAGGCCTGTCCTCTGAAATTGGTCTACCTGAATGGCTAATTTTGATAAGCCTTCTATCTGGTTTTGCCTTCCCTGTCTGTTATTTTTTTAATCATGTTTTCTGATGTGGAAAAGTAAGGGCCTTGGACCATATAACATGGCACAAGTTGGCTTTGCCTACTAATTAATAGCCCTTAAGTCACACTCCAAAAAAAATCCTGATAGCCTCAGTTATGGATTGTGGACAACTAATGCCTTGGACTATTAAAATCACTCAAAATCAAATATAAACCAAACTTACAGAGATGTATTGCACATTAAGCATGTATTGATCTGCTGCCTCTCCAGTTACTAGTCAAGCTACTTGTTCTAATTGTTAATACATGATAGCTGACTTATAATTCTCATTTTTTATGAGATAAAGGTTTGATTCCCGTGTTGAGAATTTTTAAATGGTGATCCACCATCCACGTCTTGCCTTTTTCTTAATTAGAAATATACCTGAAGATTCTTGTTTACACATTTGCAGATGTGCCTCCAATGGACCGCCAACCATCTATAGGAAACCAAGATTATATTCAAGGTCAATTTCCACACATGTTCTCTCCTTGGCCTATTCATTCTCCTCCAGGTGCTCTACCAGTCTTTCAGCCATGTCCAGTGCAAGGCATACCCTACTATCAAGCATATCCAGGAAACAGTCCATTTGTGCAGCCAAATTATTCTCCTATGGAGGACCCCAGACTAATTGCTGGTCAAAATAATGGGCGCAGAAGGCATTCAATGGATAACAGACACAGCAATACTGAATCAGAAATGATGGATGAAGTGGATCTAGAGAGGGATGGTGCACATACAGGAGGTCGACGAAAGAAGGATAGGCGATCAGGGGAGAAATCTGGCATGGTGGTGATTCGGAACATCAATTACATTACGAAGGCAGAAAATTCCTCTCACAGTGGATCACATTCAGATTCT
Source organism: Phaseolus lunatus (assembly GCA_013389735.1). Taxonomy (NCBI): domain Eukaryota; kingdom Viridiplantae; phylum Streptophyta; class Magnoliopsida; order Fabales; family Fabaceae; genus Phaseolus; species Phaseolus lunatus. The sequence goes on along the minus strand of CM023863.1, from coordinate 21,834,783 downwards.
GCCTCAGAAACCAATGAAGATAATAAGGAATCTGTGAAGACCTCAAAGAGAAGGGAGTCCAGAAAAGAATCTTTGAAGAAATTGGATTTGTCTGATAGGGAAAAAACAGAGCATGGGAAGGATGCAGATGGAGGCCACTGGCAAGCTTTCGAAAACTGTTTACTAAGAGATGTTGATGATGATGATAGGCATGCTATTGACCCAGACCAATTTGATTTGGAAAAGGTGAATGACATAAGAAAAAGACACATGGATGTCAATGATCCTTTAGTTTTTACTGAGCGGGAAATGCATGAAGGTCAAGGAAGTTCTTCTTTAGATATGCATAGCATTAGCAAAGGATTGACTCGCATGCCCAAGAAATCCAATAATGATTTATTGTTATCTGCAAGAACAGGACAGTCTGGTGATGGTTGGTCTGGAGATGATGTACAATCTTTAGAAGTAAATGGGAAAAGGAGTGGTTACAAAAGGGCTGTCGGTGGTGATTTTATCACTTTCAAACAAGAAAGTGAACTCGGCAGTGCTTACCCTTCCTCGGATATGGAAACTCCACTGGGTTATTCAAGCAATAAACTAGAAAGAAAGTTGATTCATGATAATGATGATTCCTACATATTGGAACATAGATCGATCGAAGTCAATGATGCAGGAAATGTTGAGAGAAAGGCTATTGACATGGATTCTGAGATCCGAATTGTGTGGCAAAATGAAGAGAAGTCTTCTTATGAGATAAACCATATTAGTTACGAGCCGCATGAATTAAGTATGCTGCCTGAACGAGGAGCTGAAAGGGGATCAATGAGTTATGACCCTGCTTTTGACTACGAAATGCAGGCCCAGGCTGGTAGTATTTTACAAAATAAGAACAAAGAGGTAGTGAATGACACCAAACCAGGATCTAGGAAGATGGATAAGGAGCCCAAATCAAAAGTTACCCCAAACAATGCTGATAAAAGAAAGACTGGTGGACCAATAAGGAGAGCGAAGACTTCTAAACTTAATCCTTTGGACGAAGCACGAGCACGTGCCGAGAGCTTACGCAACTACAAAGTTGATCTCCAGAAAATGAAGAAAGAGAAGGTACTCACTTCTATCTTATAATTCCCAGCCTTTCCACCTTTGTGTTTCTATTCGTACAATCAACTTTAAATGGATGTAAAACATTTAATCAAGACAGCAACATTATATACGGGCCATTAATCTGAGGGACATATCTAGTGAGACTGAGAGCATAAGAGGTGATAAGGTAATCTTACACAAGTGAACATGAATGTTAAGATTGTTTTAATGAAACTCAACCATCCTTTTTAAATGTATGATTGAGTTTTACTCCTCTCATGCTCTCATTTCTAACCTAATATGCCTTCTGTTCATCTGTTATTCAACATTGATTAATTTATTTCTTTTACATATAATAATTAGGAACAAGAAGAGATAAAACGCCTAGAAGCCTTAAAGATGGAGAGGCAAAAGAGGATTGCTGCCAAGAGTAGCTCGACCAATACACGGTCACCATCACAGCTATCCAAGAAACAACTTTCAACAAAACTTTCACCAAGCTCTCATAAAGGATCTAAATTTAGTGATTCAGTGCCAGGAGCATCCTCACCCCTTCAAAGATTCCCCATCAGAGCTGCATCTGTTGGATCTAATGATTCTTTGAAAGTCTCAAAAACCAGCAGATTGATTTCTAGAAGTCACTTGGATAATAACAAATTAAGCCGATCGGTGTCTTCTTTGCCTGAATCTAAGCTAGAGAAAAATGATAGTACAACTGATACTAAGGTATCAATGGAAAGGATTAGAAGATTGTCAGAACCAAAATTGAGTACCATTCGTCAGACTTCCTCAGTTAAACAAATTGGCACTGGAACAATATCAAAGGCTAAAGCAGCTGATGGACCTGAGAGCAAAAAGATATCTGCTATTGTGAGTCACGATAAAAGCAAGACAGCAGCCCTTCCAGAACTGAAAATCAGAACAGCCAAAGCTAGTGACATTCCTCAGAACAGAACATCAGTCAAAGACGAGGCACATAAGTTGAATGATAGCAAGTCTTCTATGACTTCTCAAGGTACCATCTCAAAGAAAAGAGAAATTGGTACTTCATCCAATGGTGATCGAGATGACAATCCTGTAGTTGAAAAGACTGTTGTGATGCTTGAGTGTGAAAGACCTTATGCCCCTCTTATTCATAATGCAGAAGAAAATTTGGAGATACCAGAGAAACAATATGATAATGATGAAGTAACTGAAAAAACAGAGACAGCATCTAATTATGCTGCTATTCGGGCTCTTGTTTCACCATTAAGCATGGATATAATAGATAAAGAAACCTTAGAGAACCAATCACACCTGCAATCCATATCTACTGAGGTATGTATTCATAACTAATAGTAGCTATGGAGATGGTTTAACTGTCTTGGTTAGTTCATACACTTGTAGAATGCATAAAACACTTTTAGGATGAGAATTGTTCTGCTGCTGACAGCCCATCCTCTTTGAAATTAATTACAGTAAATATGGCTATTGCAATAATCTCTTACTGCCATCTATATTCCTCCAATGTTACTTATTATGAGACTTGAAAACTGCACCTAGTATAATGTTTGCTATTTTTACCTCTGCCAAGGATCTACTTACAATTCTATGTGCTTGTTGCAAATTGTGGAAATAGCCTTATAATTCCTACAGTTTTTGTTCACAATGTTGTGTGGGTGGCCGAGGGCATGAAACTCCCACCATTATTGGTTCAAGGAATGGTTGTTTGTGTAACCTTTCTTTTAAAATGAGGTTTTCACTCACTTATATATTATAATTTAGTCACAATTTTAGTTGAGATGAGATCTCTAACACTTAATATCTCAACTGTAGAGCAGTTGCCAATATCTCCACTCATACCCATAGGTTCAATCACAGATCAGCATCCTTCCTTTTTCAAAAGATTTGTCATCTGGTCCTCACATTCTAATTTATACATTTAAAATATTATATTATGTCTAGAAAATAAGTATGCTCAATTCTATGACTATTAGAAATTTGATGATAATTGATTTTTAAATTTCAACAATTAGGTGTTATTTTAAACCTTAACTGTTTATGAGCAAGAGCTTTTAATTTTATTATAGACGTCTTCATATATTTTTGTGAAACTTCTCAATGGATGGGATACCTTCTTACTTGGTTCATAAGCTAACTTTGAATTAATATCATCCAAATCAGGTCAAAGTGGATCATACAGAGAAAGAACCTTCAAAATCATCCAGTCTTTGTATTTCTGGGGAAACATATCAAGCCCCATATGCTCGAGTTTCATCTATGGAGGACCCTAGTACTAGAAATAGTGAGTATGGTAAAGCAGCACCCACAAGTTTAGAGACTGCAGTAATTGGTGTGGATACTGTTAAAGCACACGTGTCTAACATTGGGAACTCAACACTTGAGAAGATTCCTGAAGCAACTGAGAAGCCTCAGGTAAAGGAGTCATCATCCAAAGGGTTTAGACGACTGCTAAAGTTTGGAAAAAAGAGTCATAGCTCACCTGCTGAACGCAGCACGGAATCAGATAACGTCAGCATAGATGGTTCTGAGGCAGATGAGATTGGAAACAATGGTTCCTCTAATGAAGGTAATTTGCTCATCATATACTCCCTTTGTTCTTTATTAGCCATTTAAAGGATATACATAATACATAATACAAAGGAAAGGTGTTGTATGAGCTTTTTGTGAACAGAACTAAGCTATGGTTTTGAAGAGTCAAGCAAGATTGTGTCATTATTCCTTGACTAATTAATTAATTATTCAATTAAAGTTTCCTCGAACACTACATAATGATCTTCTGTCGACTTCAGTTACCTGTAACATTCAAAAATGAAATTGATTTCTCTAGAACTTTAAGGTATACTTACCGCAGTTCACTTAAATAACCTGGATCCTAACGTTCAGGAATGACATTGGTTTCATTAGAACTTCAAAGTGTACATTAGACATGTATAACTGTAATTAAAAAATGTCAATAGCCTACACCATTCAATGATTTACTTGTAACTTTAGATAACTGAGACTGATTTGGCAAAAGTGTATTTTTCCATATATAACCAATGCTTTAGAACACCTAGATCTTATTGGACTTTTCATATACACTTTTGTTCATTTTCATAATTGCCTTTATGTAACAAGTGTCTGAAGAAGTTCACCTATTCAACTTTATTTGACATATATGCACCTAAACTGACCACCATATTTCCATCTCATCTTTCAGTTCATACTTTAAAGAACTTGATCTCTCAAGATGAAACACCAAACACAACTCAACAAAAGTGTAAGCCTCACTGCATCCTAAATGAAACACCAAGCACAACTCAACTTTATTGAATCTACTCTTTCATTTATGCGGGTAGCCTCTTTTCTACCTAGTTCATCTACATCTTTTTTCTGACTGTGGACTTTTGCAAACATATTGTTGTGCAGCTTCTCGTTCTTTTTCTTTGTTATCCCCATTTCGAAGCAAGAACAGTGAAAAAAAGATAATGATGGCTTGATTGAGTGTGTGCTGTTAGAAAGATTGATGCAGTGACAAGTTAGATCCTTTACTTGTTTCTTCTAATTTTGCTAAGTCTAGCTAGAAAAGAATACTGTGTAATGTTTTTCTATGAAATTGGTTGTATATTTGTGTCTCGCTGTGCATATGCTCAAGTAATTTGTATATTTTATTCATACCTGATTTCATTTCACATTATATATATCTGGATTAACGAGGATGTTTTCTCTACTGAGTTATATATCTGAGAGAAAAATATAGCTTACAAGATTGTGATTTTTTATAAATCTGATTTATAAAACATAGTTTTATAAAATAGCTTTTACTTGCATTTTTTGAGTTGAAAGGAAAGACATGTCTGGACAAACAACGGAGTGCCTTCTCCAATTTAGAAAAACTGGAGTGTTCTGTTTTAAAATCTCATTAATGTTTTTATTGTAATTTTCTTATAATAAAATTATTAAGTTTAAAAATTAAGAGTTGAGATTTCATTCTATTTTCTGACAAAAATGGAGAATATCCTAGGCCACAATTTTTTGGGAATTATTGTCGTATGAGAGCTTGAGATTTACGGATTTTTTTAAAAAATAGTAAGTTTCATTGTTATAAGTAGTATAAATGCATATTTTTAACCAAATTAAATTGCTTTTCTCTAAAAATTAACTCACAACCATCTATATCCCAATTGAATAATCCATATCCACAATGTTAAAGCTCAGTTTATAGAGTGGTTAATACTCAGTCCAGCTTAAACTTGAAACTTGAAAGATGTATTAGTGGCTATTTTTTTATTTTTTTAAATATTATTGCAATAACGGTTATTTCATAAAAAAAGTGAGATTGGAATGGATCATACTAAATAAGGGTTAGTTTAGGCTAATTAGCTTCCTTTTGTACTTTAATAATGATTAATCGTTATCCATTTTGGCATTCTAATTGTTTTTTCCAGAAGATATATTACAAGAATAAGAGATATAGGAACTTCAATAATATTTATTCATGATTTTATAATAAGAATATCTTAATCTTAAAATTAAACAGAAAACTTCCCAAAAGGAAAAAATAAGATCCTAAAAAATATCATATCTTTCTCTTGTATCTAAATAACATTTTAAAATTTGAAACACAACCAACACAATTTCCTAAAGACTAACTTGTTCAAATTCCCATAGGAACTTATTTTCAACAAAACTCGATTTAGGGAAGGGTAATTATAATATCACCAAACCAATTATTAATTACTATGGAAGGGTCAAAACATTTTTTTTCGCTTTAACCATGTCAGGACTACTGGCGATAAAGCAAAAAAAAAGTAAGAAGAGAGGTAATAAGTTTGTATAATTGAAGCGTAAATTATGTATGTATCTGTAAATAAAACACTCCTATAATTTTACAGTAGAGAAAATGGTCACCGAAAACCACCCCATTGTTCAAGGTGAATTCATTCATAGAAGACTTGTTACTTGCTGGCTGCATTTAAATCTTTGGGAGGTTCTAATGAAGTGTGTGCGTGTGTTTTCACATATAGCGGTCTCAAAGATGAAGATATCATGTAATATATACTACAGGGCGTTCCTTCTCAGTATTCATGGTGATGGTGTCATGAATTCTTCTGCTTCTTCAGCAAATGTATTCACACAATCACTGAATGCTTACCATAGATATCTTTGGTCCTATTCTAGTTACGGACATTCAAAAGGAGTGTCGTTTAGAAATATACAAGCAACAACTATTTTTACTATTTAGAAAAGGATTTTTTTCTGTTAATCTTAATTTAATTGTATATAATCTCTTCTATAAACCTAAGCAATGGGGTGGGGGAGGAAATGTTTTGATCTTGTATCATTCAAAATATTCCATGAGAATTATTTTCTGTTCTAAAAGTGAAGTAAAATGAGATGTGCAGTGATGAAGCTGGACCATGAAATGTCCAATGGCTAGGACCAATAGTGGTCGAACCGTCAATGCTGTATACAATATTTTTGCTGCATTCTTCAAGAAACATCTTTATCTGCCATTAGGACTGCATAAGGTGTCAATCAAAACGAATGATTAAGCATGAGATGTTGCTTTTGGTCATCCTAATTAAAGCTTCCTTTGCCAAGCATTCAGCTGCTTCCTGTGGATCCTCTATATGACTGATCAGATTCACAGCCTCTTGGTTTTTCATCACCTACACATATAAGCAGATTCAATTCCTATTACTTTCTTTTTCTTATTCCCAAGAAATCATAGTGATTACTCTAATGAGACAATCTCACATTCAATTGAAGGAACATGTAAAGATTATGAAATTGAGGTTTCATGTGAAGCTCAGTCTCTACTGTAATATGTAATGATGGTATGTATGTATTGAAGCTTACCTCCCATATGCCATTGCTTGCTAATATCAAAAATTCAGTACCAGAATCAAGCACTTCACTTCTAACGACAACATCGGAGCCTCTTGAATGTTTTGCACCTGCTGCATTTCCTGATTGACATGCTAGCACAAGTCCTTTGTGAGAACACATTTATACTATAGAATACATTATGAGATGTGTGAATCAAAAAAATGTGCCATCAACTGATAATAAAAAATAAACTATTATAACATATATCAGTTAAATGTCATTCTACCATAACATCTTTTTAGTAGGAATTTTGGGTTCTGAGTTGGATTCATAAGCACGCATGCATTTGTGTGACAGAAGTAAAATAATTTTTTAAAAACACTGGAAGAGCAAATGAGTATGTATTTGCCTCCTTTTAGCATTGGTTTTCACCTTTGCCAAAGTGAGAAGGCATTCTCATAATGACATAAAGATCTTTTGTATTATATATAATATACCTGCAAAGAGTCGGCGAGACCAGTGTATTTTTTCTAATCGTCGGTGTGTGCCAGTTGTCTGATGAGCTATGCCATCTCTGCACACCACAGTTCTGTAATCCCCCATGTTTGCTACTACAAGTTTTTCTCCATTGATCAACATAACAGATGCTGAACCCATTCTGCTTGTCTCCTCCAATTTGTGTTCCTCTCTTATCTTTGCTCTTACACCAAGGTAAGCCCTCTTCAGAGCTTCCTTACTTTTACTTCTTATATGAGTCTGACATGTAAACAGAAAACATTACAAGTACAGAAGAGACCAGAAGTAAGAGGGAATTTATGAATAAAGCCACTCAATCTTGACCTATCTTTGACAATAGGTGTCAAGATTATGTGACGGAATAAAGGAAAACTTTTCATAATCCATTCTTGAACCTAGTTTATTGCTATTTATAGCATGTTTTTCTTCTTTCCCATGCTACTTTTCCTTTACAAAACTCTAGTGAAAGGATTGTGTGAGAATGTTTCAACACAAAAAAACCAATATTTAGATCAACTTCTATAGCAGAAGCCTTTTAATTTTAAAGGCACTATTCTGTTAACGTACTTTCACTCACAAAAATGCACAAGCATGGTGCAACAAAGTAAAGAGCACATATGTATGAGAAATCAAGTGATAGATAACCTCTTGAAGCTTCTTGCCGAAGAAATGAGACTGCATGTACTTGCTAACTCGGTCTCCAATTAGTGCATCAAAGATTCCAAAATACCACAATTCAGTTTGATTCATTTCCTCTCTCTGTGCCACAACTGAATCAAAGTCTGAGTTATCAGAATCATCTCTGGTCATATTATGTTCCACCACATGATAACCATATGTCATTGGCATCATCCATGAAGGCTTCTTTGCCACCTTGTGCTTTCTTTTTCTGCCTCCATGTCCTAGCAGAAACCGTTTCAGCCGAAACGCCTGCTCAAGTCAACAGATAAATTAGCTCTTGTTGTAGATCACCAATTCTTGCAATGATTCAGCATTCAGCAAAATCAAGGAAAAACAAAAAATATAAAAAGGGTAAATACCCACAAGTTGGTTTTGCATGAAAATGCTTCTCGTGGATTATAGAAACTTAACTTAACAGGAACGGGAGAGAGAACATTGGCTTACCTTGAATTTGAGATTAAGATAGAATCCCATGTTTTTCTCTATTGCTTCATCAGACTTTTACAAAAATCCGAGCTGATGCAAATGGTGATCAGAAAAGTTAGCAAATCAAATTTTGGGGATAGGAAATAAGATGGACCATAATGTTAATATATGGAGAAGTAAAAAATGAGAAAGACAATTTCTTCCCTCCGTAGCACTGATCACAAACTGCTTCTAATGGGTTGATAATTCGCACACAACAGTAAAGTCCACTCAATTGGAATTCAATCATGCATTATGCCTAGAAATTAAAATTTAAAAATAGG